>JAMAKO010000065.1:0-149221 GCA_023628555.1 Chaetomiaceae sp. R4402 | reverse complement strand
TGGGTTCACAAATCGCACGTTGTCAGGGGTCCCCAGCAAGCCACGCAGTGGAATGACTTTTGGCCGCAGCCTCCGTAGAGCCAGGGCAGTCGGGCCAAAAGGCGTTAGCTCGGCCCATGACCGTCGCGGCAGGCGGCCGCCCCCTTGCCGCCGCCCGCTTTTCAGCCCCTGGGCACCGCCAAGGGCGGGAGCCACGCCCCTGTCGCCCTGTATGCTGAATAGCACACGAGGGGGAAGCAGCAGTGCCAAAGATGCATATCGTGGCCGAATATGGGAACGAGCAACGGCGGTGAGGAATGCACCCCTGGCTGGCTTCCCGTCGCTCGATTTTCTCCCGACTCCGGGACGCGGAGTTGGACGCCAGTCGCCAGAGGGGCTCAAGGCAGCGGCTGGCAGCTGATTCGCTTCCAAGGCGACGGACGCATCCAATATGCCTGGGCTGCATCGGGAAGGCAGCCTGCGGGATGTAAGTCGCAGCAGGATTGGCAATCATTGACGCGCCGCTGTCGTAGCTACTGCACGAATAAATGAGGTCCTGTGTCACCCCAAAGGGCCCAAAAGTAGTCACAGCTCGCCCTAGCTGCGCGGATGACTCTACCATAAAATCACGGGTTCGGACGGCCTGTTGGCTGCACGTCTGCACGTCTGCCTGCATCGAGAAGAAGGGGGCGTTCTAATCCCGCCGAGAAGGTGTGCTTGGGCACAACCCTCTCTGGAGAAGCCCATCCCGAATCAGCAATGCCAAGGAACAATGATCCACTGGCAGAACCAAACGGCGAACTCGCCGGTGATCCTCGCCCCCCCGACATTGCCCGCAGGTGTGCAATACTTGGTACACATACGGGATACAAGTACATCGTATGGCAGGTTGCATGTTCCAACAGCAGTGGCATCGAGCAAACAATGATCTGGCATCCCCCCAAAAGAGCTGATGCAGGTCTCCGGCTGGACCGTGTTGCAAAAGCCGAAGCCGGAACCGGCCGTTGGGGGCTGACGCCGCCCAACGGAAGCCGAAGCTGCCGGCGGCGTGGGAGGAATGCTGGAGATTCTCCTTGTTTGACAAGCATGTGCCTTTTGCTCTGTCCCAACGGCGATAGTTGAAGATCAAGATCAACGGTTCGTCCGAAGAAATCTGAGAAGTGATAAGTGGCGTCTGAGCCACGAGGGCGTTAGTTCCCTGTTGGCTGAACGAGTGGCCTTGACTCCATGGGTTCGTGCACATTGCAGCCGGACACAGCAGTTTAGTGCTGCAAGGCTGACACCTGCATGTTCGGTGACCGGTTTCCGTGCTCCAAAGGAGTTTAGGGAACCGGAGAGGCGCCCTAAACGCCTGCACAGCCGGGTTCCAACAAGAGCCCCGAGACCCCCTGGCGCTTGTTAGCTGCAGCGGGGGGGAGGTGGGAGCCATGCAGCGCGAGAAGGGAGCCTGTTCTGGAAAACCGGGCGTTTGTGTTAGCTCTGTTCGGGATGGCCCGCCCGCCTTTCCCGCACAGTTCTTGTAGTGTACCTAGTGTGATAGGAGGTAATTTTGATGTCCACGCTTATGCCATGGGGGTATGGTCTAGTGGTATGATTTCTGTTTTGCATTGATCCTTTCGATTCAGTGATACAGACGGTCCCGCGTTCGATCCGCGGTGCCTCCAGGTATTCTTTTGGCCAGAAAAACGGAGTACAGGCGTGTTCATTCTGGTATCAACCTCCCTGTATCTTGTGTTGACTCCATCCTTTTACAGTCACAGCGCTTGTCGTCGGGTGACAACGTTATGGTCCCCAACGCTCCACTCCTCCTACCTTAGAGTCAACTGTGCAGTTTGGCTCGTGCTCATTTATATGTATTCTTTGAGTGATCAACGAGCCCAGTAGCTTCGCTGAATGGATAAGTCTTGGTCGTGTGCCGGTGTTGAGTCACCGGCGACGAAGACATGTCCGCAAACTGAATGAAAGCCAGGGAGTTTCAGCTGCGCCTCGAGCTAAGGCCCCGTAGAACATCAGCCACACCACAGAGTTATGACTTACAAGTAGACATGTATATCTTCAATCATTCGACTCTGATCGAATGTCCATCACTCCGCCCTTCGTCTTTCACCTCACCACAGTACACAGCACCTCACCCATCACAATGACGCCCAGGAGAGCCAAGCCGCAGCACAAAGGCACCAAGAGGGCAGCAGCAGCAACCAGACACAGCGCACGCAACAACACAACCTCGACGACCCAACCAACCCCTGATATGAACCCCCCATCCTCGCCCGTCTACTTCTGGCGCGAATCAGAACCCTTCGCAGGCTACCTCTCGCAATGGTACCCCTGCGCCTTCACCGACGACACCGACCCGTCCATCATCTACCCAACCGCCGAGCAGTAACCCCCCCTCTCCCTTATCCCCTCCCTAACCCCTCCCACCTCAGTCTTTAACCCCATCCGCTCACTCACACTCCCTCCCGTGGCAAGCTACATGATGTACCACAAAGCGCAGCTCTTCCACGACGAGGCCATCGCCGCCGCCATCCTCGCCACACCGCACCCGCGCGACGTGAAAGCGCTCGGCCGCCAGGTGGCGGGCTTCTCGGACGCCGTGTGGAACGCCCGGCGCGAGGCGGTCGTGCGCCGCGGCGATCTGCTCAAGTTCACGCGGCCGGCGGATGCGGGGGATGGGTTCTGGCTGGTTGCGTCGGGTAATGCTGGTGCTGCTGCTGCTGGTGCTGATGAGGGTGGGCAAAAGGACGAGGAAAGGAAGGGTGAGGGGCAAACGGAGGAAGGGGTTGTTAGCATCAGGGAGATGTTGCTGCGGACGGGGGAGAGGGATTTGGTGGAGGCCAGTCCGATGGATCGAATTTGGGGGATTGGGTTCGGTGCGGCGCGGGCTGGGACGGTAGATAGGAAGCGGTGGGGGTTGAATTTGTTGGGGAAGGCGCTGATGGATGTGAGGGCGGAGTTGAGGGGGGAAGACGGGGGAGGGGGGGCGGCGGGGGCAAAGGGGAGCGAGAAGGTGGAGGAAAAGGTGGAAGCTGTTAAGAGGTGATGGGCTGCGAAAACAACGGGCGGCGGAGGCGGCTGGGTACTGCCTCAACCTTGCATGCCATTCCTTGATGGTTACCGTTAGTTTTCTTTAGACGGGTATTATTGTATATATTTTGGCGCCGTGGCAACATCGCTGCCAGAAACCGGAGATATCTCCGTCCGCTACATCATCCCCCCGTATCGTACATAGTACAGTTTTGCTTCATCATCGCCCCTCTCCAGGGGCCACAACAGAGTGGTGTGATCGTGGAAAATGCATCAAGCCGCCTGCTCCCGTAGCTCTATCCCGTGAACTTCCCAAAAACTCCCCGCAATCTTGAGCGGTAAGATCCCGGATGCCGTATGATACAGTTTTGGTAACAATAGAACACAATGGTCGAAGAAGAGATAAATCTGCGGCTGGTGTTGGGTGCCGGGAAGCTTGGGCTGCGCCCTGAAGCCGCAACATCCCCTGTGAGCAGCAAAGCCGCTTAGATGTAGTCGCGGCCGCTCTTTTGCATCTCAATCAACCGCCATCCCCTCGTCTCGGGGTTGTTCACATCCTCGGCGATGCGGGTGATGCCGATGGCGTATGTGACGAGCTGGACCTTGTCCTCCATTCCGGCAGCCAGCTCGTTCGTCTTGGCGTTGCGGTACACGTGCACCTCCTGTGTTCTGCAGGTGACGATGAAGACGGGGATCTCGCCGGGGTCGAGCATGCGGGCGCGGAGAATATCCACGCCCCTGATGTCGAGGATCTTGCCGTCGGACTTCATGCCGTGCTGGAGGTACTGCTTGGTCAGGGCCTCGTAGACGGAATACTGCGCCTCGGACAGCCACAGCTTCAGCGTCTCCACGTCGCCCTTGACGTAGGCATCCAGCACCTCGGGGAGGATGTACTCGCGCAGCTCTTGCAGGAAAGGCTCCAGCTTGAAGGCCGGGTCCATGCTGCGGAGCTTCTTGATCACCATCGCTGTCTCGTTCTCGGCGAAGAAGCCGGCCACCTTGTCGGTAATGCTGCGGGCGGTCGAGATCAGAGGGTTCTCCGATTCTTGGTAAACTGTCTTCATGCCGAAAATCCCCTGCACGAACTTGTTTTGGTCCCTGAAATCCCTCCAGGCCTCCTTCCACGCGGCGTCTTTGTGGAGCGTGACATTGGTTCCGGCACTAATTGTGATGTTAGCAGATGCGGCATGGATACCAGCCACCACAGGGAACATCTTACTTGGGATCCTCGTCAAACACCTGGTTGTGCACACCGTTCTTCTTGTCCATCTCTTCCCGCAGCTCCCTCCGCCTCTTGCGCTCCTCCTTGTCAACCCACCCGCCATACCTGGAGCTGCTGCCGTCGTCAATGACATCTTTGACGTTCTTGTACGCCTCGGTCTCCCGGATCGGCTTGGTCGCCTTGTCCAGCACCTCGCCCGTCTTGTTCGCGCCCTTCCGCACGCCCTTCATGACGGGCGTCTCCCAGGTCCAGGCAGCGCCCTTGCCAATGGCACCGGCCGTGTTCTTGACCACGGTCGAAGCCGTTGAGCTGACGGCGCCCGAGGTGGCCTCGTAGGCTTGTCGCGCTTTGCGCACCGACTCGCTCTCGGCGAGCTGGTTTGCCGACGACGCGAGGGCCTTGGTCGACTCGTTCCACTCCTTGGACTGCTTCAGCTCGGTCTGCATGGTGTCAAGGAACACCTGCCAAGGGGTCTTGTCGCCATGGGGCGGTGGTGGAGGGGCGTCCTCCTTCTTCTCCTTCTCTTTGCCCTCGGCCTTCTCCTCGCTCTCCTTCTCCTCCTTGGCCTCTTCTTTGGCCTCTTCCTTGGTTTCCGGGTCTTTCTTCTCTTCGCCTACTGGAGTCTCCGGCTGCGCCTTGGTCTCCTTCTCCACGGCGTCCTTCTGTCGTGTTTGTGCTGAGAGGTGAAACAAACGAGCGCTGCTCGGTGGTAACCTGTCTAGCCGGATCGTGCTGGGAGGGAGCGTGGATCGAAGAAGGGGTTGTTGTGGGAGGTATGGGTGAGCAGAGCCCGTGGCGCGCTCGGAGGAGCTGGCCAGCGTCGTTCTCGATGAGAGGTAACGGTACTGCGAAGGTGGCGTGCAGTGGGTGCTCCTGAGGCCGGACGCCCGCAATGGGGTGCCTGACGACAGCCTCTGTATATGGCGCGTCGAATTCATCATGTCGTACCAGTCAAATAGCCTTCAGCTCGAGTAGGCTGCGCAGCCAAGAACTAGAATGGATAATAAGGCGGACTCTGGGGGAGAGGCGGCGCCGTGCAAGAGCTCGAGGTTGATAAGGATTTTGCTCGGGAAGGCAAGTCCAGTCCCTGCAATCCTCGTGCCAAGACGCGGCAAATACCCCCCTGCTCCTCTCTGCGCTGCTGCGCTTTGGCGGCAAGTTCCGGCCTCTCCAAAATTTCCCTTTGCCCAGGCTTCGCTCAGACAGCGCGCCGCCGAGCACCTCGACTGTCGCGCCTGCGAAGCCTCTGTAACCGGACGGACTCCGATCCTCAACATTCTTTCTGCCCGGCTGCGAGGTCGCTTGGCCGACCATCACCGGCGCAGATGAGCCGCTACGCCATTGGCCGCCTCTTGGCGCCCGATCTGATCCGACCGCTCTCCCACCCAGCCCGCACGACAAGCGCCGCGGCGCAATGGGCCCGGCACTTTTCCCAGTCACACGCCGCCAGAGACACCTCCAATCCTCCCCAGAAGCCAGCAACATCGCAGAGCGGATCCGCGTTTTCTCGGCTTGCCTCGGCGATCTCGGGGAAAGAACTGCGCCCGGCAGCGCCCGACCTCTCGTTGTCTGAGGAGCTGGGCGTCGAGGAGGAGGACCACGAGCCCTACCATTTCCACATCTTCAGCCACAAGCACAATACACACATCACAGTTACCAATCCCAACAGAGACGCCCTCATATCGCTGTCGTGCGGCAATCTGGGGTTCAGGAAGTCCAACCGGAAGCACTACGACTCGGCATATCAACTCGGCGCGTACGTCATCGACAAGATGCACCAGAAGGGACTGGTCAACAAGATTCAGAAGCTCGAGGTGGTTCTGCGCGGGTTCGGACAGGGCAGAGAGGCCGTGGTGAAGGTGCTGATGGGGAACGAAGGCAAGTTCCTGCGGCCCAAGATCATGCGGGTGTCGGATGCAACGAGGCTGAAGTTTGGTGGCACGCGGAGCCCGAGGATGAGGAGACTGGGTTAGAGAGGCTCGGTGGGAAGGCGGCGGCCTGGGTGTGTCTTGCTTGGACGCTGAGCAGCGCGTGAATTCGAAGGCTACGTGACTCGCGGCACCAGGCTCATGTACATGTGTATACTACTATCATCAACAAAGCTTCTTCAAACCACGTGGCACGATGTCAGCGTGGATTCGCACGCATTGATTCCTCCCAACTTCAATGCCTTCACCTGGATGACGTTCTCGGGGCAGCTGGATTGTTATGCTTTCCTCGACTCCGGGGTTGTGGCTCGCTTGAACCAGATGGATGCAAGGGAATGAACGCTCGGCGAGTCGGGGTTGAGATGCCCGAATCACCGGCCCTGAGCAGCCTGGCCCCACTAAAAACTTCAGGCTCAGGATGGCGATTTCAGAGCTCTCCTCGTCATTCTCAACTTCAGAGCGCTCTGCTATCGACAGTCGAGTTTTCGCCACTGCGACCTCCCTTCCACACGAAACGCCATGTAGCACCTTACCACGATGTCACCTACGACACCTACAACCAATCCTCAACCTGCGCTCCCCTTTCCGACAGCAGCAGAAGCCTCGACCTCAGGTGCTCCAAGTGCGCCGCCACCCACCACCCCCCTCGCAGGAACGCCGTCCATCCTCGGCCTCGATGCGCTCTTCAACAACCCCGTCTTTGCAGGCGGTATTGGCCTGGCCGGCCTAGGCGCGGCGGCCGCCTTCGGCCGGCGTGCCCTCATCTCCGGCGCCGGCCTGCTCCGCCGCCAGCTGCTCGTCAACATCGAGATCAGCAAGCGCGACCCGTCCTACAACTGGGTTCTCGCGTGGCTGGCCCAGCCGCGCGACAACCGCGGCTTCCTGGCGCAGCGTCTAACGCGGCTGCGCAACCTGGCCATCACGACCAGCACCCGGTCGCTGAGCCCGCGCGGCGGCGGCAGCGGCATGGACGAAGGCGGGGGCGCGGCCGGCAAGATCCACGCCGACTTCCGCGTGCAGCCGGGCTTTGGGCGGCACATCGTGCGGCACGCGCCGGGCGTGTACATTGCGGTGCACCGCGAGAAGGCCGGCACGGCGACGACGGCCACGGGCGAGCCGCACGAGACGCTGACGCTCACCCTGTTGTGGATGCACCGCCAGGTGCTGGCCGACGTGTTCACGCAGGCGCACGCGCTGGCCCAGAGCTTCCAGCAGGGCAAGACGGTCGTGTACACGGCGCGCAAGATGGAGTGGGCCGTGCTGGGCAAGCCGCGGCTGAAGCGGCCGCTGGGCAGTGTCATTCTGGATGAAGGGGTGAAGGAGGGGTTGGTGGCGGATGTGAAAGAGTTTTTGAATGCGCAGCAGTGGTACACCGACCGCGGCGTGCCCTATCGCAGGGGGTATCTACTGTATGGCCCGCCGGGAACGGGCAAGACGTCCTTTATTCAGGCGCTGGCCGGCGAGCTGGACTACAGCGTTGCGATGATCAACCTAAGTGAGATGGGCATGACGGATGACTTGCTCGCGCAGCTGCTCACGCAGCTGCCGGAGAAGAGCATTTTGTTGCTGGAGGACGTCGACGCGGCGCTGGTGAACCGGCGGCAGCGAGATCCGGACGGATATAGCGGGCGGACGGTGACTGCGTCGGGGCTGCTGAACGCTTTGGATGGGCTGGCGGCGGGGGAGGATAGGATTGCGTTCTTGACGACGAACCATATCGACAGACTGGATCCGGCGTTGATACGTCCCGGCCGTGTTGACATGATGGTTCGCATCGGCGAGGCTACACGGTATCAGGCCACTCAGATGTGGGATCGCTATTACGGGGACATTGACGGCGACCACGCCGGCCGGGATCGGTTCTTGAAGCGGCTCGACGAGCTGGGCTTGTTCGGCGGCGACAACCAGGACCCAGGCGTGCCGAGGAGGCATACTTCCACCGCGGCCATTCAGGGTCTGTTCCAGTTTAACAAGGGTGACATGGAGGGCGCCATCAAGATGGCCGAAGGCCTGATTCCACGGACGTTTGAGCCGGAACAGCCTTCGGCCGAGGGGACGATCAAAGCTCCAGCATAACGAAGCCGGCTTCTTGTACAATGTTGTATGATGATTCTGTACGGGCTGATCATAGTATAGAGATATAGACTGGATACCCAAACACGACAGCATCACTTCGCCCGGTGCCCGCTCTCGATTGTGCAATGGATCTCTCGTTTTGCCTCCTTCATAACGCCGAAGGACCGCCTGCATCGCCACGGTCAGGTTTTTCAGACCAAAGAACGCCATATGCCTGCAATGGTCTAGCTGCGAGATATTACATGATGTCTCTCGGAGACAGGGGCCTGGGACTGCCTCGTCTGGAGGCACTGCCCCGCATACTTCTCGTGAATCTATCGTGCTGGACGAGTACCGCTCTCCTCTGTTTTGCGCCACCTCAGCCCTGTCCAGAATCCCGTTTTCAGCTTCCACAGTCCGAACGAGGCGGACAAGTGGGTAAGGGCAGAGCTGTGAGCCCAGTTTCGACTGGGGACTCCCAGTCTGATCGCCCAATATTTGATGTCGCCAAGCTCTCGGTTGTTGAGCTAGGAGGAATGGAGTAATGGGTGTAGTTGTCTCGATGCCCGCACCCACAGTCATTCGCGGCTCGGCGGTGGCGCTTGGTAAAAGCATGTCGCCGCTGCTGAGGGCTGCTCGCCCGCTCCTGACAGCGGAGGCACAAACCAGGAGTTGCTTGCCTAAACCTCAATGGTCGTTCAGCTGGAAGCTCCGGTCGCCGCATCACCCTCGTCTTCCCTAATCTTGGGTTCGCCCTCGGCATCGAACCCCAGTGCATCCAGCTCGCGGATGAGCTCGTTCATTTTGATGACCTTGGCGATCTGCTCCGGCAAGAGCGACTCGCCTCCTTCCTTCTTTTCCCTCAGCTCTGTCGCTTGTCTGAGCTTCTTCTTCAGAGTGCGCACTTTCTTCTCCTTTTCTGCCTCGGGATCGGCGTCCTCTTCCTTCTTGGTTTCCTCCGCAGGCCCGCCCTCGCCTGGAGACTCGCCAGCGGCTTTGGCCTTCTTACGCGCCTCGCGCCGCTTGGCGTTCTTGTTGGCCGCGGCTGATGACGGCTGCACCGGCTTCTCGTCCTTCAGGCTCTCGGCGCCGGGAACAGGACCCTTGCCCCGGTTGCGGAAGGTCTCGGCGGTGCGGTTCTTGTAGACCTCGACATCCTCGGGCGGCCGATAGCCGGGACGGATCTTGATGGCCTTTCTTGTGGTTCCGTCTGCTCGCTTGGATTCTGGGATGTGCCGCTCGCCACTTTGCTCGTCGGTTACAATGCCCGACGCCGAGGGTTCTGAAGGCATGGGGGGCTAAGTTGCTGTACAGTAGGGTGTGGAGGGGTGGTTTTCGCGGGGAGAGCAGTCGCTGGTAGTGTCGCTGCAGGTCCGAAGACCGGCTGCTCGTCTGTCGCAAGGAAGCCGTGAATCTGCGCTGGGTGATTGTGCACAATTATGAGTTTTATCTCTCAGTATTGGCGAGCTGAAACTTCGAGATCAACTCCATCTCAACTCTCGGCAATGTTTAAAAGCTTACACGTGTAGAGGCGATGAAAACGGTTTGGCCGCGGGGCTCTCAAGGGCAGAGCCAACGCCAAGCTTTTGGGCTCTGGGGAGCTTGGGCCAATCAGGGAAGGGTCCGGATACTTCCGTTGCGGCCTTTGCAGCAGCAATCACTGGTCGGTTTTGCTCAACCTGTTTGGATCCGCGGCGCACTTGAACCTCGACGATCCCACCACGGCGTACGTATCGGCATTCGCTTCCAGCTGGGGCTCCAATTACCGTTGAGATGGTGAGTGCAACAGCGCCTTGAACAGATATTGAGAGAACAGTCACTAACAGCGCGTTCGCAGGCCACCGCCCTTTACAAGCAAGTCCCCGTCCGAACCACGCACGCGAGCCCACCGCGGTCGCCCCAGCCGAAGCTAACTCCTCACCAGCACCCTCTTCCGGAGGAACTATACCATGCTCGGCGTTGTCTTTGCCGGTGCATTTGCCTTCGAGATGTGCGTTGCTTCGCCTGGCCCGAATCGCCAATTCAATACGCCTTACTGAATTGCCTTGTACAGTGGCTACGACCGGCTGATGAACAAGATCTGGGACAACCACAACCGGGGTGTACGACGATCCCCAGATCACCACCATCTCTTGGTGCGGATGCTGACTTGCAGAAACAGCGTCAATGGAAGGACATCCGGCACAAGTACGTCGAGGGAGGGGATGATGAGGAGTAGCCTGGGGGGGGCACGACAACTCCATACAGACGATGAGGAGATTATGTTGAGACGGCGTTGCTGGACCTTTGACCGTGTACATTCGAATCTGGGGGCGCCTGTAGAGAATAGACCAACACTCGCAGTCACGACCACCGGCTTGGCGACAATCGCCTGCCCGTGCGCTTGGTCATGAAGTGACATTCCATCCATCTCTCTGTCCCGCTCCAGGTTTGGGAGGCGTGGATGCTGGGCTCTACTGGGGGGAGTGTATCCTCCATCCTCTGCGTATCATGGACACACCCATATCTTGTGCGTGAAGCTGCGAAGATGGACATCTGCTTTCCAAGTTTACACTTACCCATCACAATATCTTACCTTGCGCTTCGTTTCTACTTAGGCGCCAAACCAAAACGCGAGACCCATTCTGTGAGACCTCCCGCCAGCACCTGCTGGGAGCTGCCCTGTGTTTCACAGCAGCGCTGCTTTGCCCTCGGGAGCCCAGCTACTGCAGTGCCTGCAACCTTCGTCGACTGAGCGCGCGCCTCTGGACTCTGCTTGCGTCCAACAGAAATGGTAAGTGTTGACTACTGGAAAGAGTGCTCTTCTGGCCTAAAAAGCAAACAAATTATGGTATTAGTGGGCAAAGAAGCCCGGCATACCTCTTATTCGCAACAAGCCTGGACCCCTCTAATAGAGCTCCATTGTCACTGTGGTGTGCTCTGGACCCCCTGTGACGCAGCGACTTGGCGCACGCCACCCTGACGCTCGGTCTGGCTTTCCACTTGCAGCCGAGCGAAGGGGACCCCACGATGACCCCCTCCTTCCCGCGCCTCTATCAGCGGCCAGCTGATAATAAAGCAACCCAACCAAAGCCAAAAACTCTCCGGCCTTTGCCGACAAAACAAACGCCCGACACATCCCTTCCAACCTTTGCACGCCATCCACGGCATCCTCGCCACCTTGAACTGGCTGGCGCTCATGTCGCCCACATAGCTTGCATCGCCAGACAGTCTGCTTGTGCCTGTATCGACGATGGAACCGCCCATGTCGACGCAGGAGCAGCAGCTCTGCCAGCTGCTGCTGGAGCTGCCCGCTCGCCATGGCTACCGCTACACCGACGCCGCCGCACGGGAGCTGCTGAACGCCCTCTTCTGGTGTATTGCCGCCGGCAAGGCCGACTACATGAACCTCTTCTTCCCCGTCGGCGGGCCGGCGCGTAACGGAACGCTTAAGCTGCGGGAGGCGCAGGGCGCCGTCGAGGGAGCCGAATACACCGAGGCCGCCCGTGGCAAGGCCTGCGGTCACATCTTTAAGCAGGGCGAGGCCTCGTACGCGTGCAGGACATGCAGCGCCGACGACACCTGCTGCCTCTGCAGCAAATGCTTCGACGCCACCGACCACACCGGCCACATGGTGAGGATCAGCATCTCACCGGGCAATAGCGGGTGCTGCGACTGCGGAGATCCCGAGGCCTGGAACCGGCCTATGTTCTGCACCATACACTCCATGTGGGAGGGCGAGGGGAAAGGCAAGGGCAAGGAAGCCGCCGGCCTGCCCGAGGACCTGGTCGCCAGCACGCGCATGACCGTCGGCCGCGTCTTCGACTATCTGTGCGATGTCATCTCGTGTTCCCCCGAGCAGCTCCGCCAGACGAAAACCGTCGAGTCGATCGAGCAGGACGAGAGGATGTCGAGGCTGTCGCCCACCTACTGCGGCGGAGATACCGAGTCGCCCGGAGAATACGCCGTTCTACTCTGGAACGACGAAAAGCACACCGTCACGGACGTCCGCGACCAGGTGGCTCGCGCCTGCAGCACGACACTAGCGAACGGCCTTACCAAAGCCTACGAGACGGACGGTATTGGTAGGAGCATCTTGATGTACGATAAGAGCATCGAGAAGCTCATCGAAGTCGCCACCACACTCGAGAAAATCAGGGTCACTGTGACGATCCGTTCCGCTCGTGATACCTTCCGAGAGCAAATGTGCGGGACAATGATTGAGTGGCTCAGGGACATATCCGGGTGCAGCGTGGGCTCAGACCATCAGATGCTGAGGCAGGTCGTGTGCGAGGAGATGCTCAAGCCGTGGCGCAAGGGGAGCCCGGCTGCCCATGCCATCGTAGGGAAAGACGGCATTGACGACGAGGAATTGATCGACCAGGAGGACATGGAGACCAACGACTTCTACATCCAGCAGAGTAGAATTCTGCTTCAAGCTCGTCGCGCCGCCCGTGCAGCTCGTCGCGAGGCTGCCGCGGACGCTGCAAGCGAGGATGGTGATGAGGACGAAGACGACGGCGACCACAATACCCCCGGCAGCGACATGGATGAGGAGGGAGATGACGATGAGGATGTTGTCATGCTTGACGCCCGAGACGAGGGCGATGTGCCTATGCAGGACTGGAGGCAAGACGCAGCTTTGGAGGAAGACGAAGCCTCGGTCGCAGGCTATCCGCTCCCCCCTCCGCCTCCACCAGCTCCGCGGCGAACAGCTCGTGAACGGGAGCTTACGCCCTCTGATTCTGACACGGCAGAACCCCTCATTGCTCCTACCGTGTACGCAAAAGCCCACTTGGAGGTTCCCAAAACCCCTGGTCTGAAGCAAGGCGAGACCGTGCCGCCGCCCAAGCCGGGCCACTACTGGCTTGTGACGCCCGCGGGCTATGTCGAGCAGGAGAGCATCCCGGTTGCGGAAGACCTCTTTGAGCGAGTCCGGCTCGACTGGATGATCCTCTTTGACCTTAGGATGTGGAAGAAGGTCCGCAACGACTTGCGCTCGCTGTACATCTCGACTGTGGTTACGATCCCCGAGTTCAAGCGCGTGCTCGGCCTGCGGTTTGCCGGTCTCTACACTACCCTGGCGCAGTTGTATCTCATCGGTGACCGGGAGCCCGATCACTCCATCATCAACATCTCCCTGCAGATGCTGACGACCCCTTCCATCACTGCGGAGATTGTTGAGCGCGGCAACTTCCTGACCAGCCTGATGGCCATCCTGTATACTTTCCTTACCACCCGCCAGGTCGGACACCCGTGGGATGTGGCGTCAAACGCGGTGCTATCCTTCGACACCGGCTCGGTCACAAACCGGAGGATGTACCACTTTTTCCTCGACCTCAAGTATCTCTTCGGATCTCCCCACGTTCAAGAACGTCTCAGGACTGAAGAGCGGTACATGATGCAGTTCCTGGATCTCGTCAAGCTGCATCAGGGCATCTGCCCGAACGTGAGGGCCGTCGGCGAGCACGTCGAGTACGAGACGGACAGCTGGATCAGCGCCTCGCTCGTGACGCGCGAGATTAACAGGCTCTGCAGACAGTTTGCCGAGTCCTTCCGCAATGTCAAGGAGCAAGACTCGCTCTACGTGTCGCGAGCCATTCGCTTGGCGGCCAAGACGGTCATCATCAACTCCATTGGCGCTGAGCGCGGCAGGTTCAGCCAGTCAGAGGTCAAAGACGAGGTTCGGTTCAAGCCGCTTGATGACTTTGAGTTCGAGGCCCCCGGCCGTTCTTTCGAGGTTGTCAGGTTCGTCGTGGAAGAAGAGCCCATCAGCTTCCATCATGCGCTTCACTACACGCTGTCCTGGCTGATCGAGTGCGGCAAGGCGATGCCGGTCGAGCAGCTCAAGGCGCTCCTCAGCTTCACGACGCAGGAGCTCGCGATGAAACCGCGCTCCATGGGCAAGAAGGCGATGCCGCGGTACGGCGACTACGGGCCGGAGGACTACCTAATGGCCGCGTTCGACTCCCCGCTCCGCGTGTGTGCTTGGCTCGCCCAGATGAAGGCGGGCATGTGGGTCAGGAACGGCTTGAGTCTGCGCCACCAGGCTGGGACGTATCGTGGTGTCGGCCAGAGGGACGTTTCGCACCACCGTGATATCTTTCTGCTGCAGACGGCCTTGGTGGTGTGCGATCCAAGCCGCGTGCTCGCGTCCGTCGTCGATCGCTTCGGCATGGAGAAATGGGTCAAGGGCATTTTTGAACAGAAATCCAAGGCGCAGGACGACATTCAGCACCTGGATGTGATTGAGGACATGATTCATCTTATGATCGTGCTCCTCAGTGACAGAACCACGCTCGTTTCCGCCGAGGAGGATCGCGCTCCGCAAATCGCCTCGATGCGCCGCGACATCACACACGTGCTCTGCTTCAAGCCGCTGTCGTTCTCGGATATCTGCCTTAAGCTGCCAGACAAGTTCCAAGAGCAGGAAGATTTCCACAGACTCTTGGATGAGATGACAACCTTTAAGTCACCGGAGGGGCTGACTGACGTCGGCACGTTTGAACTCAAGCCGCAGTACATCGAGGACGTTGACCCCTATATCGCCCACTATAACAAGAATCAGCGCGAGGAGGCTGAGATGGCTTGGCGGAAATGCGTGGCTAAGAAGACTGGGAGGCCGGTGGAGGACGTCGTCTACGAACCCAAGCTGCGGCCAATTCAATCTGGAGCGTTCGCTGGTCTCGGCGGGTTCACCAGCACGGGCATGTTCGCGCAGATCATCTACTACTCGCTGCTCTACACCCTCGTTTACCCTAGCATGACGCCTCAAGTCCCGTCGACGCGGGTCGAGACTTTCCTGCAGGTCCTGTTACACCTGATTCTCATCGCCATTGCCGAGGATAAGTCGGACGAGGACGAAGCGCAGCGGACCTCATTTATTGCCAATGCGCTCACCCAGGAAGCCCGCAGCAACTTCATGCCTGAAGCTCCGCAAGCCAAGACAATCGTCGCCTTGTTGAACCTGATAGCTACCAAGGATGAGTTCAAGGCGTGCCACGCGAAGGTTGCCACCATCCTCCGGCGGATGCGCCAGAAGCGGCCCAGGGCTTTTGATTTCAGCTACGAGCGTCTCGGCCTCTCGGTGAACCGCATGGATACGGCATCGCCGGCGGCCAGCAGTTTGGATGAAGAACGGGAGCGGAAGAAGAAGGCAGCATTGGATCGCCAAGCTCGGGTGATGGCGCAGTTCCAGGCGCAGCAAAAGAGTTTTATGGAGAACCAGGGTGACATTAACTGGGGCGAGATGGACGACCTTGAGGACGAGGAGGACGTGCTGCCGATGGAAGAGCACAGGAATTTTTGGAAATACCCGTCGGGAACATGCATTCTCTGCCAGGAGGACACAGACGATCGTCGGCTGTACGGCACTTTCGCTTACTTCACCGAGAGCAGCATCCTCCGGCAAACGGATTTCCAGGATGCCGACTTTGTGAGAGAGGCCTTCAACACGCCAGACAACCTCGATCGGTCTGCGGAAGCCATCCGGCCGTTCGGCGTTGCGCACGAGAACCGTCAGGTTGTGCGTAAAGTAAACGAGCAAGGCCAGACATTTGAGACGGAGCGTCAGGTCATCGGCAAGGGCTTCCCGGCGAACCTGTCACGCCCGGGCCCGGTGGCCATTGGCTGCGGCCACATTATGCACTACCACTGCTTTGAAGCTTACTTTGACGCGACGGCGCGCAGACACAATCAGCAAATTGCGCGGCATGCTGCCGAGAGCACGAGCAAGCTGGAGTTTGTGTGCCCGCTCTGTAAAGCTCTAGGTAATGCCTTTTTGCCCATCATCTGGAAGGGGCAAGAAGAATCGTACCCCGGACCGTTGGTGCCGTCTACGTCGTTCTCGTCCTTCCTCGATTCCCAGCTGCACTCGGCATACTACACACTTGGAGCAACGCGTCCGCCGGATCAGATCCAAAACACGTTTGCCGCATACACGGCCTCCCACATGATCAACAATCTGGCCGAGAAGTCGTCACAGCTGCTGGATGACGCTTGGGTAGACGTTGGCGCGCAGTCCGTATCAACGGGAACGCCGTTTAGCGAGACGTTCTCCTTGGTCTCGGCTCCGGACCTCGGCGGTCCCCGAGGCCCGACGCCTGACACGAACAGTGCGATGCGGGAACTGGTCAACGTCTACCGCAGACTGCGGGACACGCTCAAGAAGAACGGCATCCCGTCGCGGCACCAGTTCGAGCTGCCAGAGCAGGATGCAAACGAACTGTACGGCAGCGATGCGCTGGCGCGCTCGGTGGGCTTTTCTATCTCTGCCGTGGAGATCCAGCAGCGTGGCGTCGAGGCCGAGTACGGCATGACGTTCCTCGAGAAGATCCCGGACCAGGTGCTCACGCAGCTGCGCATCCTCGGCGAGACAGTGACGTCCTTCATTGCGGTCGGCGGCCTGCGCGAGTCCGGCGAGAACAGGATCGACACCGAGTACCGCAAGGACGGCGAGCGCCAGCACTGCCAGCTCTTCATCACGCAATACCTCGGCGAGGAGACGGAGAACACGCGCTTCCCGGCCAACTCGTACCCGCCGCTGCTGAGCCAGGATCCCTTCATCTTCCTCTGCGAGTGTGTCTTTGGGCTCATGCCGGCCCAGGACTTTGACATCGCGCATATGGTGCGGCTCTGCTACCTTGCCGAGATCACCAAGGTGGC
This sequence comes from Chaetomiaceae sp. R4402, assembly GCA_023628555.1. Taxonomy (NCBI): domain Eukaryota; kingdom Fungi; phylum Ascomycota; class Sordariomycetes; order Sordariales; family Chaetomiaceae; species Chaetomiaceae sp. R4402. The sequence goes on along the minus strand of JAMAKO010000065.1, from coordinate 132,367 downwards.
GTATCACCTCGCGCGGAACATGCGCGTGGGGCAGTACTTCCAGTTCGTCGCGCGCCGGTCGCACATGGACCCCGCCACCGCCAACTTCGTTGCCTTCTGCGAGGCGCTCTGGGAGATCGACATCGAGTCCGCGACGGAGCCGACGGCCGACCTGGACCGGCCGAGCTGGGAGAACAAGGCGTTTGAGCAGCCCGGCCTGGACACTTGGGAGTCCTGGTACATGCTCCTGCGCAAGTACGCGCTGGCGTTCCTCCGCAAGTGCGTCGTGCTGCTGCACGTCAAGTATGGCGTCGACTTCAACAGCCGCGTCTCGCCGAGCCCGGAGCTGCGCGAGCTCGAGCGGCTGACCGAGGCGCTGCGCGTGCCCGCTCTCGACGAGATGCTCACGGCGCTGACGCCCGCGCAGGGCGCGCAGCACGGCTGGCCGGCGTCGACGCCGCGCCTCGTCGCCGGCTGGGTCCGGCACCAGGCCGTCTGGCCGTACCACGGCGGCGACGGCGCGCTGCCGCAGTCGGCCGTGCTCAGCCACCCGGGCATCTTCGAGCTGGTGGGGCTGCCCAAGAACTACGACACGCTCATCGAGGAGTGCACGCGCCGTCGCTGCCCGACCAAGGGTACCGACCTGACGGATCCCATGATCTGCCTGTTCTGCGGCGAGATCTTCTGCAGCCAGGCCGTCTGCTGCACGAAGATTGTTAAGGAGGGTCGCAGGGAGCTCCGGATTGGCGGGGCGCAGCAGCACATGGCCAAGTAAGTTTCTCAATATCTGTTCTTTGTCATTCGGTCATGTACTAATCTCCTCTTTTTTTTCCGCGCGACTAGGTGCCAGAAAAACATCGGCCTCTTCATCAACATCCGCAAGTGCTGCGTCTTCTACCTGTCGCGCCTCTCGGGCTCGTACAGCCACGCGCCGTACATCGACAAGTACGGCGAGGTCGATATGGGCCTGCGCTACGGCCGCCAGCTGTTCCTGCACCAGAAGCGCTACGACTCGATGCTGCGCAGCCTGTGGCTCAGCCACGGCGTGCCCAGCTTCATTGCGCGCAAGCTCGAGGCGGATATCAATACCGGCGGGTGGGAGACTATTTAGGTCTGCTGGGTATTTTTGTTGTTCGTAAGATCATGCGAGGGTGGGCTGGGGGAGACCCAAGGGTTTGTTTATTCGGGGCGTTGCATTCCACTTTTTTTGGGTCGTTCAAACCGGGACTTATGGCCACCGCAATTCAATCTTTAGAGTCATGGGGAAGTCTGGAGTCATGAACTTTTACTATAGCGCGAGAGGCACGATTTAACGACGTAGTACAGAATGATACGTGTGTGATCTTGATTCCATGGCGCTGGTACGCAACTCAGAAAGTATTGAAGTTCAATGAACTAGACTCGCGTCTTGAGTTGCCACCCACTGTCCCTAAAAACGAGTATCAAGGCGGCCAGGCGGTTTCTTTGTTTCTTCTATGGAACACAGAGAAAGAAGGCAGGCGATAAATCGAATAAGAAAGAATAAGTAGACAGACGGAAAAAGAAGTAACTATTGAAATCGAGAAAAAGATACCAAGATCATTTCATGGTTAAGGGGCCTAGGGAAGAGTATATAATGCGAAAACTAGGTGCCTTGGTATGCCTGTTGTTACCTTGACCAGCACGGGTTGCCTGGCAAGGGGGCGTAGGAAGTTGGGGGGCGCCAACGTATGAAAACACGGAAGACATTCACTCCTCAAGCTCAAGGAAAGCAGTCGCGGATACAGAGAGCCAAGAAATGTAGTCACTCGAGAAGCTTGGGGGTCTCCCCCTGGCTAAAAAAACGCGTACACCAAAAACCGGTTTTTGTCCTGTCATCTACCATCAACAAAATGCATCATCGTGCGCATTTCCTCTTCAAACCATACAATTTCCTTAGCAACAATGGGCTTCCATCATCATACAACACCAAAAAAAAGCCGGGTCCAAGGGACTATCGATTTCCTTCGTGCAACTGGTCAACTAGGCTAGGGCAAGCTTCTTACGAAGGAACAAGTCTTCCGCTTCTATGGGGTTGGCCATACTACCGGCTATCAAATCCTTCGTAAAAGCAATACCAATCCGACTCTTGAACCCCGAACCTTCTATTCGAACTTCCCTGATACCCGGGGCCGCAAGAAGAAGCTCGATTGCGATGCTCTTGCCTAGATTGAACGTTGTATCGACGAAGGGGGGTTTGACGGCTGGACTCTTCCTTGGGAGGCGATCCCAGCCGCTGTAGGCCTCGACATCGAAGTCTCTGGACGAACTGTTCGTCGTGCGCTCCGGGAGCTGAACTTCCAGCGTTGCATTTTATGCGAGAGACAATACTACTCTAAAGTATCAAAGGACATTCGAAAGGAGTACTGTCGAGTGATGTTAGAGAGGTATCCCGAGCCTAAGGACTGGTACTACGTAAGGTTTTCTGACGAGAGCCATTTCGGCTGGGGGCCGCAAGGCAAGATCTGGGTTCTTCGACGGCCGTGGGAGCGGTACTGCGCAGACTGTATGATCGAGAAGGACGAACCAGCGGCAAAGGACCTCCAACGACTACATTGCTGGGCTGCCGTGGGCTACGACTTTAAGAGCGACCTTGTCTGGTATAACGTGCCGAGCAACAACAATGGCAAGATGACGATGCAGGTGTACCGGGACCAAATTCTCGAGCCGATTGTGGGATCCTGGCTTCGAGAAGGTCAGCAGTTCGTTCTTGAAGAGGACAACGATTCTGGGCATGGTGGGAAGAAGTCGAACATCGTCACCACTTGGAAGAAGGACAACCACCTTGAGAGCTTCTTCAATTGCCCATTAAGCCCAGATTTCGTACCAATTGAGAAGGCATGGCAATTACCCAAACAGGCCGTACGCTATCGGCCTTGTTGGGAGGACCGCATCGTCAAGGAACTTGCAGAGGAAGGTTGGAAGTCGCTAAGCCAAGATTCGATCAATCGCTGGGTCGACTAGATACCCCAAATCTTAAAGGCTTGCTACGATGCAGATGGAGGACCAACAGGGCATTAGATTGCACGTAAAATTGATCAATTTGGCTTTGTTTTGACGAAGATGTGGTGCAAAGTGGTGTGTAGTGGGTGCTGTTGGTGTACGCGTTTTTTTGGACGGACGGAGGGGGTGTGTGAAAGGGGGAATGTGAGCGGAAACGAAAATCGACAAAAGTGAAGTTGACGGTAGACTTGCCACCGTCTTGATTTCTCGATCCACCCAGGGGTCGAACCTGGAACCTCCTGATTCGTAGTCAGACGCTCTCCCATTGAGCCAGCGGACCACCTCGATTTGATGCAAACAGAAGTAATACACAGCATTATAAGGAGCACTTTAAGCACCGAGAGTGCACAAACTATCTACGAAATTGTCAGTCGAGGATTCTGAGAAACTAAGAGACGTCCAATAGCCCGTTCAGCGAGAGTATCTTGCCCACCAAAACTCAGGTGCTTCTCCCAATTCCTAGCTGGGATGGAAGCGGCTCATTCAGTGCCCGCCATGTCGAGTGCGCGACACAGAGGCAGCCGCATCCTGCCGAGCCAGCCCGTGCTGCTCAAAAAAGGGGTCCATCGGCGCACCGGTGGGTTGCTGTGGGCCACTCAAAGAAGAATCTCGACCCCCTAACCCCTGAAGCCCCTGAGGTCTCTGCCCCCCACCCGCAGCAAGCCGGACATATGCTCCACAATTCCAACTGGCTCTTCAACAAGGTCCGCTGGGTCAATGGCAGAGCGTCTGACTTATTGGGACAACTCGATAAGCAGACGATATATTTTGAGATGGTGTAGTCATTTGAGTCGTTATCTCCTGGGCTCTACCTCCCCATGCGCACCTGTCCTCAAGGTCAATGCTTGCACGCGTCGGGCCAGACCACTTTGACAATACATTTCGCCCCGTAACTCCTCCATCCTATGTATTCCTGGCAGCATTCTTGGGCTTCTTTCACATGAATTCCTCCCATCGAGTCCAACTCGTGCTCTTACACACTCATGGCCCCAGAGTCTTGTTGTTGGATGCGTATCTGGCAGGTGTGTCAGTGTCGCCCTTGGTGAAGACTAGGCAGACCCACAGGCTTTTCTGTCAGATGATCGGGGCGAACCACGCAGCCCACGTAAGCAGTTCAAAACACCAGATGTCCTATATGACCAAGGCGCAGATGTGATTGTTGAAACGTTGGATGTCTTTGCATGCTGATGTTGTTGGGTGCAGGCTGATTTGTGTCATTCTTTCCGTCTTGATGATTATCGTGTTGGCGGTACTCGTTGTGGCAGCAGAAGGGTTGTATGGCTGGAAATGGGGCGCCTCTCCAAGCCTCATTCATCAGGCCTGTCCCCATGCGGAAATCACATCTTCAATTGTCAGAGGACTGCTGGCCCAACTTCAGTTAGCTGGCGACAGATGCACGGAGAAGTAGCCATCTACCGGAGAATCACAGCAGGCCACGCTCCCTCTTCAGTAGGTGGTCCTTTGGCTGAGTGGTGAAAGGCCTCCAACGGTTGCTTGTAGACAGAAATGGTGTTCCACTCCCGTTTGCTGTGGGATGCTCGGCCCATATCTGGAATCCATGCTTTTCGGGGTTGGTGTTTGATGCATGTGCCGCTTGGGAATCCGTGTACAAGAGGATCTGAGTGTTTCCTTGAGAAGAGAAACTCTAGGCATATCAGTGAAATCAAGCTTGTGTCTGTAGGTAAAGGTTGACTTACGTTTCATTCACCAATATGGTGCAGAGCTGGGATTGGCAGTTGCTCTGGTTTCGTTCTCGAATTGGATTCGGAACAGGCGATGTGGGACGCGGAATGACAGGACATGACTCGGAGTGTCGTGATCCATCCAGTGATTCGTTTGGTTTGTACTCGAGTGCTGCGTGGACATTGTCGACTTGCATGAAAAACAGTTTGTTGCGTGATGGTTATGGCGGCCTATCCCAAGTCGTTAAGTCCGGACAGCCGCCTTTGCCGCGCTCCTGGCGCACCCACTGTCACCACCGGAAGTCGCCAATGGGAATGAGCTGCAGTTTTGCGTGGTGCTTTAGGCTGATGGCATGTGGTTGCTCAGACTGTCCATTACGGCCAGATCCGTGTGAAAATCAGCGCAGGTGAAGCGTTGGGCCGTTCTTGCTTGCGGGTTGCCTGGTGTCGAGTTGTCGGTACGCGGCTTCCCCTCTTCCCATTCCGCCAGCTGACTTGTCGCTTGGGTCGCGAGTCGCGACCGAGGGCGAAGCCTTCCAATCGAACCACTCCTGCTGCCGCGATCTCCTGCCAAACCGTCCTCAAAGCCGACTTTGCGAGACGCACCCCAGCCAGCAATATGCAACCCCGATCCCCCCCATCCCCAAGCCCCGACACCAAATGACCCACCGCGGTGAGTGGCAAACATCAATGTCCGATCCGCAGCCAATCGCCAGCCAGAGGCACAACCGCATCCTCCGTTCCACCTACTCGAACACGCATCCCATAGTCAGGCCAGCAAACATCTGCAAGCCATGTGGTCTCCTGTAACAGCCGCCTTCCTCGACACGAATCCAACCTTCATGTACGTCGCCATGCGAGTGCTCAACCAATCGCCGGAGCACCGATCACAAGAATTGAAATCAACCCCGCTACCACGCCTCGACGACATCGCCGTTTTACAAAAGAGTACGCCGAGCACCACAATCAAGGTACCACATCCACGACAATGACGAAACAATTTGAGACGCGGACATCGTTGACGGAGATCGAACAAGCAACGGCAAGCAAATTATGAGGCGACTTCAATCCAGAGAAGCAATTCGACGACTTGGTGACATCCAATAAACAAGCAAAGAACACACAAATGAGCTGAATAGGATCGATGGGCCGGCAAAACAATACAGGCAACACAGTGAAAACATGACTCGACTCGAAATGGAAATGCAAGTGCCGCCATTTCAGCTGACGAACGCGAACGGCGTCAATGGAGCAAAGCGGCTGCTGCCCACACCGTCACACCACCCTCAGGGAACTCTCAAGTGGCCCTTGGCCATGCCACATATACAAGAGGGGAAGAGCCCCTCCTTGTCACCATGTGGCAACCTCTCTCGACACATACAAGGTAGACCGAGGCCTTCATGTGCCCGTGCAAGACGCAACATCGTCATGTACCAAGAATGGCCGTGGCCATTCAAGTGCCCCAGCGATGTGCACAACACGGGTACCGAGCAATGCCAAGGCATTGCCCACCCACGTGCAAGACCATGCTCCCACACACAGTAGAGGCGTACCTCTTCCATGTCCAAAGGAGACACGCATAACAACCAACCCTGTCTGCAGCGGAAAGGTCGAGACCTCCGCTGCAGCCAGTGAATGTCAATCCGTTCCAACAGGATATCAAAGAAAAATAATGGTCCTGTGCCTCATACAAACGCACGTGTCGCAAGTATGGGTTCCACCGGCCACAAAACCTTTCTCGCATGGACTTGTCCATTCACGCGCTCTTGCACCGACGGTATGCAAAACAGACACCGCCGTCGCCGAACAACATATGCGCCAGTGTGTATGTGAAACACGGGCACAGTATCATGAGTAGTGAAGCCACACTGCGTGCAGCACACCTTCACCACCGTGGGTTCTCCCCAGTTGGGATTTGGATCCCGAAACTTGGTTCGCCAGGTCAGAGACGCCTTCCGGATTCCCACGGCAACGGGATCCCAGTTGAGCTCCTCTAGTCGCTGGAGAGGGAGATTTCGTTTCGCAGGTTCCCAATTGAGCTCCTTGAGCTTCTCTCGGGCCTTGCCGAGACAGTAGGCCAGTCGCGCCTTGGCATATCGAACGATGTCGGGATCGCTTGACTGCAAACAAGCAGCGGTAGAACCAATTGATTGGTTTCTGTGAGACTGGTGCAGGGGAAGGGCGATGTTCAAACCTGAATCGGGAACCTCGACAGCATCCTCTCCTAAATACTTGCTCAGTGTCCCCCTCTGGAGGGTTTGAAACATCAAACAGAAATACATCTCGACAATGTTCAACCAGCATGGCTGATCAAGCACGTCAAAAACATTACCTTTGAGACTTCCAAGGCGGATGAACTTGAAAGTCCGGGTTGCATTGCTTGCCCAGACAAAGTTCATCAGATGGACACCGCCACGATGCTGGATATCCCCAACCGTATCGCCATCGTCAAGGAACCGCCGCAGTCTTGCTGCAGTACCTCGATGTTGCGAAGCCCGCTGTCGGATTTCTCGCTTCGTTTGACCGACATACTTCTTGAAGAAGGTGCTGTCAGCAGTGTCGGCACCAATTGCAAGATACCAACCTGGGCACCGTAAGGATTCTTGATCCTCCTCCAGACGCTGCAAATACCGCTTGTCGGCAGTTCTGCGGCATCCTAAGATGTCGGCCCAAACGTTAGCATTAACTGATTGTTTCAACAGGTCGAGGAGTTCACGGCGGCCGAAGCGGTCAATAAACTCCCCGTACTGAGTCTCTGGAATGTCAGCAGCGATATCGAGTGTTCGGAAAAACATTCGCTCGCGGACATCCAGATTTTCGTCCGAAGTCTCTGAAGAAACAACAACAGTGTCGCGTTTTTCAGGGACCACAGAGTCGTTACTGTCAACGTTTTCGGCGTGGACACTTGAACCTGCCCACTCCGCTTCGTCAAACAACACCTCGACAAGACGCTGGAACCGACCAGGGCTCCGACGCTGTTTCCGATGGCGCATCTTTGCTCGGCGTCGCTGTGAGCTGGCGACTCGGGCCGCCTCGACAGCAACATGCCGGAGAATACCATCCCAATGCACCTCTGATGCCGAGAGCATTGAAAGACGACCGTGGAGGGCGCGGGAGTCTTCCTCAGAAGCCCTCAAGAAGGAAGCTTCATGCGGAAGTAACTCGCGCATCTTCTTGTTTATCGATGGTTTCCTCAGGATCTCCCGAACGAAATCATCGATATCGGCTCGATCTGTGTCGGTGAGCGACATGTAGTCAGGAGCCGTGAAATCGGTCCAGTTGTAATCTTCGTTGATTCTCTGGACGAGGTGTTCGCGCAAGCTCGAAAGCACACGAGGTGATTCGTGCGCCAGCGCGAGAGCTGCGGCGTCTGCAACCGCGAACTGTCGAGTCCGGTGGTGCAGAGCAACCATGCAAACCATATCACGTATGGCTGCATCCTGGCGATCAGTGTAATAGAGAAACGGAAATGCATTACACAGTTCCGTTTCCTCCACAGCAATGATGTTGTCCACGGTTTCCCGGGCGTGACCTCCTGCCTTTGCAAAGCTTGGGTCACTCACCTGTGGTGGATCGAAGTCGTCCAGAGCGTCCCAAAAGAAGTGGTATAACCTCTGGTAATCGACAGGATGTCGCTTCGCCAGTGCTTTCAGACTCGCCGTTGGTTCGGGAATTTGGAAGACGTCCATGGCGTTGTTGGGTAAACGGGTGATTCTCGAGTTCTTATAGTCACAAGAGCTGTCACGATGTCGTTCAACGAGTCTTCGCACGCTCAATACTGAGTCCAAGCAGACCGTGATGCATTGCTAAGGAATAACGTTCTGTGTGTCTCCGCACCCTTGGTCATCACCATCCCCTCGTGGCGGCAGCTGCTCCTTCCCTACTCAGAGAGGACGTTAGGGCAGAACAGACACCACCAGACCGGTGGGCCAAGCACCCGTTTCGGTCAAGTCAGAGGAGGAGACATCAACGAGGCAGGAGCGACGGATGGTGTGGCGACATCTCCAATTCCCCTCCAGGCCAATCCTGCGAGCAGTCGTTGCTGTCACCAGAGAGACTCTTTGGATACCGTGAAGGCCGGTTGCCTCTGGCATCGTCTGTTCTATGAGAACCGAATTTGATGTTCCAGCACCTTATAATCCGGGGTCTGCTGGAGGTGCATTCCGTATCAAGGTAGATGCAGCGCCAGAGTGACAGCACACGGCGCGGGGCATGTCTTGCCTTCATATGGGTTGGCTCCTCACACGACGCTGCGAGACTGACATGACAGTGAAGTTTGATGCAATTCCCATCGCTGGACGTATAGCAGTTCCAGTTGAATTATCAGTAAGATGCCATCGAATAACAGTTAGTTTGGAAGTACATTCAAACTCGTTGTAGCTTGATCTGTAAAGCTTAGAGACAGCATGATCTGAATGTAGTAACCGGGCTCATGCCCTAGAGCCAGGTTTGGTGGGTGCCAAAATCGTGGAGTGATGTTTCCTCCCGAGCCACGCCCGCTTCCAGCCGTTCTTCAACCAACACCAACCTCCCCCGGCTATCGTGTCTGGTATGTTCTCTCCGAACCTTTGTCTTTGCAACAAGCTGGCTATCAAGCATAATACCTCAATATTCGAACTTACAATCCAGGCTGAGTAGCTAACGTATATCTGTTCAGATTACAACCATCCTCACCCCGGCTTTGTCGATCCGGTATGTACATTAACTTCCTCGTACTGAACCGAAGAATCTCCTGCCACTTGCACGACCAAACATGCTGATGGTACGGCTGTAGATCATAACAAATACAAGTGAGACCGCAGCTTTCGGTTGCCGGTGTTAGGCTAATCATGGTTAGTGCCTAACGCTCCGGTTGTCCACTTCGCCCTGTTCTCAGGGTATGTTCCGGCCCGGGCCGCTGCGGCGGCGGCGCGAGCACTCTGCCGTGCCAACGTAAGTTGATCCGAGCCCCCTTTCTCTGTTACAAGCCAGTGCATCTCCTCTCAACACTAGTTGTGGGCTCTCTTGACTGTATTACGGTCATTGAACCAAAACTGAGAAGCCCAAGCTTGCAGCACTGTCGGAGGTCAAGTGCCTACCCAGTCCCTCCCTGTTCAACTAGATATGCCCAACCTATCTGTGCCCCGTCTTTGCCTGTCGTTGCACCAGTTTTTAACGTGAAATTCATCCCCTACTTTTGTTTGTCAGAGCACAGCACTGACCGATGTTGTTGTAGAACACCGACGTCCCCGCTGGCAATGCCAGCAAGAACGTAAGTCTGCTAATCCCTGAAAACCCCTCAATCGAACTACCTGGTAGCAGAACCTCGCTTACCTAGAAATCAGGCTGAAAAAGCAGCTGAAGCTGCGGAGAAGAAGGTGAGAGAAGATGATTCTTCATCGTATGCGATTGCAAAGTCAACAGAGGCTAACAAGTACACCTAGAAAGAGAAGAACCGTGCCCGCCGCAAGAAGCAGAGGGAGAAGAAGAAGCAAGTGCGCTCGGCCGCCGCCGCTGCCGCTGCCGCTGCCGCCGCCGCTGCCGCCACGACGGGCAGCGACCAAGCCTCGCCGCGCCCTCCCACCGCCGCGGGTTCTGCGTCGTCCGAAGTAAGTTTAATGGAAATCCTAAGCTTAAAAATGATTTGAGTAGTACCTCTAACAATCTATAGATGCAGATCGAGATAGAGTAGAGACTTATTTTTAGAAATTCAAGGAAAGACTATTGCTGGCCCAAGTTTTTTACCTTGATTCGACCGAGAGTCAGACATAGCCATCTCTTCCATCAACGCTAGGCTTCTACTTAATAATGAACATGAGAACACTAACAACTCACTCCTCGTTGGCAGATTTCGCTAACGTATCTTATAAGCGAGCGGTGGGTTTTCTACCACCCTAGAACAGCCATCCTTTATTGCCGAACAACAACACTATCAACCAACTACAATTACATCAGAAACAGCTGAATCAGACCCTTCTACAACCTCCTGGCAAGTATGGGAATTATGGTCAGGCTTGCCGCACATACCACAGGACTGAACCCTCGTACGGACCCCCCTGCACTACCACCATCCGCCTACATTTCTTGCGCTCCCTCCCCACCTACGGCTTCCTAGCCTACTAGATCCTTGGAATCTTGTAATACAAGCAATCCTCCAAGCCGTACGCGTGTTCTTTTAGCTCTCCGGCGCTTACTAAGTGCCTCGTTGGCCTTGCGGAGCGAAGAGACCTCTGACTTAAGGATAGCCCAGCGGAGGGCATTGACGCCCTGGATAACCGTTGCCCATTCGCGGTTACCAGGGTGGGCCAGCTTCGCCTTGCTACGGCCATCCGAAGTCGTAACCACCATGCCCGCGAAGATGATGCCCATCATGAACCCCGTCTCGTCGAAGTTATAGATATCGTTATCCGCAATGCCGTACTTGGCCTTGACGTTCCGTACGAGGGCAAACCACTCGACGATGACCTTTAGATCTTCGTCCTTGGCCCTCTAGTAGTCGTATCGACGCGGCCAACGCGTACGGAGGGCTGGCTGGCGTTTGACGAAGTTATAGGCCCAGAGCTTGCCGACAGAGGGCGCGTCGCGAACGCGTAGCAGTTGGTTGGCTATATCTTCCACACCACGTAGCCTTAGTAGAAAAGCTCGCTCATATAGCACAATAATATAGTCAATAATGGCCTTCTCTTTGGAATCTGCAAGGCGGCGTGATTTGGGTATAGTGTCGTTGCGTGCAGGCCGGCCGGCGCGTCGCTTACGGAGGGTTGAAGCTGGGACGTTGTAGGCTTGGCGACGGATTCTAGCTTTAGTCGTTTGTCATTTCAAAGAGCTTCGAGGGCCAGGAATACCCTGGTTTCACCTGAAGATGGTGGCATATTGGGTTGTTGTGGAAAGGTGATGTTACGTAGTAGGATGTTGTGTCTTGGTAGGAGACCCACCGCTCGCTTATAACCACCGCTCGCTTATAAGATACGTTAATCTAGACAGTAGAAATTTTTACAGGCAAGCACAGTACTTGGCCTCGACAGAGCACCCTTCTAATTACGTTCCCCCCTCGTCCTCAGCCGTCTCCGCAAGCAGCGCCTCCCGCAACCGTGACAAGGCCTCCATCACAGTCGCCTCCCTGACCCGCTCCCTCGACCCGGGAAACAGGAACGGCCCCCAAGCCCGACTCCCCGCAGGCGACGCAACGCCGATATACACGGTACCGACGGGCTTGCCGTCCTGCATGTCCGGCCCGGCAACGCCCGTCGTGCCGATTCCCCAGGTCGTCGGTGTCAACACCTGTCCATCTCCCCGCTCCCCCTTCCCCACCCCCTCCCCATCAACAGACCCGCCGCCACTCGTCGCGCGCCGCGCCCCCTCCGCCATCTGCGCGGCGACCTCCCCGTGCACGACGCCCTCGCGCGCGATCAGCGCCGCGTCGACGCCCAGCAGCGTCTGCTTGAGCTCGGTCGCGTACGAGACGACGCCGCCGCGGAAGACGGCGCTCGCGCCGGGGACCGACGTCAGCGCCGTCATGACGCCGCCGGCGGTCAGCGACTCGGCTACGCCAACTGTCTGCCCGGCGGCGCGGAGTAGGTGCACCACGTCGGTGGCGACGTCCTGGAGGGTTTTGCTGCTGCGCGGGGTATGCTGGCCGCCAGTTGGTTGTGGGCTTTGGTTGCCGGGGCCGGGGTGTGAGGTAGCCATGGTTTGGGGGTTCGCTTGTAGATGGGAGCACAGGGGAGCGAAGGTTGTTGCAGACGGCACTGAAGGGGACCAACGGTTGGTATGGGCTGCTGCCCGTTGATCTAGCTCTTGGAGCAAGTGCCTTCGGAGCCTTATATGCTGGTTCGGCCCCAGCACGCAGAGCCTCACCCGGCCCAGGTTAGGCATCCAGCTCCGAATGACAGCAGACATGATGCTCTGCATGCCGCAGGCGGCTGTCGCCTGGTCGTCTCGTTTTTTTGTCCGCGGTGTGCCTGATGGCCTACCATGTCTGGTGAGCCAACGGCTTCATTTTCGGTGAGGAGATTGGTCGGAATGACTGGGTTAGCCGCATGGTGGTCAGCCCGACGCCTGCTCAAGAGCCGTAGATATTGGCCGAGAGGATGACACGTTCAGCCTCCTGCGCGTATGCTGCGCATACCGTTGACTCATGATGTGGGTAAACGGAGTCCCGCCACCAGGCCGGGCCAATGAGGCTCGGTTCAGGCACGTGAAGTGCACATGAACCATAACCACATGCGTCCGAAGCGTCAGCCCGGTGAGCCTGAAACGGGTCGCGGACCAGTTTATACTACAAGTTAATACTTCCTATTGCTGCTGATCTCAGGGACTGATATCTACTCGTTACTCGCTCTAGCGATATACCCGCCATCGTCGCGGCAGACACCACTTCGACCCTCATTCCCCACGTTCCGTTCACCCCGAACCAAGACAACCAAACACACCCAGCCCGCTCATCGTAGACTCCACGGCCCGCTCCACATGGCCCGCATCAACGCAACATCCTCCCCCCAGCCCTGGTTCGCACCACGATGCTGCTGCGGCAACTGCTGCTGCTGATGTTGATACTGGGGCTGCCGCACGACAGGACCAGGCTGTCCATTCCCCGCCTCAGCCGGCACCACCACCCGCCGTCGTCCCTCTCCCACCAACCCAATAGCACCCTCCTTCTCACCACCACCACCACCCTCTCCATCCATCCCCGCCCCCAACCCCAACTCCCCATCCTCACCACCACCCCCCTCCCCCTCCCCCTCCTCATCATCATCCCCCATCCCCATGCGCTGCCACTCATACCCCTGAAACGCCGTCCTCTTCCTGATCTCCATCGCCACCGCCTTCGTCCAGGCGTCGCGCAGCAGCCGGTCGCGCGGCCGCTTGCGGTCGTGGCCCCGCCCACCTCCACCATCTTTGCCACCGAACCGCTGGATGAACTCGCGCAGCAGCGCCCGCTCGGCTTCGGTTGTTGGGCCGGGTAGCTGGGCTAGGTACTGTTCTACCGCGGCTGTTGTTGGCGTGGTTTTGGGTTCGGTGGTGGTGGTGGGGTTGTTGTTGGTGTTGATGTCGAGGTTGGGGTGGTGGTACAGCTGGGGCGGGGCCTGCTGCTGCTGCTGCTTGTTGCCGGCGTTGTGGTGCGGGGCCGGGGCGGCGATGGCGGCGAGTGCGAAGTCTTGCAGGGTTTGGCGCAGCGGGTGCAGGAAGGCGATTTGTTCTTTGGTGGGGGGCGGGAGGGTGGAGGGGATGGTCTTGTTTTTGCTCGTGGTGGTGGTGTTGGTGGTGTCATACCCGGGCAGCGGCGGCAGTGTGACCGTGACGGGGGATTCGAGCGAAGGGAGCGGCGGCGGGATGGAGTAGTGATAGTCTTTGATGTGGTTCGCTCGGTTGACGTCCTGAGCTTGATGTGGACGGGGGTGCGCATGCGTGCTTGGGTTCAGGGGGCTGCGGTGTTGCTGCTGGGGGTGGGCATGTGTGCTGGGGTTCCGTTCTGCCTCGGGATACAGAGCAGGCGGCCAGTCGACAACCCCTTGCATCGAGCAGACCGGTGAGAACAGGGGCAGCTGTGGCCCATGCAGCAGCTCGGCCGCGCCGTCGTGGCCGTGCCCGGCTGCTTCTTCGGTGTCTTGTTGACTCTCGCTCGGGTCGCTCACAGACTCGCCGTCCTCGAAGTACTGCGTGTCGTCGACGGAGCGCAGCTTGGGCACGAACGGAGGTTCTAGCTCGTGCAGCCGCTCCCAGGGGATGTTGCGGAACCACTTGTGCGCCTTGATGTCCTCGGCGTCGTAAGGGAAAACGTAGCGGCCCGCAAAGTCGCGTGCGCCGCGGTATCGTGTGCCGGCGCCGACCCCCATAGAGCTGCGGCAGGACGAAGATGACGAGGTCACCAAGTCCTTCATGCGGTAGCGTTCCGAACAGAGCCGGTACTCTTTATCGGTGATCAGCGACAGCATCAGATGCTGGCATCGGCGGGACACGTTGGGCCGAGGCGGGAACCCAAACGTCTCTTGGTGCCGCAGGATATTCTCCTTGGTCTGGTGGCGGCCCTCCTCGGCCAAGAAGGGCGTGTGGCCGTAGATGCACTCAAACAGAATGACGCCGACACTCCACTAGTCGCATCGGGCGTCGTACCGTCGGCCCTCAATCACCTCGGGCGCCATGTACTGGCTCGTTCCCACGACACTCTTGGCCGACCTGCGGTTCCCGCAGCGGTTGCGCCAGTTGAGCAGCGGCTCGCCGTCGTACAGGTTCTTCTTGTCGTGCTTCTCGATGCCGGCCGTGATGCCGCTGGCCCGCTTCTTGGCCGCCGCCTCCGGGCAGCGGTTTTCGGTCTTGTCCTCCTCGTCGCCCTCCACGGTAATGCCCAGCTTCCTCACCAGGCTCTACCGGTGACTGTTGTAGTACGTCGTGTCGTGGGACCAGTGCCCGTCGAACGCCAGGCCGAAATCGCTGATCTTCAAGTGGCCCGACGCCGAGATGAGGAAGTTGTCGGGCTTGATGTCCCGGTGGATGCACTTGAGCGAGTGCGCCGCCTCGACGCACAGGATGATCTCGGCGATGTAGAAGCGCGCGACCGTCTCGTGCAGCGTATTCTCGCGGATCAAGAGACTCAAGAAGTCTCCGCCGGGCATATACTCCATGACCAGGTACAGATTTGAGAGGTCCTGGTAGCTGGCGACAAGCGGCACGATCCTAAATACCGTCAGCGAATCTGGCCACAAACCCTCTCCAAAACGTCGTCGACGAAGGCTCACCACCGCGACCCCTCGCTCGCCACCAACAAATCCCTCTCCGCCCTCAAATGCCCCTCCTGACTCGACCGCAACATCTTCGTCTTCTTGATCACCTTCATGGCATACACCCTCCCCCTCCTTCTCGGCTCCCTGACCAACCGCACAACCCCAAAACTACCCTTCCCCAACACCTTAACCGTCTCATACTCCATCACACCACCACCACCGCCCTTCCCCTTCCCCTCCCTCTCCACCACCCCCTCCCGCAACGCCCTCAACCCCCACACTTTCATCACCCTCACCCTCCTTAAATACCCACTCTCCCTTAGCGCAAACCTCTCCCGCGCAGCACGCACCTCGCCCGCCGCCAGCGGCCGCGCCCGCCCGCGGTTGAAGAGCTCCGTTTCCAGCATCTGCTGCCGCATCTGCCGCGGCGAGGGCCCCGGCGCCAAGAGCTCGTGGAAGCGCGTCTCGAGGCAGATCTTGGCCGCGGCGGCGCGCTCGGCGGTCGCGATGCTGGGTGCTGCCGCGGCGGGTGGTGGTGGGTCGTGGATTGTTAGGTGGGCGAGGGTGGTGGTCGTGGGGGTTGGGATGTGGGGAGGGGGCTTGACGGTTGGGGGTGGGTTCGGGGTGTGGTGACGGACGCGTTGTGGGTTGGGGTATGGAGTGGCCTCGTCTTTGCGGCCGCGCTCGGATGGCATGGGGTTTTCGTTTTGGCACGTCGTGTTCAGGCTGAGTTTGGCGGTTGGGTCTTGGGTGGGGTTGGCAGCGCTGCTGTGGGAGCTGGAGCAGATATCTGAGCTGGCGATGTGAGCCAGCTGGGCTGTAGCATGTTGCTGCACGGGCGCTGTTCTTGCGATATGGAAGGTTTCCTTCAGCAAAGGCCGGCCCTTGGGCGAGGTCCGGCGGACGACCGTGGGCTGCAGCGGACCGCGGAATATGGCGTTCGACATCTTGTGTATGCCCAATGCAAAGACAGACTTGGTTGGATGCTCCCCGGAGACCGGGCTCAAGTGCTCAACCAGGACGGGCTGCTCGCAAGCTAACCAACAACAGCAAGGGTCAATCCTGAACGACGAGAACAAAGCAACACAGCACACCTCTAGAAGCACCTACAGCTGTTGGTCAGCGACTTGAGAGCCGAGACGACCTTGACGCCGTGCCGACGGAGCTTCGCGGAGAGCGCAGAGCAAGACTTGGCCGGGGCAAGAGCGCAGTCGCCGGTGGTGCCGTCCAGCATGTGCTCAGGCCTCGGGGAGGAGTCGCCCGTCTGACCTGAATGTCGGGCAGGATGACTGTTCATGTCGGTCCATGGGATGCGAGTTGTGTGATAAATGCTGCGGCATGTGTATGTGGGTGCACCCTAAAGCTAACGAAAGTCGGGGCGATGCGACGGAGCCGAGAACAGACTCCAAGCAACGACCAGCGTGCGCGGGGGTTTGCATTCGAGCATTCTTGGGTCTCCGGGCCACATCAGATCGTACGGTTGTTGGACCCGGAACGACGGCTCTTTCCTTATCACGGTCTTCCGTCGCTTAAAGTAACCTCGGGGATGCTCGAGGAAGGAGTGACGGTGCCGACTAGTCCTTCTTTCACTTGTCTGTTGCGACTGCAAGATCAGCAGCGAGCTGCCCACATCGGATGAGCACTGCAAAGTTTGTTCAAAACCAGAGTATCAGAATGCAACGTTGAGAGACAGAGAACTTCCTCGAGACTGCCGAGATGTCATTGCACCTATGGGACAAGATGGAAGGAAGATAGACACGAGAAACAAACAAACAACCCGAAGACTTTTCAGTTCGCCGACCCAGATGCAATGCAGACCTCGTCATCCCGTTACCCCGTCTGTCTGCTCCCCAGAGACTGTAGGGTCCTCGCAGACCACGCAAGGTCAGAAGTCTCCACGGCGCTGCCCCTCTCCGTCATGGGAACAGCAAGTCCTTGTTTGGAAGATCAGGCGGCGGCCAAATGGTTCAGATCGAGACAAAGAAGACAAAAAGGAAAGGAATCGTAATGATGTACATGGGAATCCACAACGACCGACGCCGCGCTCAGGATATACCGAGATATGTCAGATCGGGCAGGGCCCTGACACGAGCTCCACGCTCAGGCACGCATTTACTTGATCTCGAGGAGCTTGACGTCGAAGATCAGCGTGCTGTTCGCCGGGATGCCAGGCATCGAGCGGCTGCCGTAGGCGAGGTGGGCGGGGATGGTCAGCCGGCGCTCGCCGCCGACCGACATGCCGGCGATGCCGATGTCCCAGCCCTTGATGACCTCGCCCTTGCCGATCTTGAAGCTGAACGGCGCACCCTTCTTGTTGGCTGCGGCACAAGTCAAGTCAGCATCTAGTCTCTTCCAAGGAGCATGCCACAATGGTTACTTACAGTCAAACACCTTGCCGTTTTGGAGCTTGCCAATGTACCGCATGCCGACGCGGTCGCCAGACTTGACGGTGCGGCCGGTGCCGAGCTTGCGGTCGTCGATGGTGACGCCCTGCACGACCTTCACGCCAAGCCCACCCTTCTTGTCGGCCTTCTCGGCCTTGTCCTTGGCAGGACCGGTCGGGCCTTGCTCGAGGTTTTTGGCGAACTGGACCTTCTTGTCGCCCTTGGCGGCCGGCGACTCCTTGGCCTTGGCCTCGGCGGTAACCGCCTCGCCCTGGTTGTTCTTAAGCTTCTTCTGCTGCTTCTTGCTGAGCTTCTTCTCGTCCTTGGCCATCATCTCATCGAGGCCCTCGACGTCCTCCTCAGCGGCCCGCTTGTTCTTGCCCTTCTTGGACTCCACAAGCTTGGGCGCCTCCTCCTCTTCATCGGTGTCGATCTCCTTGACCCGAGGCGTGCCATCGATGTCGTCCAACTCGTCGCTCATCTCATCCGAGTCATCGTCGTCTAGGCCGGGAGGGAGGTCGTACCCGTCGTCCGAATCCTCCTCGTCATCGTCCTCCTCGTCCGCGGGAACAACATAGTTGCCGGTGAGGTAGACGGTGTGCGTCCCCTTGACGCTGAAGAAGATCTTCTCGCCCTCGCCGACCGTGATGTCGATGGGTTGTTGGTAGGTCTGTCAGCAGTGGTTAGTTTCCAGAAACTCTGATGCCTTGACGGTCTTGGTGCATGTTCACATACGCGCTCAGTGTCCAGGGTGCAGACAACAAACTCCTCCATGTTCAGCTCCTCGGCGTCCTCATCCTCTTCATCGCTTTCCTCGTCATCGTCACTGGCCTTCCCCTTGCCCTTGTTCTTGGCGCCATTGGTTTTCGCGCCGGCATCCTCCATCTCGTCGTCGGAATCCCCCTGGGTGGCCTCAAGAAGCTTCTTGATGGCAGCCTCGCGACGGGCCTTCTTGGACTTGGCGGGGTCGCTGGGACCGCCATTGACCTCATCATCAGACTCGTCCGACTCGTCGTCGTCGTCGCCACCGCCAAGGAGCGACTCGAGGTAATCCTCATCCTCCTCGTCGTCATCCACGTTCGCCTTGTAGATCTTCAAGGTCGAGCGCGGGAGTGAGGGGACGTTGCCCTGGCTGTCCGTCTCAGGCTCGGCAGTGGGGTCAATGGCCGCCATGGTGATACGGATCTGGCCGGCATTGTCAGCTTCACCCGTGTGCAAAATCGTCCAAGATCTCTCAGTAAACTTACCGTCGCCGGGAACTCAATCTCGGCAGGAACCATGACCTCCCCCGTAGGGACCTCCAGGCCGTACACGGCGACAGGCAGAAGCGGCGACATCTTGACTGCAGGGTGTAGATATTTAACTTGATTAACAAGAAACAATCAAAGTACGCGCTTTGATTTCTGCGCAAAAGAGTACTTGGAAACCCTGCGGTAAGCGACTACGGCCAGCCTATGCGGTGCAGACGGGACGAGTGAGGATTTGAAGAAAACGAGGGGAGCGATGCCGCCTTGATGAAAGTCGGGTTCAGGTTCCCGCAGAAATACTTCGGCAAGGCGAGCTGCAAGGCCAGAAAAATTTGGGGCCGCCCCACAGCATGCGACCGATAAGCGTCTATCGCCCCGCTGGCTTCCCGGCCAACCGCGGTGGACTTGGCCGAAGAAGGTCACCGCCTGCTGCTCTCAGCTTAGCAGAACTCCACCACCACTTGGCTGCCCTCAGCCTTCTTCGTCGATCTCCACACTGCTTCAGCCTTTCGGATGCTTAGACTCGACGTTGACAGAACATGAGAAGCATGGCTATCGAGCCTCAAACTGAGAGCGGGCGCTGCCAATGTGAGAAGGGGGATCGCGTGGCATCTCGAAGCCAAGGGTCTCGAGTCCCGGGAAGATGCATCGGCACCCGTTTTTCAGCTTCAGCTCTCAAGACCTGACATCCTTGGAATGAGATGGTTAGGTACCGCACTGTACAAGAGCATAGCTGCAAATGCCAGATCGTTCGTTCTGCTGAGAGATAGAGATGGCTATCCCACACCTTGTCCTCCAACCACGCTAACATATAGATACCTGCTGATCGTACAGCTCGCTCGCTTCTTCAAGCCGTCTTCTTCTTCCCGAGTCCCATCAGCACGGCCTTCAAGACCTGCCACACAATCCCCAGCGTAAACACCGTCTTTCCCGTCTCATACTTCTGCGGTCTGAGCGCCGTCTCCGTCAGCATCAAGCCAAACTCAGCAATCGGCCCTGGGAACCGGCCGCTGGTTCTGAGATACGCCGCCACCAAGTCATTCCCGCTGATGACGCCGCCTTCCCACCCTCGCGGTCAGCAAAAACACCGTATTCTCAGAGATCGACACACTCACCACAGCTCCAGAAATTCCCATCCCTCACCCACCGCAGCTCATCCCCCACCCACTGGGCCCCCTCAAACCGCTTCCTCAGATCCCCCTGCAGTCCCCTCGGACCACACGCCTTTTTGCCTTGCAACAGCCCCGCCGCGCCACACACATAAATCCCCGTGCAGACGGAGAGGATATCGGTCTCGGGCCGCGCGGCGTGCGCGGCCAGCCACGTCAGCGCCTGCTTGCGGTCGTCGGTGGCGTGCCAGTCCGTCGTGGGGTCCGGCCCGGGCACGAGCACAATGTCCAGCTGGCCCGGCTGCACGGCGGCGTCGGACAGGTGGTGGCTGCAGGCGAGGCGGGCGTTGGACGTCGTGGAGATGAGGGCGCCTGGGGGGATGGTGGAGATGTCTTTGATTGTTTGGCATGGTTAGCAACAAACAAATTGGGATGCTAAGCGGGGGGTGCTATTTAGGAAGACTACGTGCAGGAGATTTGGACGCTCGGGGCGAGGTTCAGCATGGCTGAGGGGACGGAGACCAGGTCCTTGACTACGGAAATGTACTCGTAGCTCGAGGTGCCGAAGATGTCGACGCACGCCATGTCGAGCAGCTGGCAATCGGCGGGGATGAAGACGCCGATGCGGATGGTTGGCCGCGGGCTAGAGGTGGTGGACGTCATGGCGGTGGAAGCGTGAAGCGGGTGTTACGCACGAGGCAGTCAGTGGAAGAGCTGGAGCACGGCTTGGTTGGTCTCGATACCATGACTGGTGACGGCAGCCAAACTGGCGCTTTATAACTGTCATCTGTGGCTGGGTTCGCGGTTGTAGTCCATGTAGAACGTCCCCGAGAGGCTGCGGGCCCACAGCACCGGCACGGACCCCCGGCCGGCTGAAACCCGGCGCCGGCACCTGGGACCCATCCACGGCGGCGCCCGGTGTGGACGCTGATTGGTCAGGGGCGAAGTCAAGTTCCGAAGGCGGTCGGCAACAAAGACCGCAGTTGCCGTGGGGCGTCGGGGGCTGGCCACGCGTTTGCACAGCAACAAGCCAAGCCAAGCCTTGTGTGCTTACTACTTTGCTTACTACTTAGCTCAGTGATAAGAAGACTGGACATGAGCAACGGGAAGGTCGGCATGCGCAAGCCAAAGCGAGTGTGTCGAGGTTTATTTCTCTCTTTCTCTCTTCCTCTCTGCCCACGGGGTTCATTTGAGCGATTGGATGGTTCCGGCTGACATGGCGCCTGCTATCCATCATCTTCATCCTCACCCCCTACCTCACCTCACTTCGAGGCAGGGCACCATCCCACGGCCCCATCCGCCTCAAAATATGTGGATGTCAAGACGTCCCCCAACGCCCCCTGCTCTCCTGCCTATGTACACGTCGTAAGATTAAGTATTAGGTGTTAAGATGCTGATAACACGGATAGCCCTTCTCTTTCGCTTCGGACGGACCTTTCCTCCGCGTAGTCGTCAGCGGTGTGAGTGTGTGTGTGTCTCCGGTCGTTGTCGTCACTTCAGTCCCTTGAATCCGGTCGCGCCATAGAATGTGTCCCTGAACACAATGGCCCGTGTCGTCCCATCTCTTTCTCTCCGTCCGTGTCGTGTCGTCTATAGCGAATGGCGCCAGCAAGGTATGATATCCCTCCACGTGAGTGTGTTCCCCATAACAAGAAACCGGAAAACAACAACAAAACATCCCTGCTGGTATAATGCTGATTCCCCTCTCCTGCTCCCAATAAACTCCGGTGAAGCCGCCCACCGGCCAAAGAAAAAGCAGGCGGCGCAGAAACAAGGTAATAAAAACTGATCAACCCCCAGTTCTAGATGCCAAATGCGGATGCCGTGCCATGCATATCAACGTCATGTTCCCTGGATGAAAGGCACATGGCCCACTCCGGCCAGCAATTATGGACAGTAAAAGTCGAATAAAGGGAAAACACCCACTTCGGCGGCAAGAAGTCGGACAAGCGACGCATTTCCCAAGAAGCGAACATCATGAGGTGTCGGCAGCGGCTGAAGTCGAACCCCAAAACGAAAAAGCAACAGACCGGAGAAAGTAAAAGAAGTGTCATGTTGAAATCGCAAACTGGCGAAACCCGCGAGGTGCTATACCATCGCATCGGCGGCGACCAGCGACTTCGCTCGTTGCCGCGTGACCTTCTTGCTGACAGCATAGACCAGGTCCAGCGTCCAAAAATGGCAGATCTGGGCCTGGGCACACGGGATCGCGCCAAACAGCGGCGCGACAAGCGGGACCATGACATAGTCGACAAAGTTAACCCTGGGCCTTCGACGCGAGAAGTGCATGCCCTTGAGCAGGCCGGCGTCGCCCATCTCGAGCTCGCGGGACTCGACGCAGACGCGGTGGAAGCCCTCGTATAGAAACAAGTACAGCGCGACCTCCATGAACCCCGCGGTGCGCAGCACGTTGCAGACCAAAAAGATCCAGGCGACGCCGTGCGCGTCCGGCGCGCCGTCGGTGACCCACATGTAGAGGGTCGACGCGACGACAAGGATGGTCATCTGCACAGGCAGGAAGTGGGCTTCGAAGAGGCGGTGGAACAGGATGAAGATGCGCTGCCAGTCGGGCCCTGCCAGCGTGTCGGTCACCACGTCGGAGAAGATGCCGCCCTCGGGGGTGGCCTCTGCATTATCCGCGCCGTCGATCTGCGATTGCGGGACGTAGTTGTCGGAGACGTCATTTCTGGGTCCCCGAGTTAGCAAACGGTGTACCAAGTGGGGGAGCGAGCCGCAAATTGGGGCCGTGGAACAGAACGTACGTAGACGTGTGCAGCGGCCGGAACGCCCTCGAAGTGTGCTTCCTCTCCTTCCAGACCCCGACAACCTTCCTCAGGGCATACCCAGTGTCGAGGGCGCCCCACATGTGCCGGAGGGCCTGCTTGTACCGAGCGCGTACGTCGGTGACCACGCCTCGAACGCCCTTGCCGCGCCCGCCGCCCGTGACATTAGTCTGGCTGACCGGGCTAAGGACCGTCCGCACCGTCAGGTTGCCGTTGAGCGCGAAGAAGCACTTGAGGTACATGTGTAGATCCTCGCCGATCGCCTCCGAGTCGCAGTCCCAGCCGCCGACACGGTCGACCAGCTCGAGGGGCACGGAGTAGACGGACGTCGGGGGCGCAACCCAGGAGCCCTTGTACAGGCCGGACATGCCGGCGGCGGACCACAAGACGTCGGCGACCCGGACAATAGCGGGGACGTTGTGGGCGTTGCGGTCGAAGATGATGGGTGCCGAGTACAGGGTCGTGGTGGCCGTATCCGGGTAGGCCATATGCATGGTTGTCACCAGGGCAAAATAATTGGCCGACAAATGGCTGTCGGCTGCATTGGTTCCAGATTCAAGGTTAGCGAATGCCTGACGTGCATACGGGGCGCTACGGCCAAGGCCGTGGCCCAGATGCAATTGCCCGATTAGGTGGTGGGGCGCTCACCATCGATGCCAGTGACGATCACGTCCTTGCGTTGCTCGAGGCTGTACTTTTCGCTGAGCTTCCGTGCGGCCCACGCCATGTTGCTACCCTTGCCAGCCAGCTCGCCCGGGATGTCGGCCGGGTGCACCGTGAAGTCAATCGAGCGGAATTTCATGGAAAACTCGATGGTGAACCGGGCAGCCTTGGTCTCCACGTTTTGCTCTCTCTGCTCCATCGCGAGGTAGACCTGGTTGCGTCGGCTGGCTGTCAGTCTCGAAGGAGCAAAGTGAAGTAGATATGACCCCCAGGGCAAGACGGGCAACAGCAACTCTTTTTTGAAAACCACTGATCTAGAACAGCAGTCGCAAAGCAAAATCAACTGCGTAGAAGTCGGGGGATGGACATTGCTACCAGAGATGCATTGCAGAACGGGACGAGGAGCGAGACTCACATCGTAGGTGTTGCGCGCCTGAGGGTGCGAGGCCAGCACCTCAAGCGTCTCCCTCAACGTGTCGTTCTCCTCTTTGTAGTTCGGAATGACGATCGCGTGGATAATGCGATCGGGGGCGATGTCGCCGTCGGTGTATGCCTCCAGATCGAGGTCGCCGGCTTCGCTGCTTGAGGCGGAGCTCACGTCCCGGGACGAGGTCAACGTTTCGGAGCTAGAGAGCGAGGTAGACGAGCCGCGGCGGCCTTGGCCAAGCTTGAGATCTCTCAGCACCCTGGTGCGCGCCGCTCTGCGCAGGCTCCTGGTAATGGTAAAAACGGCCCAGCAAGAGCGGAGCGGGAACATGAAGACGAGCAGGTGGATGAGCAGACAGTAGTACGAGAATATCGTGACCCAGCCGCTCCGCCTGCTAGAGCTAACAGGCGGCGCACCGAGTGTGCGGTCTAACGGATACCTGTAGGCTTGTTGTTGCGCCGCGACCTCGTCCGAAATAACCCAGTATGAGAGTCCAATGGTAGCCAGCATGGCCAAGCCACCCGCGCGCCGGCTGCACCACGTAAAGACCGACATGGTGAGGCCGTTACACCCAATGAACGTCGTGA
The DNA here is from genome assembly GCA_023628555.1 of Chaetomiaceae sp. R4402. NCBI lineage: Eukaryota > Fungi > Ascomycota > Sordariomycetes > Sordariales > Chaetomiaceae > Chaetomiaceae sp. R4402. The sequence goes on along the minus strand of JAMAKO010000065.1, from coordinate 107,785 downwards.
TATTGGTAAGACAACCGGAGTTGGGTATCGAACATCCGTCGCAAGTCGAACGAGTTGGCGAATTTGGGTCCCCAGAGCGGCGAGGAGGGGCCGGCGAGCAGGTTGGCGGGGGAGAGGTCGAAGCCTGGGAGGACAGCGAGGACGCGGGACGAACGGGAACTCGACCACTGCTTCGACTAATCCGCAGATGCAAGATGGTGTGGTTTGCAGGAAGGATGGACTTCTGGGGGAGAGTCAGAGGGGGGGAGGACAGAGAGAAGGGAAAAGGCGGGCACGCAAGGCCGTTCGACGGTGCAGTGCGTGGTGCCGTGCGCGGTGAGGTGCACTGGGGTCCGGGGAGCACACACAAACGTACAAGGAAGGACACAGTAAGGACCGCGAGCTGAGGGTAGCTCTCGATGAAACCACCCCAGCGACAAGCCACCCAGGCCGAGCCAGCAGCCAAAAAAGGGGGGTCCAGTCGCCGTCGTGATGTTCGACAATTGCCCGCGCCAGGAACAGGGGGCTTGTTGATGGCTCGTCAAGCCCACTTCGCCCACTTCGCTGGGCCTGTCAATCAACTAGGCTGCGCGCTTGGCGGTTTTGGGAAACGAATTTCGCAGCAAAAAAGCCTGGGCGGGGCGGCACTGGAGACCATGTTCCGCAAGTCGCAAGCAAGAAGGGCCACGGGAATCCGTTGTTTGCGCCCGCACATCGCGGCTGTCTGTCGTGATGGCGCTGCGGCGGTTACTAAGGTTGTGCTCACTCTGAGGACGGAAGCCTGTCGGTTCCAGGAAGGTTGTTGGGTGGATCCCCCCCCCATGGATGGAAAACTGCGGCAATGCGGGAAGGAGCTGCTGTGGAGGGTCCGGGAAGCGGCGCGGGAGGATTCCATTCGTTTGACCCTCCCTTGCCGACTTCCCTAACATGTGAGTTTATCTGATCTGACCACACACAAGGCGTACAGACCACAACGTGGGAGCCACCGGCGATGCTGAGCAGCCGTGTGAAACTCCGCGCAGGGTCTCGTCGAGAAAGATTTGGTGGCCCGATTAGGAAACCTGCTGCCAAGCAGCGGCTCTTCCAGCCAAGGGTCGACCGTCACCTGCAGCCCGTGGTGGGCAGCCATGGCAACCCCAACTCGCGTCGTCGTTCACCAACCACAGCGCCCCGTCGAGACACGCGTGGAGATCTCCTCCACCGACACGCCGGGCGGTGTATCGCCTGATATCGCGTAGTGCCGCCCCATGACAGACGATAGCTGCAACACACGCACCATCTGATCACAAAGGCTAGCGCAAGTCGATCCCACCGTCTGCCCATCGCAAGAGACCCGTCGCCTTCCCGTTGAGCTCGAGACGAACAACCGGCCAATCGAGAAGACGAGATGGGCCACTTGCCGCCTCTCCGTCTGAGGCTTGCGCGGAACATGACCCCCACCGTCTCAAACTTGCAAGCCAGCACGTCCCTGTCGCGACCGTTGCCGGAACACACAACGACCAACTACTGCGTATAACTGAGGCCGTCCAAGGCAAGCAAAAGCAGCACAATCGGCCGCGGAAAACAACTTCCGTTCCTCATCAGTTCACTGGGCTTCAGATACATACAGTTGACCAGCATAGGCGTTATCCTTCAATTCCACTTCGTTTCGGTAACAAAGCCGCCATTCTTCAGCCATCTGGTTGCTCGGTGGTCGAACCGCCCAGTCACGGTTGTAGCTCCGGCCTGCTCCTCTGCATTCTGCCCTCGAGTTGCTGAAACCGACGAAGGGCGATCCCAAATAGAATTCCATTCACCCTACCTTCACTCTGGACGGGTACTCGAAGTTGTGTAACCGGACTGCACCGGTAACACGGTACCTACTCCGTATAGAGACGGGCATGCAGCCCGCCGCGCAGCAGCTGCACGTTCCGCCATCTCATTTCCACCGCGGATCGAATGGCCGTCCATTGGCTGCCAGAGCTGTGCCCGCCCCTTTCTAGCCGTAACCACAAGCGGCGATGATCCAGAAGACGAAGTGTTTCTGGCCTCGTTCAAAGAGAGGCTTGCTTTTGCCATACGGTTTGCTGCTTGGACGAGGCGTGAGGTTCGGGCGATCATTTCGCTTGGGCTTGCCTGGTGGTAACCAGGCGGCAAACGGGCCGGCTGAGCTTGCGACGCAGAAGAGTCGATCCAACTCGTCCTTGTACTGATATAAGGCAGTCCACTTACGGAGTACACTCCGTGACTGCGGTACTTGCTGTGGTTGTAATAAACAGTGTGTACCAGTCGAGTCTGTGAGTACAACGGATGACGAGTCCGCAGAGACCGCGTTGCACAACGTCGCCCGGATGCAGGAACATATCACTTGTGTGACGGTGCGGTTCTCTACAAGCGGGACGCACGCATCTTGAATGCGGTATGCGGTGCGTTGTACTCGCGACCAGGGTTGAGAAACAACGGACGCGAGAGGAACACGGACTGGAATCCATCCGAGTCCGTCCAGAAGTTCGGTGTAGAGATGATGTCCTTGCTGTCATAAAGCTGCGACATACGGCACGGAAACAGCGCGCCGTTGGTCGCGCTCTAGGTGTGTTCGCTGTCCTGTGACCTCTAAGTGTGTTCCCCAAGTCCTCGAACAACGGGCGCGATCTAGTGTATCTCCCTTGCTTGCTCATGAGGACATGCAAGTTGCCGGTGCGGAAACCTGCCCTGGAGGGCTTCCTTGGATCCTTCGCAATGTAGGGTCACTCGAGGAAACGGCCTTGGCACAAAAGTGTCCCACGCCAGTCAGTTTATGTCTTTTCCCTCTGCCTGAGACGTATTCAGTAGCTGATGCGGGAAGTGAACCGCCCAATACATGAAGGCTTGAAGTTCCTTGACTGTTTGGTGCTCAGCAACGTCCAGTTCAGCCCTCAGGTCCATGCACCCCGTGCGGGAGGTCGCCAGCTCCTATTATCATGCAATGTCGTAGGCCAAGTGGCCATAGAGATACCCCCGTGCCTAACGGAGCGTACCACGCTGACTCCTTCAGATACCCCGTCGTCAGGGTCGCTGCGCTATAGGCGGGCTTCCTCTTGTCTTGTTATACTCTCTTCCCCACAGCCGCTGCCCCCCTGCCCCCTCTCCCCACTCCTTTGCCGGGCAATCCAGATGTCCTAAACTTGTAGTAGAAACTCGGTCCGGACCGTCACAGGGCCTCTTTCTTTGATGGCGGCGCGTGCTGTAAAAACCTATGCCCGATGGCGGCCTCTCCGGCGCTATCACTTCCTAGAATCTCGCGGCCTCATAGCAAACTTTGACTTGAGGATCGGTGGCTGTCGTGAGCCCCGTGACTCGCATAATGTCTCGCGCGAGATGAATCTCCCAATACTTCGGGGAAATAGGCTCTGGACGAAGTGATCCATAGCGGCTTTCGTACGCTCTCACGCCACCTTCTCAAACATCTTCTGAATAGGTTTGGCGGCCTGTTTCGAAGCTCAGATTAGCCACTTGTGTTCCGATAAGGAGGCATAGCCAGAGCCAGCTTACATCGATAAACTTCTCCAAATCCTTGTCTAGGTTGGCTAGGTCGTCTCTGCGCTTCTTGTTCTCGGCAATGAGCTTCTGCTTCCGCTTCTGGAGCTCCAGGCGCTGTTGCTCAAGCGCCTCGCGCTCCGCTCGCTCGTGGTTTATGCGTGCTACCATGAGCGCGTTCTCGTCGTCTTCGGCGTGCTCGGGATGTTGCGTAAGAAATTCCTCCACTGGAATAAGTGGGAGCAGCTGGTACGTGTGGCTGGAGTAGGACAGTCTCATCAGCACAGGTCCTTGAACGCGAGGGAAACCGGCGGGGAAGTAAGAAAAAACGCACTCAAACCCCTCGCAAGCAGCAATTTCCCCCTCGAGATGGCGCTGCTCATAATACAGATTCTGCAGCTGCAGATGCAGCACGTCCACCTCGTGCCGGGCCTCGGCCGTCTGGCTCTTGGTCTCGCGCGCGCGGAAGTGGGCCGCGCGGTGCAGCCCGCGCAGGTGGGCGAGGCTGGTGTTGAGCAGCTTCTGCTGCTTGGAGATCTCGGTCAGGGCCTCGGCCGTTAGCGGGCCGCCGGCGTTGGTAGCAGCCGCCGCTTGGTTGACCAGGTCGACGAGCGCCTGCGCCTGCTCCCGCGCCGCCCGCGACGTCTCGAGCACGGAGGCCAGGGCGGGATCGGTGATGTGTGCGTCGGCGGTCATCTTGGGCTGCTGGACACGGTCTAGTTGTCTTTGTAACGACGACTCTGTAGGAGGAGCGGAATGATAGCTGGCGATGGTCGGGTGTTGGACAGGGCGTAGTGTAGGTTAAGTTTGGTACCGTAGAGCGTAGGTAGTCGGTCGCGATGGTCAATCGTACCACCGTCAATGCTGCTAATATGCCGATGAAAAACGACCAATGCGCTTCAACTCGCCCAAAATATTCCAAGCTCGTGGGTTGTCGACAGAACTCGGGATCGTCGCACGCCAATTGCTATGTTAGTGGTGGGCACCTGCAATAGATGGACCACTAGAAGTTCAAGGAGCTGCATGTGAACGGATGTTGAGGCCTTTGTGGGGCTGCCGGCAATGACGGCAGCGATTGGCTCAGTGGTGGGGCGCGCTGACAGAGCTAATGCGCTCCCACGGGCGCTTTCGGAGTCTTCCTTGTTGGGCCTGCCGGCCGCAGTGCCAGCGCTGAACTTTCAGCCACTGATAAACCAGAGGGTCCCCCTCCAACTCGCCCCAGCTCCCAAAGGATGCTTGCGCCATCCAACAACCTCCCACACTCCTTCGTGTATGATCCGAGCAAAACACAAAGGTGCTCCCATGTTCTTGGTACCGCCGGGCTGGAATTGGACTTGATGGTTTCTGCAGGATTTCGGTTTCCTACTCCGTCCTCCCTTCCTTCCCTCCTTTCCTCTTAGGCGGTTTTCATTGCTGCCCCACGAGTGGCAACACAGCGGCAACAGCTTTCCCCCATTGCTGTATCGCATCCCGCTTCCGACGCCCGTTTGCTCGCCTTATCTCGCTCTCTGACTACCTACCTATCTACCTCATTTCCCGTCGCACCGGGTTTCTCGCCTGTACGCTCCGGCCCGTTCTCTCCCGGTGACCGTCAGCTCCGTTCGGTTCCGTGTTTCTCGCATCGATTTATACGGAATCCTTGTGATCGCCCACAATGGATGTGTCGCCCAACATGGGCTGCCCGGGCCCTTTCACCTTTAACTCCTGCGACGATGCCTCCGAGGCCCAGACTTCCGGCGCACAAGTGCAAGACCGGCCGGCCGCTCGTAATCGGCGGCAGTCCTTCATGCAGAGGAGGAAGTCAATTGTCAACCAAATCATCGACGGGGAGGAAGCCTTGCTTCTCAAGCTCGACCTGTTCTTGACGGAGCTCGAACGGCGAGTTGAGTCCTGGGACAGCTATGGGGAGCTTAGTTTGGACTCCAGCATTTCCGCCGCATTTGCCACGCTGCAGACTGTTCGGGAACGATGCTCTCAGGCCTCCGAGGGAGTTATGGACGCGGGGCGGCGCAGGTTGCAGGCGATGGTCGAGACACTCGAGGCTGGGTATTATGACGCCATGGCTGCCGCCGGTTCGTTGAACGAGAAGGCGAAGGTCGGCATCGAGCTACTCGACGGCATGCTCGAGGAAATGGAGACACAGGCGGCCAAGTTCCGCGAGCAGGGATTGGCCAATGCGGCTGAGAGCCTCATGGACGAGGCCCATCGCGTTGTCGACGGTGGTATCGAAAGGGCCATGCGCGTGGCGGGCACGCTCGAAGACCACATTCAACGTGCGATCGCTCGGACTAAAGAGACGGGCCTCCTGCGCTACGAGGATCTGCCACTGCCCTGGCAGATTAATCCTCACATAATCTCGGGCTATCGCTTCTCCGAGACAAAGCTGGCCTGCGTGAGGTCGGCCTTCGGCTTCTCCAACGAGCTCGTCAACATCTGGTCGCACGCTCTCGGTCTCATCCTCGTCCTGGCTGTCGCCTTCTACTTCTATCCCGCCAGCGCCACCTTTTCGCTGAGCTCGAAGGCCGACATCTTCGTCGCTGCCGTCTTCTTTTTCGCCGCCTGCCAGTGTCTGATCTGCAGCATCATCTGGCATACCATGAACTCCGTCGCCGACGTCAACCTCATCTCCATGTTCGCATGTGTCGACTACACGGGCATCTCCCTCCTGATCGCTGCATCGATCATGACGACCGAATACACCGCCTTCTACTGCGAGCCCGTCAGTCGTTGGATATACATGGTGACGACGGCCATCTTGGGCATCGGAGGCGTCATCCTCCCCTGGCACCCTCGCTTCAACGGCTCGGACATGGCATGGGCGAGGGTCGCGTTCTTCGTCGCCCTCGCGGCTACGGGCTTCTTACCGATCCTCCAGCTTTCCTTTACTCGCGACCCGCGGGCTGTATACGAATTTTACACGCCCATCGCCAAGTCCCTTTTCGTGTATCTCCTGGGCGCCTGCGTCTATGCGAGCAAGGTTCCCGAACGGTGGTTTCCCGGCATGTTCGACTACGTCGGAGGGAGTCACAATCTCTGGCACATTGCTGTGCTTGGGGGTATTCTTTTCCATTATACGGCCATGCAGGACTTCTTCTCCCACGCCTTCCGCCTCGCACAAGACGGCTGCACTGCATACTAAGCTCAGGTCGCCGAGCTGCTCGCCCAGACGACATTCAAGGATTGCTCCTTCATGGCAATTCGATAATGCGTACCGCTGCCTCCATAGCAGTGGCCGGAGCCCGTTCGGCGACGCAATCCTCCCACCCTATCCTGGTACGAGGCTCAGTGGCGCCAGGCCGCATCTGCAGCAGCATACTCCCGCCTCGGCGTGAAATTATGGGGGCGATGAGGGAGGCGGGTTTCGCCGTTATTCGACTGGCTGCGTTCTATCATTCTCGCTGCCGACGCTTGCGTATGCGGCCCGCTTGGTGCTCTGCTGCTCGCGTTCGGCTCCGCAGGCAACAAGTCGGTAATTCAACCGCTCGATGCAAGGTCTCTGTTTGCCAGGCTTTACGGTCGTCTTCGTATCGTTTCCGGATCCGGGTCACGGTCGCAAGAAGGTGCTCAGCGTCCTGGCACCGGGCAACGCAAAGCCTGCGTTTCTCGCACATGTGTCCAAGTCTTCGCTCTGCGCCGCCAGTCAGCATCGCTGTCAGCACGGGGACAACTCTCACTGGTCCTCACCTCGAAGCAGCAATATCCTGGTACGGGCGCGCAGTACGTCCCGCTGTCGCAGTAGCTGTTGTCCCGTTCACAACATGACTGCGCCGTGGAGTCAGCGGAACGGTCCTTGGGCGGCAGATCGTGGCATGCAACTCACTTGGCCCAATGACGGATTATAACAGAATCTACTGGTCTGGATCGCAGAGAGTCAGCAATTGCACCGCCGCGCAACCCGCATGGAGCCGACAGAGGCATACCTCGCCGCCGCACTTCTCCCACCCTCGGCCGTATGTCTCCTCACACGACATGTAGTGCCCCGTCACATCCGACACCCGCGTGAGCCATCCCAGAGGTGTTTGCTGGTGCTCCGCTCCTCGCGGCAGCGCCACGGCCAGCGCCCGGCTCGCCGCGAGGATGAACCCAACGACACTAAACCAGCGCATCTTTTGCGTCTTCTTTCACGTCCAGTACTGCAGTTGTTGGGTCCTCGTCATCGGCGCTGGGTGTCCCACGTTCGCATAGCAATCACCAGCCCTGACCGGAAAGGAATTGCTTTCGGTTGTGAGTGACGGGCGATGAGCGTGACGGTGCTTGATGCAGTTGAGCGAGTGGACGACGTTGAGTTGATTCCACCAGAAGCCCGGAATTCCTGGTCAAAGCGAGAGGTGCGCGTAAGGGGGTCGAGCAACGAGCGGGTGGATAGGAGGTCGGAGCAACGACGTGACGTGTGTGATGCCGGATGACGAAAGAGTGAGAGAGTCACTGTGCAGCGCTGGAGGTGAGGAATTATTGTGCTCGACATAGACTGGGTAGGCCCCAGCTAATGAATTAGATAAGTATGTAGAAGCTTAGAACATAGAGTTCAATAACAGAGAGCGAGGGGCAGCGGGATGGACGAGGAATGCATGGCAGCCAGCGCATGCAGGTACACAGAGCCCCCCCATAGATATAAATGTCACCCTAGGCATCGTGCCGCGCCGTGGCAAGGGCACCAACACCTTAAGTTCTCATTCTAAAAGCCGCCAACCACGCGCCGCCCACCTGTTTCACGCGTGCGACGAGTGAGAGGGCGGGTGGGAACTGGGCAAGGGAGAGCAGCGCGCATCTGTCCTGTTGGGCCCAGGACGGACGGAGGGCTTCGCTGCAACGGCGGCGGACGGTAGATTAAAACCATCCCTGGTTTGCTGGGGATCCGCCGTTCCGTCCGCCCTCGATACCACCCTCCGGCGCCTGCAACTGGTTATTTACACCCATATACCAGACCCTCTCCCCTAGCCATGTACATACAGAACATACCCCGTGGCTATGTATGCCCGGTGCCAGACGTCCTTTTGTCTGCGCATTTCCGCGGCACAAAACGAGAACAACAACCGCCGACAAGCGGCCCCCTGCGCACCGCATAACCAAACTGCCCTATGCAAAGCATGTGAAACCCATCGATCAGGAGACACGCCGTGAGGATCCCCCGTCCCGGCAAGCAAGCTCCATCATCCCCAGATCCTGGAGAGTAGATGGTCTGGAACTGTCGATCCTCCGTTTATGTGTCCGTACCGTAGACATCGATCGGAATGCGTGCCGATGGTGCGTGTGCACGACGCTGCGTTCGACACTTGGCTGTTGGGTCACATGGCTGTTGGGTCACTTGCCGGGTTGGGGGGGCCACTTTTGTGTGTGCGTTAGCTCCACCACGGTCCACCTGCGACTAAAGGGTGCAGCGCCAACTGCTGCAAAGAGGGTCGAATCCTTCCTGCATATCTATTCTCGCGCGGCGGCTAATATGCGCATGCGCGGCGTGGGAAACGGAAGCCCTGTGTGGCTCTGCCATGGTTCGAAGATTTGGGGGCCGCGCCGGTTATTGAACCGCCCGGGCAACTCTCTTCCGTCCAAGGGTACAGTAGCATCTGTGAAAGCCCATCTTCCCATCCTCATCATCTATCTCTCTGTCTGTCCTGTCCATTCACCATCTACACTAGTGTAGGCTATTATGCCCGCCCTTCCCATCGCACCTTCCCATCACTCACCCACACCCATCGCCGGTACGTTGGTAGGTAGGACTGCATTCCCGCCCGGCAGCCGACAGTCACCGCGCGGAATACGCCAACAAGCTAGGCGATGCCGATATTGCGCGCACCACCGCGGCCGGCGGGCAGCCTGCGATGCTACTGCGCGCGCTGCCGTCACGTGTGACGTACCCAGAGGTATATGAGACGCGCCCGATGGCTTCGCGACGCGTCGCTTCGTAGATCTCCGCGCTGGGTTATCGCGAGTGCAGTACATGAATCTCGCCGCAAGGGGTAGGAGAGGTGGTCGACGAGCGGGAGCCTGCCTCCTCCCTTCCCAATTAAGAGACCGAAGAAAGGACCGCAAAGTCCAGCTGCTTGGCTGTCAGCGACGGCTGATGCAGCCCTGCCTTGCATCCTCGCGGGACGAGAAGGGTGCCCAATTTCATTCATGAATATCGGTGCAATCGCCGCTGCGCCGCGCAGTTTGCGGCTAAATGCGAAGCGGACAACACTTTCATCGCCCAACAACCGCTCGACTCTTGGCGAGGAAGGAGCGCCAAACTCAAGATTTGCAGGATTGAGTATCGTCATGATGAGATGCCGTGGCGTGTAGCAGTGGTGCGTGGTGCTGAACGGCTTGCCGACCCTCTAGCTTGGGGCAGACGGCACGTCCAAATCGACAGGCGACTCGCGGAGGCTGAAATGTCGCGATGAGGTACGAGCGAGGAACCGTAGCGCGTTGTAAATCGGACGCTGGGCAACACGCTATGAGACGCCGAATGCCGAGGCCTCACAAGTCGCTCGCGCTGCCTTACTCGTTGGTTTGCTTGCTTTACCGGGCGTGGGACACGATCTCGGCATAAATATCGTCCGGTATCATCTTGATGATTGCCAGCGTCGTGCGCTTTATCTGGTCCGCTTGTAGCGCCGGAAACGACCTGAGGAGCTTGTTGGGGCTGAATGGGATTTGATGTCAGCTGCGAACGCGACTGCTAGAGCAAGACAGAGAGCGCAAACATACCTGGGCGACTCCATAATCTTAGTGCGGATCATGACCAGCTGCGCAACAATGCACAGGATGTTCAGGTGCGGCCCGTAAGCAAACAAAAAGTCCCAAAGCCGCAAGACCTCAGGCAGCGGCGGGGTGCATGCGCAGAGGGTCAGAACCGAGGGGAAGGCGTAGATCTCGGCTGAGAGGCCCTTAGACAGCAGATACAAGCTCAGCTTGGGATCGACGATGGCGAGCACTTTGTCGACGAGCGCGAGACCCTTGTGCACGCCGTCCATGGCGCCGCGGATGTACCCGGGGCACTCCCTGGTGAGCAGCTGGTGAAACGCAGCAAAGGCCTCGGCCTCGCTGCGCGCGGCGTAGAGGAACGGCGCCGCCAGCACGTTCATGCCCTGGACGTACGTCCCGCCAGCCTCTGCCGCCATGCTGGTGACGGAGCCCTCGGTGGTCAGGGTCAAGGCGCGCGCGCGCTTCGCGGCGGGCGACGAGCTGGGGCTGCCGAAGTCGCTGCCGCCGTATCCCGTGCCCGGCCGGCTGCTGGTCGACTGGAGGTCAAGCGACAGGCGCGAGCTGCTGGCGACGCTGGGGTCGCGGTGGAGCAGCATGCGCTCCTCGCGCACGTCGTGCAGCGTCCAGGCGAAGGCGTTGAGTAGCCGGATCAGGCTCGCCTCGCTCACGCGCCGCCGGAAGAGCGGGTCGGTCGAGAGGGTGCGGAAGGTGTCGTTGCGGATCTTGGAGTAGGCGGGCGACGCGCCGCGGTGGATTAGGGCCAGGTAGCTGTCGGTGTCGAGCATCGGCGCGTTGAGCAGGATCAGCCAGACGTAGATCCGGAGTGACGACTGTGTGTGTGGTCACGCGAGTTAGCCAAGCACCCTTGGAGTTGGGGTTGAACGCTGCGGCGGTGCCGCTTACCATGCCGTCGCCGTCAGACCGGATGCCCTGGTCGAGAATCTTGAGGCGCGTGCTCTCAAGGGCGCCCTCGACATCGCCATGGGGGGGCCCGTCACGGAGCAACCTCTCGAGCGACATGGCGTCGGCGGCCAGCGACCGCTTGCTCAGCGCGGAGCGGCGGTTTGCGGTGGCGGCTGTCATGGTCGCGGTGCTGAACTGGGACGCGTTGGGAAGCGGCGGTGCGTCGCTGTTGGCGCGTCCTCTCTGTGGCGAGCGGTTGATGCTCACATGTCGTCTCGGGGGCGCGGGCGGCGGCAGTGACTGGGGAGGGATGGCCTTTTGTTGGAGGTGCTGGTTCAGGTTCTGGAACTGCTGGTGCGGGTGCTGGAGCTGGTGCTGGCTCTGCAGCTGCAGCCTCTGCTGCGAAATGAGCGACGGCTGGGCAACGGCGGCCTTCGCGCCCAAGCTGTGAGCCGACTGCAATCTCCTGAGCGTCCGGTGAGTGCCGGGAGATGGCGGCGGGTGGAGCTGCAGCGGTGGGAGAGGGCCTAGCGGACCCAGGCCGGGGGTCTCTTTGGTGGAACTCGGCATCTTGTCTAATTGATTCAAATCTCGTAGTGTCATGGCGAGCCGTCGATGGTCGTGAGGCCGCCCAACGCCAGCGATTTTTGTTGATGAGCGACGTTTTGTGCTTTTTTTTTTTTTTGCTGGGAAGCGGCCGACGTTGGCGTCCTCGCACGGGCAGTTGGATTTCAGGCAGAGGGCAGACTTGGAAGGCAGGAGGCGGGAAGCTGGAAGCGGGGACATGACCGAGTTGGAGCTCTCAAACGCAAGCTGCAAGTGTCCTGCGGATAGGCCCCAGCCCTCGTGTTCATTTCGCGACAGCGCGTCAGGGTCAGCCAATTGACGCACTTTCCCCTCTCCAACCGCAGCAGTTGAGCTCTCCTGGCCAAGGCTCCTTCTTCAGTCAGGTATAAAGTACCATATGCGCGCATGGTATCCGTGTTCCTGTGCACAAACTGGGCTTGCATTCTGACTGTTCCAATTCGTACGGCTCCTTCTTCTCGGCTTCAGCTGGATCGTATCCTTAACTGGCCGCTGAGAGCCCGCTGTAGTGTACCGAATAAACGAGTCCCAACTCAATGGAATCTCGCGTGGCTGGGTGGAGCCGTCTGCCATGGCGAATCCATCCCCACACTTGTCCCCGCTCAGCCCCGTCTCATGGAAAGATGGAACGGAAAATGGAAGCGACAGATGTGAACTCTGGTGGTGACCTCGGTGACAGGTTTCGTTTCAAGATGCAAATCTCCAGATGCCAAGTTGCCCTTCTGTTCATACGGCCGATGACCAAAACTTCATACGTGTCGAAAAGATCTCTGGCGATGAATATTTTGAGTACGCTGAAGAAGTAAGCATGCATTACATGATGGGCGCGGCGTTGCACCATTCCCTCGTTCACCTCCAATTGTGCAAGCGTGTCACCTTCCGTTTGTTTTCATTTTCAGGCCTGTTCAACACTCAAGTGTAAGCCCTGGTCGGTCTTGGCGCTGACAGACCACGGCGGTGATGGGATTGACGACTCGATTGGGCATGTTGGCTGGGATTGCACAGACAAAACCAGCAATTTCCCAAACTCCAACGAACCGCCGATTACCAGCTCAACCCTGTTAATCACCGCTGTGGCTAGAATCCAAATACAATTCCGACAAGCCGCTTCCCAGGAGACCGACTGGCTTGGAGAGCGGGCAAGCCAACGTCTCGTGTTAGTCGCTCAGCCAGCTTCCCAAATGGGATGCCGGCTGCACGGGGATTGGTCAGCACGACAAGAAAGGAATGAAAGGGCCCGCTACTACGGGGCGCCGGCCCTTCGCGGTTGCTCCCGATGTCTTTCTTCGCTTTCCATTGTCAGTCTGGATAGATCATCGAATGACCACCCATCAAAGCATCAGCGACGTGTCAGATCTTGTGCGGCTTATGCTGATCCATTTGCAATGGAGTTTTGTCCGCGGACGGTGTTCAGTCGTGACAGGTCCGGATGCCTTCGCTTTTACTCGAGTGCTGCAGCAACGCACCGCCGACGCATCTTCCCTTCGGCAGGCTCCCAATCGGCGCCACATCGTCGGAGCCGGATGCAAGCGGCCCTGCGGGGTCCCGAGATCCATGGCCAACGGCCAAGTGCGGCATCCGATCCGCTCCATATCGCCCAAGTCGTCCATGTCGTCCACGTCAAGGCGGGCCTTTGACTGGAGCCGGGTGGGGCACACAGGCAAATTTTCCTGAAGAAACAAGAGGACAATCCTTTACCATGGAATATATATAAAGGGGCCACCAAACCGTCACCAATCTCCTAGCTTCGAGTCTCGTTACTAACTCGAAGGTCGAAGGTGCAGAAGTCAGCACGGATACTGGGTAACTATCTCGGTACGTCCAAGCGTGCCCATACTACTGCGTAGGCGAAGCGAGTACCTGGTGAATTTGGTAAAGTAATCTGCAAGAGGCCCGACGTGGGGGTTAAGCTTTTTTGCGGCGTCGCAAGCTTGGCGAGCCTCGAGCACATCAGTTTTGGCGCACATTGCATCATCGCCACCCCGGCCAGTTTATTCGCTGCTCAACGCGGCTGGCTGCCCACCCATGACGCCCCTACGCCCCTCCCATGCATGCAATGGGACCAAAAGCATCATCAACATGGGGGACACTCGGTCTGCATGTTGCGTTAGCCGTCGTTGGAATGATGCCCACAAGTGCAGCAAAGACTCTGTGTGTTTGTCTCAGAGCTCGGGTTCAGATGACAATGCTAGGTGACTACCGGAGATGCATACTCCGGACTCTGTACCACAGTAACAAGGAGCTGTTAGTAAGAAAGCTACTGAAGTAGCGCTGTGTAATCCGTACATGTAAATGCCGCCGGTACTACCCGCTAACGCTCTGTTACTGGGCACTTCCTGCATCGGTGTCTGACAAACACAGAAACCCTCTCAGGGGCCCCCAGCTCAGCTGAGGTTTGCCGTGGTTGACAGTCGTGCCTCGTCCGAGTGCTCATTCGCCAACGGGCGCCGACACAACGTCCCCTGGGCTGTTCGTGTGTCTTCCCCAGTTCCACCCCAAGCCTTGCGGCTGCTGTGCTGCTAGCTGGGATAGGCAAGGGTGCGATTGCGCCATCTGGCTGATGTCCGCCGCCCGCATGTTCCGGGGTCCGCTTCCCTGCACGCGGGATGGGATGTCACGAAGATTGCATGTGTCCGCCCTCTTATTGTTCCATCATGCCCCTTTGCCTGCACAAGTTCATGTCTCTGCAACTGACGGACAACGTTGAGTTGCCTGGATACTCCCTAACACCAAGCTTGCTCGTCAGGCCGACGAGCGGTTGCTCAGAGATCTGACCTGCAGTTCGATCTGCAAGTTCAGCCTTTTGTTGTTTTCTTACCAGCAACTCAAGCCTGCGCGCAGCACCCACAGACGCCTGCATCAAGCACGTCTTTTCACCCTTCACAACCATTGCGTCTCCGGTTTTTGGTCGCCTCCGTCTCGCCTTTCATTACGGCATATCCTGGATCACGCGCCCTAGCATCGTTGAGGAGAACGCGCCTCTACTTCTTGACGACCTCCCGAGCCGCGCGCCATCCCTCGACTCGCCTCGCCAAGACTACTTTCACCACCACCACCACCACCACCTCGTGTCTGTCCCCCGAAGGTATTCTCCTAGGCCAACCTCGCGCCGAACCCACGGCGATAACGGCGGGATGTCTCTCAAGGCCCGCCGCGTTGTGGCCAAGGCGCTGGGCATCAAGCTCCAGGAGCAAGACCCCTACAAGGAGCTCGACAGGCCCGGAGCCTCTGTACTGTCCGGCCGCACAGAACACAGCTTTGTCGAGGAGTCCCCGCTGGTACTCGACTACCTGAACGGCCTAACCCCCTCGGGCAAGGAGCTTTACGACTATCTCCTCTCTCTCTTCCCCTTTCTCGCCTGGATCGGCAAGTACAACCTACAATGGCTGCTCGGAGATCTTGTTGCCGGCATCACCATCGGCGCCGTCGTGGTTCCGCAGGGCATGGCGTACGCCAAGCTGGCTAACCTGGAGGTCCAATTCGGCCTGTACTCGTCGTTCATGGGCGTCTTGATCTACTGGCTCTTCGCGACGTCCAAGGACATCACCATCGGTGTAAGTGGGGCTCGCTTCGCGCATACGTTGAGACGACGAGGCGTTTGCTGACCAAAATCACACAGCCCGTTGCCGTCATGTCGCAGCTGACCGGCGGCATTGTCGCCGACTT
Organism: Chaetomiaceae sp. R4402; assembly: GCA_023628555.1. NCBI lineage: Eukaryota > Fungi > Ascomycota > Sordariomycetes > Sordariales > Chaetomiaceae > Chaetomiaceae sp. R4402. The sequence continues at coordinate 92,473 of JAMAKO010000065.1, read as the reverse complement.
GGCCACGGCTTTACCAGATATCCCCGGGCACGTCATCGCATCGGCCCTCGCCATCCTCGCCGGCTCCGTCGTCCTCTTCATCGGCCTCATCCGCTGCGGATGGATCGTCGACCTGATCTCCCTCACGGCCCTGAGCGCCTTCATGACCGGCTCGGCCCTCAACATCGTGGTCGGCCAGATTCCCACCATGATGGGCATCTCCGGCTTCTCGACCCGCGACGCCCCCTACCTCGTCTTCATCCACACCCTCCAGGGCCTCCCGCGCACGACGCTGGACGCGGCTATGGGCCTGACCGCGCTGGCCATGCTCTACATACTCCGCGCGGCATGCTCGTACTCTGCGAAGCGCTGGCCGAAGCACCAGCGCCTGTTCTTCTTCCTCTCGACCCTACGGACGGTCTTCGTCATCTTGCTGTACACCCTGATTAGCTGGTTGGTCAACCGCAATCTGCCCGCAAAGGCTGTCAAGTTCAAGATTCTGCTGGATGTTCCGAGAGGTGAATTTGCCTACACACACGTCCGCGATGTGACCAAGCGCTGACTAGGATGCTCCAGGCTTTCAAAACGCGGCGGTCCCCGTGCTCAACCACCGGCTCGCGAGCAACCTCGTCGGTTATCTCCCTGCGACCGTCATCGTCTTGCTGATCGAGCACATTGCGATCTCGAAGTCGTTTGGCCGAGTGAACAACTACACCATCAACCCGTCCCAGGAGATGGTGGCTATTGGCGTGACCAACATGCTGGGCCCGTTCCTGGGCGGCTATGCTGCGACCGGCTCCTTCAGCCGTACCGCCATTAAGTCCAAGGCCGGCGTCCGGACTCCGTTTGCAGGTGTCATCACCGCCGTTGTCGTCCTCCTCGCCATCTACGCCCTGCCTGCCGTCTTCTACTACATCCCGAACGCCTCGCTCGCTGCCGTCATCATCCACGCCGTCGGCGACCTGATCACGCCGCCCAATACTGTCTACCAGTTCTGGCTGGTCTCGCCGCTCGAGGTCTTCATCTTTTTCGTCGGTGTCATCGTGACCGTTTTCTCGACCATCGAGATCGGCATCTACTGCACCGTCAGTCTCTCAGCCGCAATGCTCCTGTTCCGCATCCTGCGGGCCAGGGGCCGCTTCCTGGGCCGCGTGCGCGTGGCGTCCATGCTCGACGACCACGTTGTCGGCGACGACTTCCGCCAGGTCGCCTACGGCACGTTCACCGGCACCCCCGAGGCGCCCTTCCGCAACGTCTTCCTCCCCATCACGCACGCGGACGGCTCCAACCCGGAGGTCGAGCTCGACAACCCGTACCCGGGCATCTTCATCTACCGCTTCTCGGAGGGCTTCAACTACACCAACGCCAGCCACAGCCTCGAGTTCATGACGCGCTACATCTTCGCGCACACGCGGCGCACCAACCTCGCCCACTTCGACCGCCCCGGCGACCGGCCGTGGAACGACCCGGGCCCGTCGCGGCGCAAGCTGAAAGCCGCCGCCGCCGCGGGCACCGACGCAGCCGCCGCCGACACCGACCCCAGCCGGCCGACGCTCAAGGCCATCATCCTCGACTTCAGCTCGGTCAACCACGTGGACATCACCTCCGTCCAACAACTCATCGACGTGCGCAACCAGCTGGACCGCTACGCCAGCCCGGACACGGTCGACTGGCACATCGCGTGCATCAGCAACCGGTGGACGAAGCGGGCGCTGGCGGCGGGCGGGTTCGGGTACCCGACGATGCGCCCCGACGTGCCGCACCTGCGGTGGAAGAGCATCTTCAGCGTGGCCGAGATCGGCGGGTCGCAGAGCGCGGCGGCGGCGGCCGAGTTCGAGGACAACGAGAAGGAGCTCGAGTCGATCCACCACCGGCGCCAGTCGCTGCATACGACGGCGTCGCACCACCACGCGCCGGATCTGGAGGCGGCTATTTCCAGGGGCGACCAAAGCGGTCATGGCGACTCGCCCGCCGCGGTGGACGCCAAGACGAAGGCGGCTGCTGCGCCGGCGCTGAGCGGCGGGCGCGCGGTCACGGTGCATGGTATCAACCGGCCGCTGTTCCATGTTGATTTGACGAGTGCGCTGCAGAGCGCTATCGCGAATGTGGAGGCGCGTGGGGAGCTGGATGGTGGCGAGAGCGAGCATGTTAAGCAGGGCGCTGCTGAGGGCGAGGCGACTGACTGAGCGGGTGGAGATCGTGGTCTTGTTTGTTTTCTTGTCTCCTCGGTTTTATCTCATTTCCGTGCTAGCACGGTGTTGCATTGTACGGCGTTCTGGAAAGGCCGCGTCTGGATCGTGGGACTGCGGCCAGGTTTGTGTTTTCGCTGGAAATAAGGGTTGTTTTTGGAATACAATACCCCGATAGAGCAAGCGTTTGTGGCGGACACTGTCTGCAGTTAGTATTCAGGGAGCATCCTATGTAGCTCGAGTACAGAAACCAAAGCCCCAAGTGGCTTTCTCGGAACAGGCTCCCAGCCCAAGAACCATAATCCGAACCTGGGAAACAAGACATATACTTCTCGTTCCATCAACGCATAGGATTACACCGCCTGACAACCCAAGCCACCAACATCCAGAGCAGTACCGTCAAAGCCGAGAGCAGCTCACTCAACCCTCAAACCCCCTTCCCACAGCGTGCAACACCTCCTCCTATCAAAACCCAACCCCCCTCAATCCTCCTCCCCCTCCTCCACCACCCGCTCACCTAGCACCAACCCCCTGGCATTCCTCACCTCCCACTCAAACTCTCTCAGCGCCTTGAGCTCGGCCCTAAAAAACAACAGCGCCATCAGCCCATCCACCGTCCCCGCCGTCAGCCCCAGCGAGCTGACCAGCACGAGAAGAAACGCCACAAAGTTCCGCGGGCTCCACCACACGCCCACAAGACACGCGACGGTCGCCGCGACGGCAGCAAAGAAGTGCGCCGCGCGCCACCGCAGCTGCGCCCGCTCGCGCGCCGTGTACGCGTGCGCCAGCGTGAGCATTTCGTCGTACGCTGCTGGGGGCAGATGGGCGGTGATTTCGTCATCTGCTAGGGAGGAGGAGGGGGCGAGGAAGGAGCGGAGCTGGATGGCGGGGGGGATGGGGCTGGTGGATCGGTTGTTGTTGTTGTTGTTGTTGTTGTTGTTGTTGGTGGTGGTGTTGGTGCTGTCGCGCTCGTCGTGGTGGGAGCTTGGGGTAGGGGATTGCAGCTGGAGGAAGGCGCCGTTGTGGAGGGCCGAGTCGGTTTTGGATTTTTCGGGGCCGGGCTCGTCGGAGGAGGGGCGGAGGGTTGCGGTGGCGGCGGTGGGGGTGGAGGAGTTGCGGTTGGAGGGGGATTCGGCGGCGGGAAGGGGTGGTAAGGATGGCTGGGCGTCGCGGTACGGGTGAAAGACGAGCGTGGATTCGATGGCGAAGTGGTCGCTGAGGGAACAACCGAGCTCGGGGTGACGCATCATCATGCCGACGCGCACCCGCTTGACGACCCAGCCGCCGCCGAGGGCGTGGATGTCGCCGGAGCCGGCAAAGATGTAGTCCAGCCGCTTGCCGCGTTGGTCTTGCGAAGGTCAGAAACCAGATGTGGGAGATAATGTCAGACTGGAAGCATACCTGGAGTGTCTGGATCGACTGTCACGGGGGGCTTACCCCGCCCTAGAAGCTTCCGTTGCGCCTTGGGCCACCGCCAGGTGTTGTACGGTCCGTCAGAGGCCGCGCCGTTCTCCTGGATGTTGAACTCAGCAGTCGGGATCGGGCGGCGGCGGGCCTGCTCGGCCGGGTGCTCGGCCGGCCCCACGGAGCTGTCGGGATGAATGACGCGCCAGGCGTCGCGCACGGGAGCCAAGGTCGTGACAAGCCGGTGCTCGAGCGACATGGGAATCATATTGAAGTCGCCCATCGCGATCACCAGGTGACCGCGCTCAGCAGCGCCTCGAAGCAGCTTGGCAACCTCCCACGACTGGGCCGTCCGGTGGCACAGGTACGTGTCGTTGGGCTGGCCGCCTTCGTACGGGGCATGCGTGTGCGTGTTGAAGACCTCAATGACCTGCTTCGCGGCCGGGCCGTAGCGGATTCTCGCGCACGCCACACCCTTCCCGACGTACCAGTCGCCGCGCCAGAAGGCGGTTGGGCGGCCGTTGAGCGGGTAGCGGTACATGGTGCTCTCCTCGATGGGCCAGCGTGACAGGATGGCCAAACCGCCGCCCAGCGCGGCGCTGTGGTAGAACTTGGCATAGGGGAGGATGAAGCGCGTCTGGCGGCGAATGCTTCTGTAGTCCTCCTGAGTCCAGCACTCCTGCAGGGCCACAATGTGCGGCTGCGGGTCGGCGATGGCGAGCTGGCGGCCAATCTCGGTCATGCGCTCCCGTCGCAGCTCGGAGATGTACTTGAGGCCCCAGCAGTTGAGTGTGATCAGGTTGATCTCCTCTGGTGAGTCCTGCATTTTGAACGTTGCTTGGCGGCGCGGAGCACCGGACACTGTTTGTTGTGGTTGCGATGGGCGAGTTGAGGTAGTGAGTCCGTGGAAGTCCTCACATCAACTAAATCCCGGACGCTGGTGGATAATGCTTCGCGAATACGCGGGTTACACCGCTAACTGAAGTGGACGATTGGGTTGAGATGTCAAAACGACGACGCGGTGAGTTATGATGTTGAAGTACGGAAGTACTAAAGTTCATCTGATCGGCAGTGGGAGATAATGATGATATAGGTAAGCATAAATCAGGTATGTCGGGTTGCATATATCGCGGCCCGTCGGAAAAACATGGGCTCAAACTTGAAGTTGTTGAGCAGCAGCTCTGCAGCAAGAGTCGTAATACTTAGAAGGAATCGAACGAAATCAAGGTTGACATGTTCCTGCGTCCAGGTCCTTCACTCACCTCGTCCAGGGCTTAATCTCACCCCATGCTTGGTTGGGAGAGCTGAATCGCCGACAGATTGACCAATCGCTGCACAGGGAGTGCCAAGCAGTTTCCACTAAAATCTCAGAGCTGCTCAGCCCCTGTCGCCTCTAAAACACGATTCCACACCAGCGAACGCGGCATGCAGTGGCTCAAGTCGCGCCCGATTCCCCACGCAACTGTCCACCATTACCGCCGACCACTGCACCGCCATTAGCCATCATGTCGGAGCCTGACCCGACAGTTGCGGCGCCCGTCACAGAGCCGCCGTCAAAGCGGCGCAGGGTACACGATGACAGCCTCGACTCTATGCCCCGCTATAGGTCGCCTGCCAGTCCACGCGGGAGCTCCCCGCCAACCGACTCTGCAAGCGGGCCGCTGCTTGATCAGCGCCTCTCCATCCGGCACGGCCGACCGAGAAGCCAGTCCCGCAGCCGAAGCAGGCCCACTAGTCCCGTGGTGGAGGGCGACGGCGACGACAGCCGAAAGCGGTACCGCTCCTCGCCCTCCGCCTCCCGGTCGAGGTTCCGTTCCCAATCCCATTCCCCTTCCCGCTTGCGCTCGCGCTCTCGACCCCGACTGCGATCATCGCCCTCCTGCTCACGACACGGCTCCTACTCCCGCTCCCGCTCCCGCTCTATCTCCCGCAGCCGCTCCCAAACCCGAAGCCAAAGCCGAAGCAGAAGTCGAGGCAGAAGCCTAACGTCCTCCTCCCGCCCAACCCCCACCACCCCACACCCAGCGCACGACCACCGCCCAACCCGCCCACCCATCATCCCCAACTACCGCCCGCACCTCCTTCTGCAGGGCCACAGCCGCGCCGTGTCCCAAGTCCGCATCTCGCCCGACGGCCGCTGGATCGCGTCGGCGTCGGCCGACGGCACCACCAAGCTGTGGGACGCCGCGACGGGCGCCCACCTCGACACGCTGGTCGGCCACATGGCCGGCGTGTCGTGCCTGGCCTGGGCGCCCGACAGCAACACGCTCGCGACGGGCTCCGACGACAAGGCGATCCGGCTGTGGGACCGCGTGTCGGGCAGCCCGGCGCATGCTGTTGTTGGGCAGCGGGACGCCGGCGCGGCCGGGGAGGGCGTTGCGGCGGTGATGAAGGGGAAGGCGGCTGCGGCGATGCGGAGGGCCCGCGCTGCGGCGTCGGATGAGGCGGTCAGGGGTGGTAGGACGGGCAAGGGCCCGCTGTTGGGGCATCATAATTATGTTTACTGCTTGGCGTTTTCGCCGAAGGGGAATATTCTGGCGAGTGGGAGCCACGACGAGGCTGTGTTTCTTTGGGATGTTAGGGCAGGAAGGCTGATGCGGAGCTTGCCTGCGCATAGCGATCCGGTGAGCGGAGTCGACTTTTGCAGGGACGGGACGTTGGTGGTCAGTTGCTCCACCGACGGTTTGATGTGAGTACTTCTCATGCATCGTACCGTGCAATGGCCTGAGGTGTTGCTGACAACGAGTCTATTACAGCCGTATCTGGGACACGTCGACCGGCCAGTGTCTGCGCACCCTGGTGCACGAGGACAACCCCGCCGTCACCAGCGTCTGCTTCAGCCCCAACGGCCGGTTTGTGCTGGCCTTCAGCCTCGACAGCTCGATCCGGCTCTGGGACTACGTCTCGGGCTCTGTCAAAAAGACATACCAAGGGCACACGAACAAAGGGTTCTCGATTGGTGGTGGTTTCGGCGTGCTGACCGACGCCGACGACGGATATACGGACGACGAGGAAGAGGACACTGGCGGGCGGCGTCGAGCGTTCGTGACTTCAGCCAGCGAGGATGGCGACATTATCGCTTGGGACGTTGGGAGCAAGGCCATCCTTCAGCGCATCGAAGGGGCACACAAGGGGGTCTGTTTCTGGGTCGACGTCCACGGCGGCACCATGGTGAGCGCCGGACAGGATGGCCTCGTCAAGGTGTTTAGGCATGAACCGGGCGGCGAGCGCCTGAAGCAGGAGGATGGGGAACCCAACGGGGCGAATGGCGTGCATAGTCATGCGGAGGAGGATGCTACTCCGGATGCTGCTGCGGCAGACGAGGAGTTACAACGGCAGGTTGAGGCCGAGGCTGCATCGCCTGGACAGCACGTCAAAGAAGAGCAGCTGTGACCAAGATGGTCGGGCTCTTGGACCTTTGATCTGTTGGATGTAGTCGGACATGGCTCTGATCTGTCCACCATTATGATACCCGTTTCACGGCCACACGAGCTGGCCTTCATACCCCCAAGGGAATGACGAGCGGCGTTGGCAGCACTCCTGGCCTGTGGTCACGTCCCGCTTCCGCTCTTTTCTATCCTCTTGAGCGTGTCAGTGAGCACTGCATTCGGTTGCTCCCATGCTCTGCGCCGACAACTACCGGCGGGGAGGCTCTGCGCCAAATTCCCAGGCAGAAGTGTGTCCTTGCGTAGCTAACAGCCCCTCGCATCCTCATCCGCCCGTCTCCTGTGCTTGCTGTGCTGCCACCACGTCTGTGTCCAATTCCGCCATAACTTCCATCACCAAGGCCAAGCTGTCAAGAAAGGAGTTGACGGCGACACGCAACATGCGATTCGTGGCGGCCTTGTACTCGACTCGCAAGACTGTGGGGTCAGATAGCCCTGGGGCGGGAACAGCCGACAGATCTCGCTGGACTAGAGAAGACAGTTCCTTGTCAACCCGAAGCGCCTGGAGGGCAACCGAGACGAGGCGCGCATCGGGGAAAGGAACATCGAGGGTGCTGCGATAGTGAAGTCGTTAGCACATAGTTGATGCCGGAAAACGGTTGCTAGTGCAGGCAGGAGACAGCTATTTCAAGGTGGAACGTACAGCGTGCAGGGAAATCCTGCTGCAGCAGTGTCGGTCGCCATGTCTGTGCTGTCCGCCAACAAATCTCACAACCGCTGGTTTGTCGCAGAGTGGTGACCGATGACGACCGCAGATTCCAGCGCGGCCTTTGGTGGAAGTGGGTGCTGGTGTGGTGGGGCAAGGCTGCTGGAGGCTGATAACATTAACGTCCATTGCTGCGGGATGACCCCTGTCAGCAGCGGGCATTCCCCTGGCCCGCAGGCAGCGAGCTGGCCCGCCCTGGCATGTTGCTATGGCGACACAGCCCCGGAAATAGAACGAGAGACTCGGATTGGCCAGCCGCTGCTCAACGGCGGAGGGTCCCCGAAGCGACGCCATAACAATGCACTGGGCAGCCAAAAACATCTGAGTGCCATCACAAAATACAAAACCTCGCCACAAACATCGCACGTCCGCATGCTTTCCTTCCCCATTGCATCCGCCATTTGTTCTGAGTTCATCTCGATTCCCGCTGCATCGGCCTCAGTGAACACGCAAACCTAGGCACCAACCTTACCCTAGGTAGCTTCTTCTACTCCTGCGCCCGCTCTGCACGATTCTTCCTTCCGCAGCTCCCCCAAGCATTGCGTGTGGTCACACCTGGACGAGACAAGCAAAGAACCCGACAATCAGTCTTTGGCTCTTGCATTATCAGCTCGGACTTGCCGTGGCTAGTAGACCAAGACGTCACACAACCCGTCGCTCTGTGCATGCCGTCGCGCGCGGGATCAACTCCTTCCTGAACCTGCGACGCCAACGGCGGAGAGCCTCGCCAGAGCATTGACGGAATGGCTCCATCTGCCCGCTACTCCAGTAACCTGGGGCAGGTTATTGAATACATACCAGGCAAGTCAAACCCCGCGGAACCCTTGCGTTGCGTTTTGTTGTTTTGGCACTCGCATGTCTATGACTTTGCTTCGTTGTTATTGTTTCCGTCATCCTCGCAAATCACTCCGGGAACGCAATCGCATGGCTACTCAATATCGTCTCAGACCGGCCTCCCCCTTCACCTCGCTAACCGTTGCAGACCGCCTTTACCTTGCTTCCTATGTCGAGGCGCCTGATGCCAACACGCTCTTCCCTTACCCCGACCCGCCGCGCTCGCCCAGTAAGAGATCGCAACGCTCCGTTGAGACACCGACGTGCACCCAGAAGCAGCCCTTCTACTTCACGGTAGACGACACTCTCCTCTACAATGCGTTCCATCACGACTTTGGCCCGCTTCACATCGGCCACCTCTACCGCTTTGCGCTGCAGTTCCACGAAATTCTCGGGGCCAAGGAGAACAAGGACAGGCCGATTGTCTTCTGGAGCAGGGCAGACCCGCGCAGTATGTCTTTCCCTGTGCACTCTTTTGAGAAAGTCGCAGTTTTTGCTGACTGCGGTTGCTAGGCCGCGCCAATGCCTCCTGCCTGCTAGCGTGCTACATGGTCCTCATCCAATCATGGCCACCTCACCTGGCCCTTGCACCTGTCGCTCAAGTTGATCCGCCGCTGATGCCATTCAGAGACGCCGGCTATAGTCAGGCAGACTACGGCATCACTGTGCAAGATGTTGTTTACGGCGTCTGGAAAGCAAAGGAGGAGGGCTGCTGCGTCCTCGAGACATTTGACCTCGACGAGTACGAGCGCTTTGAGCGGGTCGAGCAAGGCGACTTCAACTGGGTCACTCCCCATTTCCTCGCCTTTGCCTCGCCGCAGAGCACGCCATCTGCTCGCACGCTGGAGGGGACCGACGCGTGGAACGCTCTGCCCAACACATTGCCGGAGGTTGATGCCCATCCCACCCTTGCGCAACCGTTCAAGAACGTCCTGCGCCACTTCACGGAGAGAAATATTGGGCTTGTGGTTCGGCTAAACTCGGTTCTATACGACGCGTCCTACTTCGAGGCGCTCGGTATCCAGCACATCGACATGATCTTCGAGGATGGCACCTGCCCGCCGCTGTCCATGGTCCGTAAGTTCATTCGCATGGCGCACGAGATGATTACCGTGAAGAAGAAGGGGATTGCCGTGCACTGCAAGGCTGGTCTGGGCCGCACAGGCTGCTTGATCGGAGCCTATCTGATCTACCGCCACGGCTTCACCGCCAACGAGATCATCTCCTACATGCGCTTCATGCGACCGGGCATGGTCGTCGGCCCCCAGCAACATTGGCTGCACCTCAACCAAGGAACGTTCCGGGAATGGTGGGTTGAGGAGCGCCTTGAGCGGAAGCTCCGGAAGGAGGCGGCGATCGCTGCTGCCGCTGCTCAGACGAACGGAAACCACCAGCCCAGCACACCCATTCGCGCTATGCAGAAGACCAACCTCGGCCGCAGTGCCAGCAAGCACGGCACGTCGACGCCCCCCAACCGGGGCTCTGTGCGGACGCCGCTCGGGGAGATCGACCCCGACCGCACCCACGACAACAACATCGGCGTGCAGGAGGATTACCTCCCCGCCCCAACCCCGGGCCAGCCACGGAAGACCCAGCGGAGCGCCGCTGACCGGCATCACCCGTACAGCCGCAGCACGACCGCGGTGCCAACCGTTGAGGAAGAAGTCGGCGTGGAGCAGGAGATCCAGACAGAGGTCATCTCGGTGCGCCGCTCACAAGGCAACGAGTCCGACGAGGAGTGGAACCTGCGCGTGCGCCAACACCGCAAGGCGTCGGCATCCGTCTCCCCGGACCGCCGCGCCCGGTCCGTCAGCCACCACACCACGACCACGTCGACCACCACCACGTACGAGGTCATCGACAACGACGCCTCCCACGACATCGAGAACATCGGCATGGCGGCCTCCGCCAAGAAGGCGAAGCCGTACGACCCGGTCCAGCGCGCCACCTCGGCCTCGGGCGTCCTTGTCAAAGTCCGCGGCGCCAGCAGCAGCCCCAAGCGCGCCGCCGCGGTCGTTGCCGCTGGCGGTGTGGTGAGGGAGGCTGGCGTGCGCAAGACCAGCGGGCGTGTTGGCAGCGTCGGGCATGTCTCGCCTAGCGTGCCGACTGCGGCGCGGAAGAACTGATGGCTTTCATGGATTTGATGCGATTATTCACGATGCACCTCCGATGTTGACGACTTTACGACGACATGACCGAATGCAACCGACACCTGTTTGGGGACCGTTTGAGGTCTAATACTGGCTCATACCGGCTTGAAGAGCACCCTCCCAAATGGAAATGCGACTTGATGGATGAAGTTCGATGCTGCATGCCGCATGCCCTGGTGTTGCGCGGGAAAATGGAAAATTGGATCCTTCTTCATTTGCTTCATCGTCTTCCATGGGGGTATGGTGGGCACGGCGGTGCCCGTTTCATAGGGAGCAGAGCAAGCGTTCATTATATTGGCATATAATGCATGTTGGCATCTTCTGGCGGGAATCTCTTCTTGGTCCTTTCATCGATACCAGACCCGCTCTGTTGTTGGTTTCTGTTTTCTGCTCTACCCATCACGGTGTCTGTGTCTTTCGCGTTGGCTGGCCCTGGTGGCTCTCTTCCCGCCTTCCCGCGCTTATGTGGCCTCCTGCCCGGCGGTGATTCGCGGTGTGGTCGGATGGCTTGGTGCGGGAATAAGGAGGGTTACTCGGGCGTCACCGACGGGGGACGGATGGATGACAGGGTGGGCTTGACGGAGACGTTGGGTGATGATGGGGGGTTCGTTGGCGTTACTGGGTTCTTTCCACATGGCTGCGAGGGAGGTTTGTGATGGAAGGGACGTCTTGGAGAGAGTGTTTTCGGGGGCGGGATTGTTTTGACGCCGTGCTTGTTTGATTACGCTGCATTTTTTGTGTCGGTCTGTCCTCTTGTTGGTGATACAGTATAGCATTTGGTTCAGCTCTTCTCTTGGGGTACAGCAATACAAGAGTATGAGGTCAACACATGCATGCGGTGAACGCGAGGGGGTTCTCGAGTTTCTGCCTTGCGGGACCCGCCAGTCCGCTGTGTGCGTCCTCTCCTGGGCGAGCAGGCTGCCACACAACTGCCGAGTCATCCATCGTTCATGTCAAAATGTGACTAATAGTGCTTCGACACATAGCATATTCCACCCAGCGCTTCAGCAAGGCAGCGCTGTCACTCCGAGTCGAGTCAGCCCGGCCCCGACAGAAGGCCCCATCTGCGTCGAAGCCAACGGTAATGCAGTCTGCTGTACACTGCTCTGACCGAGTGGGCTGTGATGTGTGTCAGGGCGTCGTTGCGCCACACTCAGTTGGGCGCGCAAACCGTGGCCTAGTTGCCCGACCCAAGTTGCGGCGGTGACGAGTGGTTCTTTCCGTTGAAAACGGAACTTCGAAGTGAACCTGGTATGAAAAGCGACTGTGGTTTTCCTGCTTAGCGCCAGCTTTCTCACCACTGCATCGCAGCTTGCCCGGTTGACCCGGATTGCAGGCCGGCTTTTCACCGGATCGAACACAGCAAGATGCATGCTAAACATGTGTCATTGCCGACACAAGCTGCAGATATTGAGAGCACAGCCTAATATTCCTCGTCGCCAACAAGAGACGAACGAGGTGTGGCTGTCCAGGACGGTCCCGAAAAGCGGCCAACTCCAAGCCACTCCGGCAGCGAGAAGTCATGTGAAGCAGGCGCGTAACGGCGACTGTAGTCGATGGCTGGCCCCGGAAGAAGCGAGGCTACCTAGGAGATGCGAGAAGTGACAAGCAGGACCGGATGGATGCTCACAAAAAGGGGATTGCTTCTTCACGCGGATCTGGCGCTGGCAGTGCAATAGCCGGAGACGCATGGTTCTCTCTCACACCCACGCGGGCACGCCGTGGGGCTCTCGGGGACGATGCTCGGGCTTTTGCACCGCCGCCTGACCCCTGCAGCTCCGGCGCGCCGGTACCGAACCCCCGGGACCGGCCCTGCCACAAGGGATTGGCGGCAATGCACAACCCCCACCACCACGCGGTTCCAGGCCTATCACCGCCCTCCTGCTGAAGCGGGCTTGCGGTAAGGCCGCGAGGCTGAATGGGTACACAGTAGTCTCAGCGTGACAGTTCATGCTGGTGATGATGTGACGCTCCGATATGGTTACCCGCAATGTGCCCGACACGGAATGTTTGTGAGAGGATACAAGGGTCGGCATCGTCGTTGCATACCTGTCGGCGATAAGTGACGGGTTATGGACACGTTCGCCGCGCCGTATTGTCGGCTCGGTGCCCAGCCCTCCTTTCATCACGGAGCTTTCGGGCGCTCCCGCGGCCAACACAGGGGCCAAGATGAATGATCGTGACACCGTAGAGACGAGTCTCATCAGCTTCAAGTCCAGTTTAATAACCGTGAATAGGGGGACATCGCGACGCTGAAACGTCATCGGCCCCCAAGTGCAACGGTCGTGGCATGTGATATGGGGAAAGAGGGGGACACAGCATCAGACAAACGAGGCCTGTGTATGCGCTTCCACGCTCGGGACGATGCTCGGTCGCTGCAAACGTGCATACCTCCCGGGTATTGTAAGAAGGCTCGGTATCGTGCCACAAGCCGTCATTGGCCCCGGTATATCAGAACTTCAGATGATTCTTATTTCGGCTGCACAGTTCCTGCGGCGCATGTTCAAGTTCTACCCCTGAGTGGGCGGGTAAAAGGGGGTCGCGACCGAGAACACCTTTTCTGGGCCCGCGATTGGGCGCAGGTGGCGCTCGGCTCTTTGGCCGCCCCTGAGACCTACCTACTCGAGATAACTGCCAAATGATCGCCTTCGACACAGCGACACAGTATTGTACTGTGGTAGGTAGACCGACACCTAGCCTGGACGTGGGGTTGGAGGGCGCGGGAGTGAGTCCGGCTTGATTGCCGCGATAAGCGACTGTGACACAGGGCCGCCGTCGATCGGGCCACAGTGCGGTGGCCATTGGACGATTACCGACAGCGTGTACCACAGTAGTGCTCTGAATTCCTCTGCTCTGCGCCTGGAATCCTAGGACCCCAAGGGGTCGTCATGTTGGTCTCGCCGCAGTTCGCGCATTGCATAACACGGAAGGAGCATGAGGTACAAGTCTCTGATCGAGAGGCAGGGCCAACAGACGCAGGTTTGTCACCTGGCTGGAATGGTGGCCGCTACTGGGCTCGATTTAGACTGAATCGTAGTGGCAGAGTCGAGGAGCAGACTTGAAACTGCCGCCGCGGACAGTCCGACTTCTGGAAGGCGTTTGATAGGCAATCAAAGGCGTAGATACGGAGTACCTAACCCAGGTAGAAGCTGGGCTTAGAAATGGAGATCAGGCCCGTTCTGCGGCCTGGTATGAGCGGGCGAAGCGACTCGAGACTAAACGGCGAGATCGACAGAAGCGAAAGGGAAAAAAAGGAGGGACCGGACCTGGTCGCAGAAAAGGCGGCCGCATCCACTTCTTAAATGACGCGAGAGAACCACCAGGCTCGGTATGGCGCGAGGCTTACTGCCCTCCCACGCCGGCAGGGCGGAGCAGTACAAGTGACGGTTTGAGGTCGGTTGTGGTTCCCCGAAATACCAGGGAAAATCGAGGTTGCACAGCACGGACGCAGGGCTGAGGTCGCACGAGCCAATGAGACGCTCTAGAAGCAGTGGCGGAGCGACTACACGGGCCATTCCGGGGTTGGTGGGCCTCCAGAATGGGCCTGGCTGAGGCCTCGTCGCAACCCCAAGCCGCAGCCGCGGAGCAAGCAACGTCAAACTCCAACTTCTTAGTGCGTTCCACTGCCAGTGTGAGAAAAGACAGCATCGTGGTCGGGTACGAGCGAGTACCGTACGTGCCAGTGCTCCAGGTTTCCCACCGGTTTGCTCCGCCCATCGCAGTTACAGCCGCGCCTTCCGTTTCTTGTTAGTGTCAAGTGGTGGCCGCGGGTCTCTCTTTCCGCCATGGCATGAAGCTCCCTCCGGTGACGCCGTGGTCATGGCACATGAACGCTGGCTCTTTCCCCCCAAGTGTCTAGATGCTAGGCAGCCGGGGCGCCCACTCCTCTTGCGAGCTATTTGCGCAGGTGCCTGCCATGTTGGTCCTGCTTCGCCCGCCCGTGGCTGGCCGACCCTCCTGTCGAACCCACAGTTCCTCGCACCGGTGAGATGAAGACATCCATGGACGGGACCGCGGAACAAGGGATGTTGACATCGAATGCACGAACTTGGAAGCAAGTGCTCTCCAAGTGCGCGCTTCGAATTTGCAATTGGGCCATGCACCAAGTCACCCATGCACCAGCTCGTCTGCGTCACCCCGGCAATGTCCCACCGTTCTCGTCTCCCAGGCTCCAGCCGCGCAACTGCTTGCCCGCACCCTCCCTCCGTCTCCTTTTCCATCCGTGGCTAGCAGGGGCAGCTGCATGCAAGTTGCTGCAGCAATAGGGGCTCAGGTCAAACCAGTCCTCTCGATGGAACTTACAGCTCGATGTTCGGGCATGTGAATGCATCCGGGCTCGGGCTCGCGGATGGAGCTCTGGGTGGTGTTGTTGGCTCATCACCATATTCGCACATTGCGGATCGCGCCGGCCGAGTGACCGGGCCCTTCCCTGGCGAGGGCCCTTCCCTTCCCTCTCTCCCCACGTTCCGGGCCAAGACAAGCACACTCGAACCAACAGCCCTGTTCCGCATTCAGTCATTGCCCAACCCATTGGGGCGGCCAGGGCCCGTGAGCACTCTCGTCATGGCTCGCACGGTACCTGATCTGCTTGTCGGGTCATATAAGAAATGCTAAGCTGCCCTTTTTTTTTCGCACCGCGGAAAGCGGATCGAGTGGCATCTCTTCCTCCCGGTCTTTTGCCTCGAACTCTCACCGTTCCCTCCCCCATCCCCCACCACCTCAGACTCAGACTCACCTTGTCTGTTCTGGATCCCCCACTTGGGCGCCAATGTCCCTGTCCCCGACTACAGGCATGAGCAGGCTTTCTTTGGAGCGCAACTCTCCCCTTCCGCGGGACACAAGTCGGATGCAGTCAGTACTCTCAAACCCTTCCTCGATGGCCGTGGCCGAGCTCCCGTCGGACCCGAGTGACTGGGAGCTCGAGGAGGACGACGACGAGGGCGAGGAGGAGACAAATACCGTATCGTCGCCGACAGGGTTCAAGTACAACATCTCTCGGCTCTCGCCACGAACACGTCGGGTGGTGAAAGGGTTGTTCAACCAGTCGTCGTCCAAAGATCCCCCGCATATATCTTTGGAGCTCTGTGGTGTCAGGGAAGAGGACTCGGAGGGTTCTGGTTTGTTCTACGCTTTCCAGATGCACGAGGTTGTGCCTTGCTCTGTCCGAATCGGCGCCCGGGACAGCGGGAGGTTTTCGACTCCTAAGTGGTACGTGGCTTCCGCTATCAGTATTCAAGTTTTTCGTCTTGAAAAGCCCTTTGCGATCTCCGACACGTTGCTTCTGCTTCCATTGCCCCTCGTCAGAGAATACTAGACTGACCTTGTTGTACAGCGAGTGCCCGGATGCAAGGTACCGCCATTTGCGTCCTTGCAAACACCTTATCTGGCTCTTCGACAAGCTCTCGAAACAAGCTCTGGTCGACCACGACCCCGACTCGGAACTGACCTTGACCGAGCTTGGGTACGCCGAAGAACTTGGAGACCCATTCGCTCAGATATCGCAAATTCGACTTGACGTCCTTGCCGACGACCTCCGCTGTGACACGTCCGAGCCCGACACCGACGACGTGTCTCCAAATCCCGCCCGTGTGAGAGAAGCCCGTGAGATGGTTGCTGCGGTGGAGGGAATCCAGCCCCGCGAGCTCGACGCCTACAGACCTGACCTTGACGCCTCATTCTATCGCACCACCCCGATCCGACGCGGCGACCTTGGGGCGACGCTGTTCTCTCTCATTTTGGGGTCACACTCCCTTGGTGAGTGGGTTCGTTCCGAGCTCAGTCCATCCGACCCGCCCGTCAATCCTTTTCGACAAATTCAGCAGCGTGCAGCTCGTATCATCGCAGAGCTCGATGCGTATGCGGCCGCCGAGCGGGACCCTGCCGTCGCCGACACATACCGAAGGCGAGGTAAAAGGGCAGAGGGTCCACGCGATGTGGACTGGGCCGTAACGCAGATTGAACACTGCGTGAGGAAAGTCGAGAAGCTCGTCTCTCGCGGTTCCATGCCGCTTTCTGCGTGTGCTCGTTCTTCTGCCGCCCGATCCCTCGTCGGCATCCTCAAGGCGGTGGTTCACCACCGCGACTTGTACCCGCGCTTGGTCGGTGGGCAGGATTCCGGCTTCGTCTGCTCGGCACTCGACACGCTCGCCGACCAGAGCCAGTTCATCGAGGAACTGGAAGAGATTATGGACTTGATCGGCGTGTACGGCGCCCCGCCGTCGTACGTCGACACAATGCGCAGTCTAATCACGCGCATGCGCAGTCACGCGCCCGAAGACGTCCGCGTCGCGAGCGGCATCCGACGGAGCGAGACACCTCCCCTGTGCGAGCCGTCCTCGTCAGCTGTTCAGAACCCTGAGCCCACTAGGACCACCAGCGTGCAGTTCTTGACTCCCGACATGCCGGCGAGCGCGATGGGGCGCGGAGGTCAAGGCACCCGAGGAAGCCGAGGCAGGGGCAATGGCAGAGGTTCCAAACGCGCGGTCCCGTCTGGGAGCAGCCCCGAAGCTACAAGAGGTTCCAGGAAACGAGCCCGGGGGGTGTGAGCACTTGTGCTGTTCGCTTGCTCCATCGTCAGGCATCAGCTCGTTTTCTTCAACCACCGCCAGTAACAGATCGAAATGCCGACGCGCAACATCAGGTGTGCTGGCCACCCTGATGTTGTCACCCCTAATGGAGGACTAGGGGTATCTTGTGTGTTCACTTTTCTGTAGATACTATTCTTGCTACACAAGACTAACGGCTCGGCGCCGTCTGCTGGATCTTATACCATCGTTGGGTCAGTAATGGGGATGCCGCTCCAGGCTTTGGAAGAGTCGCAGAGACCAAGCGCTCCTTGGAGAGGATCTGTTCTATCTAGGTCATAAACTACTAGGAGCTGTCATATCGGCGAGTTGAACACGAACACATTGGACTCGCCATAGCATCGGCCATGTCACTTCTTGGCCCTGAACATTAGGTACGCAAACATGTTGCGGGCATCTCTAGTCCATCCATACCTGCGTCAGTGTCGCCAGGTTGGGAGATACACCGTTCCCACGCATTCATCCAGTTCTGTATTACAAATTTTCAGCTAATTCATGTCCGACCACCATCACAACACACATGGACAAGCCTGGACTACAAATAACGCGGCAACCTGGCAAGGGACGCTCACACAATGCGCACTCCCCCGATCAAAAACCGTTGGCCGTCACTCAGACACAACAATTCCGCTGCCAGCTACCATCCGCACAAGGCCCCCTCGTTTTTCCTGCCGAGCCAGGGCGCCGCACCCCCGCCCAACGACGCCGGCTCCATGAGTCACTGGCAAGTCCAACAGGCTCGCATCGGTCAACTGAGGTGCTCCAGCTCAGCCAGAACCTCAGCCAGCGTGGGCCGCTGGAAGTAATTGCTCGGCCAATCTCCGCGTTCTTTGCCCGTGACCCGCTCCCGGAGAAAGGCCAGCGCATACGCCATCTCGTCGCGCCACCACTCATGCGCAGCCCAACGCACCTTGTGGGGAGTGGAGCCGTCCGGGTCCTTCCGCAGGACCAGCTTGCTGCCGTGGCGGACGATCCAGCCCGACAGCGCGTCGCGGCGGCCGCGCGTGCAGTGGTTGATGAGGATGCGGGCTTTGGCGGGGGTCAGGCGGAAGGCGGGGAACTCGATGTCCGGCTCGTGGCGGTACGACTGCCAGACGGCGGCCTTCTGCGGCGCGCACTGGCCCTCGAAGATGCACCACAGCACGCGGCCGAGCATGTACACCATGGCGGCCTCCTGCTCCGTCTCGTCGAGGGCAAGCCAGGGGATGTTGTAGTTGGCGAAGCCGCGCGGGCGGGGCGCGGAGTAGTCCTCGCACGCCTGCAGCGCCTGCCAGTCGGGCAGGACGAGGTCGAGGAAGGAGGCGAAGTAGTCCCGCATGTCCTTGGAGATGGTGTGGTCTCGTCCGAGGCCGCCCTCGCTCAGCTCGTCGCTGGCCAGGATGCGGACATATTCGATCGCGTTGACCTCGGGCGCAGCGAACTCGCACCACACGCCGCGCTGCTCGAAGTCGACCATGACGATGTCGTGCGCAGCCGAGAGCAGGATGTTGTCGAGCCGCAGGTCGGGGTAGAACAAGCCGCCGCGTTCGCGGACGTGGCATACGGCCGAGGTAAGCTGCTTGGCCCATTTCAGCTGCAGGCTCACGGGAAGGCGGTTGTGGATGCGGAGCAGCGGTAAGGTGTCGCGGAGGCTTCCGGGCTCGTGGAACGGCAGGAGGAAGCCGACGACGGCCTTCTTGCCGCCGAAGCGGCACTGCTTGGTGACCAGGTACTTCGGCCTCTCGATGACGTTGGGATGCGGCTCCATCTGCAGCAGGTTACGCAGCTCCAAGAAGAGATACTTGGTGCCGCTCGCCAGTGCTTTGAGAATCCACAGCTTATCGCCCCAGCCAAAACTATGCATCCGGACAAGACAAACGCTGTCGTGCAGCTGCCGAACGATGCTCAAACGAGTGATGTCCACGACCGGAGGGACCAGCTCGGGGGCAATCCCCAGGGTCTGATCCACCTTTGCCAGGCTGAGCAGCTGCCGTTCCACGTAGTAAGTCGGCACGACCGAGATTCTGATCTTGCGGATGTCGACTTCAAGGTTCTCGAAGATGATGCGCGAACCGAAGGGCTGAGTGTCACACAGCGCCATATACATGTCCTCACCATGCCTCATGATCCAGGCCTGGAGCGCGCGCACAATGTGCTTGGCAATACCCAGCCGTCGCAGTCTCGCTGCGTCCTTGGTGTGGAAGGCAACATTGAGGTCCAACAGCTCGCGGAGCACGGGAGAAGTTGCTGCTTCCTCGGGAATAAACACGTCGAAGCGCATCGGCGGGATGTCGCGCCGGAAGAGTGGCGTGGCATAATACTGCGTTCCTAGGCCGGTGCAGCCGTCAATCCTCCAGAAGGGGTCCAAGGGGTACTCGAGGCTGTCAATCCGGTTCTTAGGATTGAGCCGGGAGCTGTCCCACGGGGCGTCCCGGGACCGTATCTTGGGTTGATGCTCGGTGCTGGTCGACGGCGGGTTGACAGGGATCCTACCGAAAGGGTTCGAGGGGTATTGGAGGCTGTCGATTCTGTTCTTGGGATTGATCTGGGAGACGTTCCACAGGGCAGCCCCGGGCGGTGACGGAACTTTACGCTTGGCCGATGGTGGGTATTTCATCAGGGGAGGGTATGAGTAGCCAGCCGTCGGGTGGATGACATCGTGGATCGAAGCCGAGTTGAGCTCCATGATGAACAAGCTGAAGAGAGCGAGACCGTGCCACGGTTGCAGGAGTGGTTGCACCCAGAGTCGATTTTCTCTGTCTCTGACCTTCTTCTGGTATTTACTCGACGGACAGCCGAGCAACGCAGGTGCTCAACACGCTGCGCGCCTCCCATCAACCTGGGCGGGCGAGAGCAACCAGCTACCTAAGGTACCCTCGGGGAGCTGTAGGTCCAGACTGCACAGGACGGGGTCGCCCTTGGCAGAATCCGATAGCTCACCAGCTGCAGCTTCCCTCTGATAATGCTCATCTCGGGTTTCTGAGTGCCGGCCCGGACGGAAGGCGGGGGGGGCGAGAGACCGCCGCGCTTGACTCACGGGACGCGGCGGCGGAACTGGCTGCCTTTCCGCGTTTGCCATTCGAAGCCTGACCGGGCTCTTGCAGAAGGCGGCAGCGCCTCGCGGCGGAAGGCGCTGGCTGCGTCGTGTGAGGGCTGATGGCCGCTCAAGTCTGGACCGGAAGAGAACAGGCGCTTCGATGCAGCACAAAGGAGGCAAAATGCGGCACTGGCAGAGAGCCAGGCCCCCGAGCCAGGCAGACTTAGGCCATTCTGATTGGCTGTGTGTTTCACTCGCTGCACGAAATCGGCTATCGGGTGCTCGACCGAGCTATGACTGTGCGAAGTCAACACCAGACAAGCCATGGTGACTCGGGTGATGTCTCCGCGCGCGTATGCGCGGTCCTGCGTTGGACTCGCCTCGCGCGTTTCAGCATCGCCAACCCCGCTTCCCGGGCACCTCGGGGAAGCAATGCTGGCAGGAATGGAACACTCCACCTTTGGTTTGCCTGCAGAGAACAACGTGTCTCGCATAGGCGGCCTATCGACGAGCCAAGCAGCCCGATGGGTTGAGGTGCTGTGCTCTGCGTGTGCGTGCCAGTGACGGGCGGCCCCCAAATCGGCCGACAGGAGAAGGAAATGCAGTCTACCAGGATGAGTGGGCGCGCAAGCTCGATTCGTGGCAGCGTCTGAGCCACTGGTGAGGTTGGCGAAGTGTAGCACCCATCCTAGGTGCCTGCGGTCCACGGCAGCGGTGCGTGGAAGTGGAAGTGGAAGAATCCCTATGCGGCTCCTCGAGCACAATCTAGACAGGTACCGGGTACCAGGGAACAACGCACGCGCACCATCCATTCTGGCGCCTACATACCGAGAACTGGCCCAACGTCTCCGTGTCGGCCGTATTTAGCGCAGGCAAGGACCGGCCCGGCTCGCGAGGCGAAAAGAAGTGTGTCGGAAACAGAGCGCATCCCAACCGGGGCTGCAGGCAGTTGATCCTCCCGTCACCCTCGCACTCCCGGGGCGTTGGGCAAGGCGCCAAATCTCAGAACCACCCTCCACCCTGCCTAAGGGCGACAACCCAGCCGGCGCGAGATGGGTTTTGGTCATTCCAAAGAAGGGATCCCGCGGGTTAAATTCGGGCGCACAGCTACACCAACGTGCCATTCCTTGAGGTTCACGCCCGAAGATGGCAATGTCGTGCGGCATGGGCGGGCCGTTCAAAGGATGGCTTAATAACGCGTTGTGCCCTGAAACTAGAAACTGAGATCCTCGCAAGCTGCAGGATGGCGGCAATCCGGTAAGAGCCGCAGCCATGGGTTGCTCTTTTGCGTTAACCCGAGTACCATCAGGATCATGCTCGATGTGGACGTCGAACCCTGTTCGCCAGCCTTGTAACCGGGTTGTTTGTGCGGCCACAGCAGCTTATCGTCGGACTGATGATAATCAGCTGATCAAGGTCGTCACACCTTCCCGCACAAACAAAATATCTAGCATGGCAAACGGCGAGACAGTCTTGTTGGATAGACCTTCTCGCCAATCTCACCAACGGCCCACCACTTATGGACACAGCCCCCTAACCCAAGGGCACGAACAGGTCAGGCCGTGAATAATGCACTACAACCCCTGGACAACATCTGTGTCGTTCTTTAGTCCAGTCAATAACACAAGTCACGCTGTACCGCAGAGCAGTTTCCCTTGAGAGCTGGCTCGCCTGGAGAACTGACCGACACCGAGAGTCATCCAGCTCGTTTCTGGCGCTACGCAGTCGAGGAACTCTTTACTGAGATGAACGGAATACCGTCAACCGTGTGACAAGAACATGCGGTAAGTACGAGACAGAGATGGCGCCTCAGCTCAACCTGGACTCCCGCAAAGACGTGCTGTGGACACCGGTGAAGCTGATCGGGTCGGTCGGCTGCTGCAGTCGTTGGCAATCTGCGGGCATATCTGCAAGGCTTTATTGACCGGTGAGCAGGGGGTATGTTAAATCTCAGTGGCAGGGGGGAGGGGTGGGTGAGAAATGATACCCTGACGGGGCTAGACCATCGGCAGGGATCCCTGCAGAAACCAGAAACCTGGGGTTCGAATGTGATCTCTCAGATCGACAAATGACTTGTCCGCGCTCCGGCGTCCCATTGCATGCCCGAGGGTTTCCTTTGTGCGTCTGCGTTCTTATGTCAAGGTAGATGTTCTTTCTGAAGCTTGCAGTGCACACTTGGACGGAGGTTCCCGCGCGCGGTTGGGTTCTGAAACCCAACTGTATACACAGTACCGTAAGCCACCTTTAAAAAAAAAAGCTTCGAATGAGCATAGCTTTGCAACCTACATTGTCTATGACCTCGGCACCATCGCGGCTTTTAAAGGTCCATTGCCAGTTCCTGCAGCCTGCTTTGAGATCGGACCGCTCAGCTTCTTTCCCCACTCTCTTGTCCAGTTCAACTGATACAAGTGACTACCACATTAGGATAGATCTCGAGCCAGCCTCTTCACACTCGACGTCGAGCTGAGGTGACGGTAATGGTGGCTAACCTCGGAGCAACATACAAGCAAGTTGGCGGGCATAAGCACCAGCAGTCTGCCTTTCGTCGTCTGAGCTCTGAACGTCCTGATCGTCATACATAAATCAACCTTGGCCCCCTATCTACTTGCAATGTTCACGTGTGCCAGCTTGTCTTCAAACCCACTCTGTCTCGCCGTTTTTTTGGGGTCCATGTTCAAACTGCCAGTGGGGGCACCGACTTTGGGCGGGCGCTAGAACCTTCGTGGCTGCTTCCGAAACATGCAATTGGCCGCCGAGAGCAACACCCGACATCCCGCGTTCGGCTTGACGAAGTGATGATCCATCACATCACCTACGCGAGCGACGGGATGCAAGCATGCACTCAAAGGCAGCGCAAAAGGCGGCATTCACCATAACAGCAGGTGGGTGCTCCTCTGCAGCGATCTGCCGGTACGACACGCGCTGCTGCGCCTGCAGTGCTGAGAACCTATCACCTTTCGGGCCATGAGTTGATCGACTTGATCTCGACCCCGGTACTTTGGCTCTGTCACGGCACGCCTCCGGCACTGTCGTGTGTGGCTTGAATCGAACGATGAACGATGAGGATGGAACCTAATTCCGTGCGACACGAGCAGCGCTGCGAGTGGGACAAGGGGCGCGATTGCTCGCACGTTGCAGCCCTCGTGGCGACCAGCTTCAAGGTTCCTTCGGGCGCCTGTCAGCCTGGTTCGGTCCATTTCGCTTTCCCGAAGTTGCACGTCCTGCCCGGCGCTGGTTCGCTTGCCGGGCGCTCCTGCCCACTCACCAGCCAGGAAAGGGCAAGGATGAAGGGCATGAAGGGGTCGGGCTGCGCCTTCCCCGCGACCGGTGAATCTCTCTCCTTCACTTCATCTCGTCCCAGCTCTCACCGATTCCTTCCCTCCCCAGCGCACGAGACAATAGCTTTCTTCACCGGCTATTCCGGACTCCACCGAGTAACAATCAGCGGCCCCATCCTGGTCTGTGCCGTGAGACACCACGGGTAGCACGCGTCGCGATTGGGCAGGCCAAGCATCGCACCGGGAGCAAGCACCCCGTCGCCAAACAGCTTCTTGGTCGCCGCCGACGGACGCGCAACACGGCCGCTTTCTTGTCGGTCGTGAGCAGCAGCTCATAGCGCTGGCCAGCCGCGCGCCCGCCGATCACTCACGCCCCCCCCGCGCCAGCTGCCCCAACTCGGTTTCACTTCCCCAGCCTCGGGCGCCTGTCTGGCTGCACGGTGATCTGTGGCACTCTGCGGCCACGTCCGCCCGCAGCTGTCCCGGCGGTTCGCGCCCAGCCCCGGCCACGTCGGCGCGTCTACCCGTCCTCCGTTCGGAATACCCAGCGCCCGCCTCCGCGGCTCCGCTCGTCGAACCGCAACGAGGCCCGAACGTGCGCGAGCCGGACGGCCCAGGCAAGAGGCGCCACCTCGCCTCCATCCAGCAGACAGGGCCCCGGGGTGGTGGTAGTCAAGCGGCATTCTGTGCGACTCGTCGCCCGGCCGTTTCCTTGGCTTGTCCCTTCACACCCCCCTGCTCCTCGGTTCAACCCTCCCGGCTTTGTCACCCCCCTCCTCTTTCCGCCCCCCTCTTCCTCACCCCTCGTTGGCGTCTCTTCGCGGCACCTCTCCGCCGCACGCAGCTGCATCCGACACCGTTTTGAGGTGCGCCCACAGCGCGCCTTCTCCATCCCTCCCTACAGGCTGTCGCGTCCCTCGCTGGACATGGCGCACTTCTGATGAGGATGCTCGGCCCTGGGCTTCAACCCCGCCCCCGTTACCCTCCCACGTACGGGTAATGTGCCTGGAGCGGATCGCACCTTAGTCGTCGCCGTCTCTGTTTGCCTCCCCCTTCGGCTGTGGTACCCACGAGGCGCTTTTCCCTGTCCCCTCCCCCTGCATCCCGGGTTCCTCCCGACCGGGTCTACGCTTTCGGACTTGCCCAACACGACTCCCTCCGCCCGGCTTCGTCATGGTAAGAATTCAATCTTTTATACAGGGCTGGCGGCAGGTTGCATGGCGCAACTCACCGGCCGTCCTCGTGGCTGTTTCCTCAAGCCATGTCCCCCGACTTCCACTCCCACCATTCACGCACCCCTCCTCCCCACCTCGTGTCACTTACACACTCCTACTTCAGCTCCCTCCCCTGCCCTGCTCCGTCATGGTCTGCCTCACCGGTCCGCGCCCCATTCCCCAGCTGCCACCATTTAATTCGCCAGACAATGCGGTGAATTGACAATGATTGTCTAGGATACCA
Organism: Chaetomiaceae sp. R4402; assembly: GCA_023628555.1. Classification (NCBI taxonomy): domain Eukaryota; kingdom Fungi; phylum Ascomycota; class Sordariomycetes; order Sordariales; family Chaetomiaceae; species Chaetomiaceae sp. R4402. Next base: position 67,429 of record JAMAKO010000065.1, on the reverse strand, counting down.
ATATCAGAAAGCGACGGGCTCACTGCCAACCGGAGGCACCCGCAGACCCGGGGGCTCTCCATGACTGGACGTATCCGTCGCTGGCCGGCCAGGAGTCGCTCTCATTCTTGCCGGCTGATCACCGGTATATACTGGAGCCCACGCCTCCGCCCTATGCGTTCTCATCTGGCTTCCTAGACGCGAACTCCCCGGGCTATCACTCGTACATCCGGGAGCAGACCGGCTTGATTCACAACCAACCCTTGGGCCCTCCTCTCGGTCTCGACAACCTGCAGTCTCCATCATATCTCAGTGCTCAACAGCACATCACCAAGAAGCCGCGCTTGAATCAACCCGTCCACATGCCGTCCGCATACGCCGACGATCTTGGTGCGCAGGATGGCGGCCAAGAGAAGTCCGCTCTTGGCGCTCACCCGGATGACGATGTGACGGCTGGCCGCAAGCAGTCTCGGTTCTTCTCCCATGGAACCCTCACCAACGGGTGGACCGGGGCGCGGCTGGCTGACTGCTTCGCGAGCTTCTCCGTGTGTTCCACGTTTGAGCCGCAGCCCCACTGTATGACGGCTTCAGCGCTGATGGACCCGGTCGCGGTGAGAAGAACGGGGGGACTGCTAACACAATTACCAGCATACCAGCCGCTCCTGACACCTCCTTCGTACGACTATGACGACCCCAGACCGCCGGCTCTTGATACCGCCATCGTGTCTGGGCAGCCTCAGGCGCATGTCTCTTTGCTGGCCACCCCCGTCACCCCCGACACCGCTGCGACACTATTCCCATGTGATGACCCAGCGCTGATGGCTCAATATGTGGCCAACTACCCGCCGCTGGAGCCCGCTCGAGTCATGGGCCTCCAACCTGCGATCCCTAGAGAACAAATGGTGTACCCAAGCCTTTCAACAGCGACGCAATTTAACCGCGACGCGGATGCCTCCCACGCTGCTTCCGGCCTCGGACTCCAACGCCAGATGTACCTTGTTGATGGGCCGCCGCGACCAGGCGCGTTACCAGGCGCGTACGCTGCCGGCGGAGCACCTGCGCCTTATGGCGGCCATGACATCCTCATGCATCTGCCTTCGGACTTCCATCCGACGCATATTCTCGACGTTAGACCGGCAACGGAGCAAGGGAGTGTCCAGGACGAGGGGGCAGTCGCGGATTTCTTCCCGGCGCAGAAGTCGACTCCAGCCAAGCGCGGGCCATTCAAGGACCAGGATTCACGGGAGAAAACGGCCCAGACCCGGAAAATGGGGAGCTGTATCCGATGCCGGATGCAGAGGATTAGGGTAAGAACTTGCCGCCCAGACGACTATTGAAAGAAGCCCGACCTGACTTGATCACCGCAGTGTAATCTCGACCCGGAGAACGAGAACGGTCCGTGTCTCTCATGCAAGAAAATTGCCAGTGGTACCAGGGTCTACCGGCTGAACTGCTTGCGCCTGAAGATCACGGAGGTGAAGCTGTTCAAGCCCGGCCAGGTGAAGGGCCAAGAATGGACCAATCGCTGGAGAGACAGTGTGATGGACGACATCGGGAATTGGGAGTCGTCCGAACTGAGGACGATACACGTCACAGAGGGTTACACGGGCAAGTCGGTGAGGTTGCAGGTTCGACAGTTCAAACCACAACCGGGCGACAGCCTGGAGCGCAAGTGGGTCTCGCGGACGGGTGCGAAACGGACGGTCAAGATTCCGGCCTTTGCTATTGTCAATCTGGACGACGCGAAATCTGCGTTTGATCAGTACATCAAGCAGGGTCTGGTTGGTTGCTGCGAATCCCTGCTCGGCCCCCGGGACAGGCTGCTCTGGCGGACCTACTCGGTCGCCATGGCGGTCGCGAGGGACCCCGCGACGTCGCTGTCAGAAAGGAGCCTGCTCATGGCCACTCTCGATCTCTGGGTGTCGGTCCGACTGACGACCAAGTCGTTTGAGATTGTGGGCGACGAGACACTGGACATGCCGCGGGACATCATCAACGACCAAGACAACCCTCTTCACGGCAAGATCCCGCTTCCGCCCGTGATGGGAGCGCAGATTGATTCCGTCATTATCCACCAGATCCAACCTCGACTTCGGCGGAAGGCCCTCGAGGAGCTGCAGAAGATGACGCAGGAGAAGAAGCAGAAGACGTGGCTCTCCACATACCTGGTGTCGTTCATCCTGCTGCACAACATTGCTCTGGTCACCAAGCACGACGCGGACTACGCAAAGAAGCACGGATTGAACGTGAGTGGCCGTGCCGTGTCGCGCAAGGTTGAAGAGAGCGGAAAACAGCTGACGGTCGGATCACCATTACAGAGGCGCTTCGCACGAGAGGCCAACGTCAAGGAGTACAATCTAGGTGAGTGAGCAACAAATGGCGAGGACGCCTACGGGGACAGGTTTCCGGCTGACCCCGATCCAGGAGCCAACACACTACTGGCGTACTTCCACTACTGCAACAAGGCGACATACCCATTCTCCGCCGACTGCAAGGACCAGGACCTGCAGACCCTGGCAGAGCTCGATGACGAGGCCATCGCGTTTGTCCACTATACCAGGGAGATCGTCGCCGCCCACAGTAAGTCTAAGCCCTGGCCCCGAACAATAGTGCGCACGCTGACACAGTATTTCTTCGTGCGCGCAGAAAAGGAATGGGAGGGTCTGTGGCTACGAGACGAGTACGAGGATGAGTTCTACTACGTGAGCCAGCTCTACGAACACAACTGGCAGCCCCGAACCATGGCCTAGGTGCCCTGCTGGCGGGGGGGTTCTCCCGGCTTGTGGCGGACAGTGGAGTGCTTGTCTTTCATGGCGGAACTACTACGAGTACAGATCGATTGATGCAGGTCTACTGCAGAGCATACATTCGGAGAGGGATGGTGAATGCTGGAGTGAGCCACCACATTGGCTGGGATCGAGCCCACCGAATTGCAGGAGGATGGTGAGCCGTTTGCGAGACACGGGATTTGGGGCGTATGGGATGCTGTGCTGTCGACCAATACACATTGGCCCTCCATTTCTCAAAACAGACACGTCAACTTGACGTGATGCCCGTCGTGCATCCCCGACACCTTCACCAGGGGGCGGTGGTCCTCGTGGGAGAGACACCACAAGCAACATCAACCCTCATTATTGGCACCTCGCTTCTCGATCTGCAGGCCCCGGCCGCTGCAGGCCCGGCTTCGTCGAGGTGCATGCCCCATGCCCCATCCGCGCAGCGATGAGCCGCAGCTTGGCCAATCGCGGAACCCGCCGCAGATCGCCGGTTTCCTGCTTCCCCACCCTGCCGAGATTATCGACCGTCCAACGAGGACCCCTGACATGGGCACACAGATCAGATCTCCCTCCCGCGCCCGTCTTCCTCCCTGTTGCTTTGCTGTGTGCTGTCTGGGCCCGACTGTGTGATGCAGCTTCAACACGTACCTTGTCCGATCTGATCCGATCGTCCCTTTCAGCTCTTGCCGTGGCTGGCTGGGCCGATGCAGGGCCCAGCGCGGACAAGTGAACAGCAGCGCAGCCAGCCGAGAGAGATAGGGGGAGGGAGGCTAGTGTAGAGAGTCAACCCTAGCGGGTAGCTATTTTCTCTCCTGGCCCCCCGCTGACTTGCATGAAGATGGCTGACAACGGGCGGTCTCGCGACCTACTACGTACGCCCTGGTAGGTCCGTCGTCCAGAGAGATGGATGGTACTTGCCGTCGCCTTACAGCACGCGACTGACGTGCACCAGAGCGCTGTACGGCTGGCCCGAACCTGGGAAGGCACGACATCGTCGTCCCTTCCGCGCCAGACCACCCGGAGATGGGTTGGTCTGGGCCCATCTCCGAGACGCTCCTGCGTCTACACTCAGTGGTTCTCTCCACTCTCGTCTTCCCCCAGGCATCCGTCCTTTCCACGCCTTTGACTTCCTGATCTTTCTTCCCTCCCCCCCGGTCCTTCGAGGTCGCGAGCGCAGCAAGGTAGCGTTGTACCGCAGGCAGGACCGACCCGTTGGCCTGCCACAGCCGCCCATCTTTCGTGTTTGTTGTCATTTCCGTGCCACGCTCCGTTGCATTCCATTCCATCCATCCAGCTCTTCCTCTTTTCTCCATTAGCACTGCTTGCTGAGAGGAGCAAATCATGCTCCCCACGCTATGAGACACAGCTTCCATCCCTAGACTTCCGCCTGCAGCCTCCAGTCCGACTCTCCATGGATGCTGTGCTGCACGATGTCCTGCGTGTCCTCATCTGCCAGGCCGTTCCTCGGCAGTTGCCATTGCTGTTGCCGTCTCGCTAGCACCGGTTTTTTTTTGGTGCAGCTTCCCCGTCCGTTGCCAGGCACACCTCTGCCTAGCTGCCGCAAGCCGGCCTTTCCCTTTTTCGTCGGGCCCAATGCAACCCGCTTCCCTGCACTCCGCATTGCATTAGCTGTCGTCTCGTCTTCGCGCGGCTACTTCCATCGCGGGTCTTGATCTGGCCCCATGGGGCGGGCGTCCCAGGTCCCAGAGCAAGCAAGTGCGGGAGGTGGAATGGATGGATGGATGGATGACGACCCCCCTGTCATGCTGCCGGGTTCTCTGGCCTCCATGCGACCTCTAGTCTTGCATTCGCCCAGGCCTGCCGGCCTCTCCACACGTCTCTCACGCCGGGACACCCTTCTCGCCGCCGGGAAGCGCCACGTCGAAGGCAGTTAGCTGGGTCTCATCGAGGTCGAGGACCTGGGCATGGGCGTGGGCGTGGGCGTGGGCGTGGGCGCGTGTGGCTTGCCGCCTTCCGCACTTCTGCCGCCCACAATTCACATTTCACACCGGAAGCGGCGCCTCGCCGGCCCCGCTGCCGGATGGACGCCTCTTTTCTTCAGCTCCGGCCTCTTTTGTGTCCGTTAAGGCAGGTTCGCGCGCGGAGCCCGCACCGCCATGTCCTGCCCATCTCAGACGTCGCCTCTACTAGCTGCCGGAGCAGGAGCGAACGTGTTCAGCACTTCGCGCCCCGTTTCGCTGGGTGCCTGCCGCCGCTACTTTCTTGTGTTACCGGATCCTCTGCTTTCACTCGCCACGTCTCCTGACCGGCCTCGGTCGTCTGCGTACGACGGTCCTGCTCCGCCGTCTTAGCCCGCCGGGTGTGCACCTTCCCTCTCGTCGACCACAAGCAAACCTGGGAGGGCGGGATGCGTGGCAGGCAGTTGCCCTGTTCTGTTCAACGTCGGGTGTCGAGATAGCCGCTCTGTCCTTCCGGCATGTCTGGCATGACCGACAGGCTGCTGGCTTTTCTTCTGGTTGACACGGAATTGCTACATGAGCCTGCCTCGACCTCATCCATCTCGTCCAGCTCCGGTCAACGAGACGTCGTATCCATCGTTCTGATTTCTCACCACTTGGGTCTTGGCTTGTGCCGTCTCCGACTCCAGCTCTCTCTCTCACCGTAAACACCCAACACCGAGAGTCTTCCGACGTTTCGAACAAGGCACGCCCTCTCCCTCTCTGCCGTTGTCGGCATCTTCCTGACGCACCTCCGAGGTGGGTTCCCTCCCTGGCCCAACTTGAAGTTTAAAGCACATTGGGCCATTCAAAGCGCATGCGTGTCTGTTGATGCCAGCTGCTGAACCACACCTAGGCAACTACCCATCGTCACGATGTCTGCTGCAGCTACAGCTCCGGTCGTTGGCACTCTCGGCTTGGCCTTGCCCGCCAAAACCAACACGGCCGTTTCTGCCCTTCCAGCGGGATTTCCTTCGCACCTGGGGGGCGAGATGTCATGGACGGGATCAGACTTCAGTAACTCATCGGACCATATCCTGGTCCTGACCGATGCACACCATGCAGAGATCAAGGCCGCTCTTGAAGGGTTCAAGTGCAAGTGTTTCCTCTGCTCCTTTCTCGGTATCACTTGGTAGTCTAACCGTCTCGCAGGCCTCGACCAGGATGGAGATTTCGTGGAGCCAGCCAACTTCCCGCTCCCGACGCTCGGCCCCAAGCTCAAGGAACTCAGCCACGATGTGCACGACGGCCGGGGCTTCTGTCTGATTCGAGGCATTGACCCTGCCTCCTATCCCGTTGAAGATCTGACGTTGGTGTACCTGGGCATTCAATCGTACATCGCCGAGCAGCGTGGCCGCCAGGACAAGCGCGGGAACATGCTGGGTCAGAAACCACGGGCTTCGTCGGAAAGAGACCCTGATTTTTCGCTGACCCTTGACACATAGTCCACATCGTTGCCGACAACAGCACCAAACAGGCGGCCGAGCACCATCGCCACTCGACCAAGGCAATCGTCAGTTCCCATTCCTTGCCGTCCGTTCCTCTGTGGGCGAGCAGAAAGCTGACATTGTCTGGCATATGCAGACTTTCCACAACGAGGAAGCCGGCGACGTCGTCAGCTGGCTGACACGCAGCACTGCTGCGGCCGGCGGCAAATGCATCATCGCCTCTGCCTACACGGTGTACGATGTCCTGGCTTCCACTCGGCCCGATGTTATTCGGACGTTGGCTCGGTCCGATTGGCCTTTTGCCATGTAAGTCGTTCATGATTGGACCACCCATCAGATGGCATGAACCTGACCAAGTATGCTCGCAGGCCACGGTTCCAATGCCGCCCGGTCATTTTCTACCAGGGCTCCAGGCTGGTCATGAACTTTGGCCGCGCTGCTCTCCTGGGCAGCGAGGCTCATCCCCGGGCCAAGCACCTGCCTTCTCTCGCGGCTCGCCAGGTGGAAGCCTTGGACGCCATCGAAGCCATTGCTCAAGCCACCCGGCTCGAGATTCAGACGCAAGCAGGAGACATGCACTTCATCAACAACCTGGCCATCCTTCACCGCCGCGAGGGATTTGCCAACGGAGACGCGCCGACGGCGAAGCGCCACTTGGTACGCATGCGCCTCCGCAGCGCCGAGCAAGGTTGGTCCATTCCCCGCGATCTCGAGGCGGAGTGGGAAGACGCCTTCAAGGGCACAGGGGCCAAGCATTGGCACGTGGAGCCGATGCCCCTTTACTTCTTCCCGATGCGGCTGCAGCCCAACTAGGCGCGCCCAAGGACGACGCCCGCCGCTGTTGCCTTGCATCTTTTTTCTTTTACGCCCCTTTCTTCGCTTGAAGAGTTTTGTCGCAATAAACCTGATCACGGCATGCACTCACCTAGAGGTATCACGGCGGCGTTTGGCTCAGCATCTGGTACCCTCTTTCTCTGATCATCATTGAGCCTCTGGAGTTCAAGTCAAACAGCGCTATGTGGAAAAAGACTGGGAAGATCGGACTGGCGGCTATTACATTGTGGGTTTGGCAAGGAAATGTCTGCTGTGATTTTTTGATATGTTTTTGGGTTTTTCTTCTTCTTTTGCACATCTAGGGGACGATGGTTCGCGGCAGCATCCATGGCATGGTTACTCCCAGACATCAGTTGACTTACTAGAAGCGGACCCCCTCGACGGCATTGATGCTCTTAGACTGTGTCTTGTCGAGTGGGGGAATGCATATCAGGGGCGACCAGGGCATCTCAGGCTGTTGCTGGCATATCTTGTTCATTACCTATCTACCCTTTTAGCTATGGGCATCATGCCCGGCAATGCCATATCACACTGAACCACTGAGCTTCTCCTTGTTGTCGATGCCAGTGTGTGTGGCCCAAGATGTCGCCTGACAGAAGGAACCTGGGGGGGGTTGAAAAACATGCTCTAGTCGGGGCCGGCTGGATCGGGCTGACGGATCGTTACTTCGTGCCGGATCTGGCTTCGGGCCATGTGAAACAAGCAAAACAACAAAAATAGGTAGGAATGAGAACAAAAAAGAAAGCAGCAGCGCGCCAGCTTAGTCGGGCGAGCTGGGTCCTTGCGAAGGGTTGGAATGATGCCGCACGTTCGCATGGAGCGTGGCAGTTTTCGTGGCTGCCTTAGTCTGCCGCGTTGAGATCCGATGGGAGGTGGGTTGGCGTTGTGGTGTGTTAGATCGCCGAGGGGCGGGCTCGGCGGGTCTTGCATGAGGTGACGACGGTGCATTGGCTTAGTTTGGATTTCATGTCCATACTTAGCTAGGGAGCCTACTCCGTACAGCGATGATGGTTGGTGGGGTGTTGAGCTTCTGCTGGGGCGAACCAAAGAAGGGGAGGATCATGGAAACACGGAAAAGAGGAAGGATATTACGGGCTGCTATTTGTCACCTTGGTATGTTGCATGCACGACCGTGGTGTCGTGTGCGTTCGTTCCCATAGGCCACGGTTTCCAGTCCCGGACGGGGTCCGTCCGGCTCCGAGGTTGCATCCGGATTCCACGTTCCATTCGGATCGGGGTGGACCGGTGGTGAGTCTACACCCCTCCGTCCGTTCCAGATTCCGTCCATCTTCTTAGCCTCTCTGCTGTTCACGTGGGGCGCAGTTTCACACCTTCGCAGCAACACGAACACCAACACTATCGAATAGGTCCTAACCACCCAACAAACATCACGCTAGCGCGCACACCAGAGCGACCTCGATAGCTTTACGCAGTACGCGGTCTCGATACTACGGAGAGTACAGATTACTTATGTAAAGGTGGGTGGGTGCGGGTACCAGCATGCTTGCCGGGGTGGTTAGCATGTCTCACATCTGCACGTTTCCGTCGTCGGTTGTGGGCTTTCTTACTTTGTTTTGTTATTTCCAGTGGCTTGCAGCCGACCGGCGTCTCGGTCTGCCCGTACCCGCGCCCGGCTCTCGAGTTGCAAAGTGCATCTCTCCACTGAGGCTCCTTCAACCCTCGCCTATCGGTCTTGTGTCATGCACACCAGCCGCTGCTGCTGCTGCTGTGTCTCGGCATTGTCGCTTATCATGCAGAATCTGTCCATATATCCGGGACGGTGATGCGGCTCTGACAGGACAGCGCGATTTGGTCGATCGATCTACACTAGCCCGTCCCGTCCCAAGGACATGGAACGGCCGATCCTCCTGACTACATTTGCCCGAGAGTGAGAAGAGCCGAACCCACCCACACCCCTTCCGCGGTGAGAATCGGCTAGCTGCTTGTCTATGTGGTGACAGGAATTCTTGCGCACCACCTCAGCTTAGATGCTGTAGTTCTCCGTATTCGTACATAGAACTCCAGAACACTGCTTCAGCCCCAGTCGATTGCGTGCGCCGTAGGGGTTTGCCTCTCACCTCATCTCATCACACACCGCCCCCGCTGCGGCCACCCGTGGTCACACCGCCTCGTCCCGCAAGAAAGCCAGTGGCATGACGAGTATTTTTTGCCCGTGAACTTTGGAACGGAACCACTCTGGAGGAGAAGGAATCTTGTGGACGCGATGGGCAATCTGCCACTCACGCAAGCTTAATGCCCTGAGCCAGCCCATTACCGCTGGCGTTCTGATATGGATCGATGAGCATCGAGTTCAATGTTTGATACGCAAAGCAGTGATATCTTGCTTGTAGATAGCCTGCCTTGTTCTGATTGTTCAACTTCAAGCACGGCATAAAAGAGTTGCCTGTTGTTTCCCGATGATTTCATTGCGATATCAGTCCCGGGTGTTACAGTTCGCCTGGTCAGGTACATTGTGTGAAGGAACACAGTGCTCAACGAGCCCCCTAGTATATCTCTTTCCCTGTGACAAAGCTCCTGTGGTTCTGTGATGCTGGTATAGAAAGGTCACTCCGCGAAACCAGAAGCCAAATGGCGATTCATATACTTAGTCGATGTGGAATTAGACTTTCAGCCTCTAATGACCCCATTGAGCGGTAATTGTGTGCCGCTGGACTGCGATCAAAAGTTGCTTGACTCATTCGAACCCAAGAACTGGTCATCTGCAACGAGGCGATGAGCTTACACTGACAGTCTTAATGTCCCTCTGACCAACTCTCCCAAACACGGAACTCGCAAGCAAAGACGGCTTACTTGCCAAAACCTGACTTCATTAGCTGTATGAAAGCCTGAGAGGCGCGATATGAAGGCACCGGGCCCACCCACACACAACTGTACACACACATTTGGTCAAACTACACCGCTCTATAGAGATCATAATAAAGCCACCATGACTTTAGACCGTGAGCTCACTTCCAATGCTTCCCTTTTGAGTGTCTAGTAAAAAACTTTAAATTCGGATTGAGTGTGTGTCTGGTAATGGCGAATGTACTTACCAGTGCCGAGCCCATCTGCTGATCCCGACACAGCTTGTGATGAGTCTCCGTCAAGTTGTTGTTGGCCGTGACTAAGTTCTTGCCACAATTGCCCGTGCTTTTCAACCCGTTCGTCCGGCATTCGCTTCGCTGTCTCGGGTGATGCCACTCATCCTCCTCACATTTCACTTCTCAATGCGGCCCCCCCTAGACCTGCCTATTCTCAATGTGCTGGCTCATTTTGCTGCTCTAGTGACGAGTGAAGTCAGATTGTACAAGAGCGGTATTGGAAGTAGACATTAAAACCTTGTATCTGATACCCAACGGATCGAATCGACCTGCCATCTTATCCAGACAAGAACATCCAGCCGGAATCTGTGTCACAATACAAACAAACCTACAACTGACAGTTTCATGACCAACTTACTATACCTATATGTATAAAAGTCTCTATGTAAGTATATTATCAACTGAAGACAGACACCTAGAAAAATAAGGTACCTGTCATCTGATTGTCAGCCTAGACGCCATGCGGGCGTAGAGGCATGATGTGCATCAGCGAGCCTCCGTGTGGTAGCTTCGGCGTTGCTGTCTCAACCTGTTGTTATAGTGCCACTGATCTGAAGTCTAACATAGATTTAACACTGCAAGACCCGGCGGCATGTGTATTCTTGCTTGCTTTACACAACTTCGGTGAGTGAGTCGAGGGTTCAGACTTTATTTGCTGATGTCGACGAGGCAAACTTATGTATGAACTGTCCGTACCATTCGCCCTGGCTCCTCGCGTGAGTGCAGGAAAGCATCTGAAAAATTGCTTCTACTGTGCTATATGTGTTGGTACGTTGTGTGAGGGTGTCTTCCAAGAATATACCTTGGCTTTGCCGGCGTTTGCCAGTTCACGTGTCTATAATGTGGTGTTATACATTCTCATACTGAATTGGCCTGAATGAACTGCCCGAACATACTAACATACTAACATGCTGTTGATCGAACTGAGATTCAGTGCTGACGTTCCGTCGTGACAGAGCTCGGTTCCACCACTGGGATCATGCTATCCTGAGTTGCAACGCTCTTTCTCTTGGTGACTTGGCAATGAGTATTGAGAGGCGTTCATGAACGATGATGAGAGCAAGTGAGTTCTCAAGCGCAGTGATAGCATAGTGCTCGCATAGTTCTACATTTGAACCGAAGTGTTCATGAAGTTGACCCTTCTCTCTCATTCTTCTCTTACACCTGAACATTACCCATTCTTTTTACTTGTTCCCTTCGAGACACGGGTCAGAACTCACTCAGCCAACACAAGCTGTAATGCCCCAAGCCTTCAATTTGTATATCCACTCATCGACTGCGGTTGGGAAGCACGGAAATCCACCAACCAGCGTTGCTGTTGGTGACCCAGCCATCACGCTAGGGTCGATTCACCATCCCCGAGAGATGAAGAAGCAGTGATACGCAAAGCATGCGCTTCAACTCCGCCGTAGTCACATCTTCGGCATGCTAATCCGCCAACACAAGAAGGGGGGGTGGGGGGAGGGCAGGATTTTGGAAGCGCCTGAGACTGTCTGGCAACCAAAGCGTGGGACTGATTGCGTTGACTGCCTCCGTGTGACAAACGTCGTGCACACAAGTAGAGCACGGGGCTGTGGTTGCGGCCCATGGCTCACCAGAACTCGATCCCCATCATGCTCAGTGATGGCTACACAGCTTCTCACAGCACTCTACACCAGTACCACCGACCGAGACTCTGGCTCGGTTAACCGAATGCCTTCCTGTAGCCAGCTTACTCCTGCGTGACAACTTCCTCCCACGAACGAGAAGGCCATCAACCTTTCCTGCCGCGGGCTTAGCGAGGCGTGGGAGCCATGCGTGTCGTTGATCGAACGCTTCAAAACTACATGTAATGCATATGATGTCTCGCGAGCCAGATGACTTGTGAGAAGGTTGATCTGGTGACGGCGGCCGTCTTCCACGCAATTCACTGACGTCCCGTCACAGCCCGGCATGGCTGGGGCTGGCATCTCGGACTCAGCGGGCCGAAGTTGTTTATGCCTTACTTATCTTCTACTCCGTACGTGGTGCATGTCCTCAACACACCTACCCCAGGTCTTTTCTCTCGCAGGGGATGCCATGTATGTGAATCCCAACACCTCTCAGGGGCATGGCTCCCCTGGACAAGTTACTTGAGAAGTTCTGAGCGAGTTTTGTTCACTACGCAGTACACAGTACTTGTACACAGCTGGTTACTGATAAAGCAATCGCGGCAGGGCAGCTGGATTGCCCGGTGAACAGCGCAGTGCTTCCGCCGTCCCGCTCATACCGGTTTTTGACATGTCTCACGGAGCAATCAAGAATCCAGTGTGAGGGCCTTGGTGAAGCTTCATCATGGTCCCCCCCTGGAGCCCAGCTGCATGATGGGGCATCGGCTCCGTAGTTATGAGAGAGTCCAGCTCGCCTGTGCAAGACCGTTGAGACAGCCGCAGTCCACACCGCCGCAGCCGTGCTTTGCTGGTACCGGCAGCTCGGCGGCTCTCCGGACGCTGTGCAACCAAGGGAACCAGACAATCTGCGGGACCCTGCTATGCGCAGTGTGTGGTACGCAGGGCAGGGCAGGGAGTACGGATACCACGGAATACGCAGGAAGGAAGGGAGGAAGACAGTTTTCGTGGGGTAGCATTTAGTCCCTGAACATGCAACAGGAGCCATTTTAGCCACGAACCGGTACCAAACAAAATGGCCTAGCCTACGAGCAGGAGACTGGGCTCTGTTGAGCAGTGGCGAGCGCGGATCCGGGGCCATGGGTCGCCCAAACGGTTCCATTTCGAGCACCTGTTGTGTTGCCTTCTCTCCGGGATGCGGATGTGCCTATCCGGGAGAGGAGTGAGTGAGTGAGACTTTGCTGCCAAGCGCGCTGCTGCTGCTGCCCATCCCCGCCAGTTTGGGTCAACGGTTGCCCCAACAAGGCGATCAAGTCTCAAAACGGTGATGGCGTCAACGCGAGCAGTTCGGTTGTTGCACAGGCGAGCTCGCAACTTGCATGCGAACCGGCTCTCGAGAGGGACGGTACACTACGACACATCGACACTACGAGAACACGCAGCGCAGTCGGAGGATGGCGGAAGAGACTTGGCTGCCCCCAAACACTGCCGAGCTTCCAGCGGTTCCACGGAACTGCGAGGTTTCGGCGATTTCTTGCTGCCCTGACAGAAGAGGGACGATGTGACTGCTGCGGTGGCATGCTCGACGAGGTCGCGTGTAGATCGCCCGCCAACAGAGCCATCGATTTCCACAACGGGAAAGGGTGCCTTTCAAGGTGTGGAGTGAGCCCGGAGGAGAGGAACGTCAGTAGGGACACACAACACAACACACCGCGGTCTGTCAAGGACGCAACGTGCCAAGTGGAGTTTGTGTGTCCGGCGACGACAGCGAACGTGGAGGTTTGGGAGTGAACACCACACCTTCGCGGGGGAATCATTTCTGGACTGCTGTTGTTGGCTCTCCCCCCTTGTCTCACGAGCGTGGTATCCAAACGCCCCTAGCTACGACGCTAGCTACGCGACGTCCACGAGGCTGCCAGGGGCATCCGAGATCCGAGCTTCCCTTCTGGTGCTTTCTTAGGAACCTGGGAACAACAAACTGGTCGGAGTCGTCAAAGGGCCGGCTTGGCTTGGCTCTTGGACCGAGCGGAAAGGTTCCCCTTGCCCCTGGCGCACCCTCACCATGCTCGGAGATGGACCCGAAAACCGTTTAGCGGCATTCCCCTTCCCGCCCGTGCCCCCCTGGCCCTGTGTGTCGGGTCGGGGGGTTGGCAGAATCGGGGAATTTTAATGTCGGTGCGCTTCAAGAAGGGTCAAGGGAAGCTGGCTGCGTTCGACGAGAGTTGTGACACCATCAAGTCGATGACGATGATTTTCTGCGCGTTTGTTGAGGAAATGGGGGGGGATGAATGTCTGACGACAGGACAGGACAGGGCAGGGCAACAGCTGCGAGCGGCTTTGTTTCTTCTGCACGTTTCATCAACTCGCCATGTATCCGCATCACAAGCGGTTTCGATACCCTCTCTCCCTTCCCTTCCCCCCACTCCCCCGCCCATCCAACCCAACCGGATGCGCCGTGCCGGACCCGGAGAGTGCATCGACGTCTTCCCAACCCCTTGAGTTCGTTGCGTTGCACTCCGGGCATTTCGCGCCGACGATAATGCGATCTGCAATGTACAGGTGCGATGCAACGCTCGAGGTAGATTGGCATTAAGAGCGTTGGTTATATCGAACACCTCTCCTCTTTGGGCCTCTCGCAGCCAAAATTGATGACGGGCGCTGTTCGCTATAGAGGCGAGACTAAATCCCCGACTCGTCAAGGTATAGTCTGCTCTCGCACTGACAGATCTCGCTAGAGCCGTCTGTGCGAAGCCGTCATGAGATCCGGCAGTGCATCGGGTGCCGCCGTCTCCGGGTCACGTCTCAACGTGTCGTTTGGAGAGCTTTTCGCACGGCGCAGGATGTGACAACACAGACCGTTTCGAGGAGACTACACACTCGCACCACAAAAGAGCCCTTCTGTTGTGCCGACACTTCGCGATACCGTGTAAGGCAACGGCCGGGCCGATCCCGGTGGGCCTGGATGGATAGTGCCCGCGGACCGTTGCAATATCCTCACGGCGGCGGCCCCCTGTTCGATGGTGATTTCCTGGGTAACATCGTAGCCCACACAGGGCGGTTTACTGTGTGTGTAAGCCATCATGTCAGCGACTGGGCATGCTGGGCAGCGACTGCAGTTTTCCTTGCAGCTTCGTGGATGTCGAAGCCATGTACACACTCCGTACTGTGTGGACATTCACAGAATCCGCGCACGCGGTTCCCGTCGTCGCAGTCGGGGGGGATGCAGGAGCTGCTGCAGGGACGCGCGCCAGCGCTGCATCGCGACCGCTGTTTGCGGTACCGTCCTAGGTTCGAAACGCCTGCTCGACGACGGCTCGGACAAGAAAGGCTTGGAGGCAAGCCGTGGCGTCTCACTTCCCCTTCGGGAGCAAACGTGTGCATTCGGACGCTAGCGTAGTGTCTCTCTCTCTCTGGGCGCTCGCTTGGAGACGCCGAGCTCGTTTTGGGTGACGAGATCTCGGCAGGCGATGCGTTCTTCCGGACCTTCTAGAAGTGCTGGGACAAAAGCAAGGGAGGGGCGGGGCGGAATTCCTGGTGGCTGAAGGGCCTGCCGGGTTGGCGTTCGGGCGTCCCTCCCGATCAGCATCGGTTTCGTTGTTTGGTGGCCTTTGCTTCTGCTCGCAAGCCAGGGGCGTTTCCGATTCCTTTTTCTGCATGGCTCGCATCGTCACTGTCTTGAGACTGTGTACTGTGTAGCTGTCATCGCCCGCAGTGAGCCTCGCTCGACCACAAGAGCACCCGTTGACGAGTACGCAGTACACAGAAAGTTCAAATGTGTCCATGCGGCACGGGCATGCAGCGGTTGGAGAAGTTTGGGTCGCCTCGGTGGTCCTTCATGGCTTGATCAGCGGGAGGATTCAGATCTGCTGCGACTGCCGGTTCATGCGGCATTGGGCGTCTCGTCTTTCGGGCCGCCTGGCACTGTGGCGAGGGCACCTCGAGGGCACGCCAATTGCTGCTGTTGACTGCAGAATTCGCGCTGGGCAGCCGGGTCATGTGTTGTCTCTGGGTGCTGCGGGTGTCTCAGATGCGAGGATGTGTGCGTGCGTTTCGTGATCTGCCCGTCCCTCCATCACCACCACTGCCGGGCACGGCACGTACACTACTTGCGCATACTAGTACCGGGCACGGGTTATGTGATTGCCAGTGCAGACTGCATATCGTCAGTGCGGTGCAGTTGTTTTGGGCCCTAAACTGGTGCGACAAGGAAAACCAGCCAGCGCTACGAGGAAGGGAAGGGAAACTTGGGGCACCACCGTCAGCGCACGGTACACAGTAACCAAATGGGAAACAGGGCTGAGCCAGGCATCTTTCTGAAGCACTGTCGCTGCTCCTCATCCAACACATGAAATAGCCCTAGAGCGAGTGGTGATCGCCCGCTTGGTAGTGTACTGCGGTCGGAGATGCGCGCCAACGGGAGAACCTTCCCGTCTTTCGTTGCTCTGATCGATCTCTCCCGTCATCAGGTTGGACTGCGCGAGCGAGTTGTGTTCAGTGCGATCTTCAACTTGTGCATTGTCGCATGGTTAGCGTGGACTCTGACCCCGCATCTTCCACAGCACCACGACTTGCGCGAGCACAGAAGACGTTAGCTCCTGGCCCTGCCAGCACTGTGCAAACACGGTATTCCGCCCCCTTCTGCCCTGGACCTGGATTGTTTCGAGTCATGCTACCAGGTTCCTGACAAGGTCGAAGGAGCGATACCATCCTAAGCTCAGAATTCGAGATTTCGATCTTCACGCAGTTCAAGCTTCCCTGCTGTGCAATGACTGTTGTGCGTACTCCCTACATTACGCGTCCGTTGATGCAGGCAGGCTGGGCGGGCAGTGCACAATGTCGGTTACCGAGTGAGCGAGTCAGCGAGTCAAATTGGGAAATGGCGCGGCGTGGCAAATGCTCGCTCTCTCAACGGCTTTGCGGAGGCGGCCCGGCAGAGACAGGACGTGGTACGGATATAGGCGAGTTCGTTCCTTCAGAGGCATATCTCACAGTGCTGCATGGGCTCCAGCACGGTGTGCAACACAACACGCTGCGAATTCCTGACCGAGAGGAATCGCGTACCTGTCGAGCCTGTCTGGAGGACTGTATTTGCACCCGCAAGTGTACGGTATTCCAGTGGCTGCAACTTCGGCTCGGTGAGTGGCCGGTGGTCATAATGCGGACTGCAGCCAGTGAGGATGCAGAGTTCTTCCCGTTTCTTGCAGAGGGCTGTGTGCCTGTGTTACCTGCCCAGGCAGTAATAAGCAAGCAAGCAGGTGGAATGCGGTTGAGAGGACCGTTGGTATAGAGTACAGTGCGGTTTGATGAGTGACGTTGAGCTCGCCGAGAGTCGTGTGCGCAGGTCCAGATTGATAGTGGTGTCCGCATGTCAGCTGGTAGTGTTGAGCTGTGTCAATAAGTTGAGGGACTCTGTAGATGGCAATCTGCTTCGTACCTGCTGTTAGTCAGTGGAGAGAGAATTGAGGGCCCCGCGGGCAGTGCACTGCAATCCTTTGTGTCGGTTACGCTGGGGTCAATATCTCCTTAATCTAGCCAAATTGCCAAGCACTATTGTGAGAGGCACGGTACATTCTGCGCGCCTATCTCGCCGAGCTCGCCTCCACAAAGTACGTAGCAGATCGATCGAAGATGTAAGCCGCCCCTCCTCTTCTCTGCCGACCCAGACCGAGGTGTCGGTGTCAGCGTTGAGCTCAGTGCGAGGCAGTGCGATGTTTGCTTGAGTAGTCAGCCAACTGCCTATGCCGCCGACGGTTGTGTGACCGCCGCCGGCTTACGATGGCTTTCTTACCCCCCTCCCTTCGAGAGCTGACCGTGTGAGCGTGTCTCTGCTGACGACGAAAATCCCGACTGATGAGAGAGCGCCCGATGCCGTGCAGAAATGGTCTGGGCCAAGGTGCGCAAGCCTGAGACGGAACGGCCGGCGTGGTTGGTCGATCCCCATCAACGGTCGCACGGCGGGTGAATCCGGCTCCGGAGGTCCTGCGAGGCCGGGCGCTGGGGTATCCCGCCTACGGCAAAGGCCACGCCCGCCAAGTCGTGCACCAAGGAGGCCGTCCTTGGCGGCCGCCGTCGAGTCCGTTAAGCACCAGCAACAGTCTACCCGGCAGCCAAAGCCCTACCAGTGGAGATACAACGCCCACCGTGACGGCCGGTCGATGCTGAATCGCCGTCTGAACTTCTGTTCGAGCCCTGCTTGTCGCCCTGCTTGTCCTTCCGGTTTGAACACTCACCCCCGACAGCTACCCACCCAGACGCCCGGGATGCGACTGGCAGATCATGGCAGGGACGGACGCCGAGCTTGCTGCTTCAGGTCTCCTGTATCCCCTCATAACTGCGACAGCGACCGTGGAAGTCGTCACTCTCTTGCTGCAACCCGTCGCGGAAGCGCGAGCACAACAGCCGACGCCCCGCATGGGTTGCATTGGGGGTTCCAACGAGGCAATTGGCAAAACTCGAGCTGCGACGTGGTTCGCCCATTTTCGACCCGAGAACGCAAAGGAGGTCGGACAAATGGCAGGCCGAAATTCTCTTTTCCAGCCCCCGCCACCACAGGACAGGACCGTTCCGTGTCGCGGCAGTGCTGCGCTGTGATGCTTGTGATGCAACCGCCCAGGCTCGCCAGGCTCTTCTTCGACGGCCTCCTCTCCAGACGGTATCGCGTGTGAGATGGACGATCTTGTGCTTGTGCCGCCGCGCATGAGTGACCGGCCGCTGGGCCGCCGGCCAGAGGTGACGCTCATGACGGCACGGAATACTACAAGTCTCGATGCCTGGCTTGGGGGAAATGACGTTCCTCTGGGGTCGCGTGATGGATGTCATGCGCTGATCCAGATCGACTTGTAATTAGTGTACGATACCAGTACGTACCAGCAGCGACGTCCTGTCGTTAATGAGCAACTGAATTGTGCGCTGCGAGTCAATGGGGACATTCTGAATGTGGAGCCCACTGCTTGGGGTCATACAGTGCGAGTCCCTCAACCCCGAAGCGAGTCTTCTGTTCCAGACCCCGGGCAGCGCCAAGTGAGCAGAGCAGGCCCATCCCGGCGCAACGTGAGCGGGTCTGAGCCAAGCCAGGCTCCCTGTGTCAAAAAAAACAGATACAACCAAACTCAGCCAGTACTTCGAGGCACACCACCTCCCCAACTACACACCCAAATCACATTCTAAAGAATATGTAATGCTTCTTGGCTATTATGTCTTCCATACTTCTAGAGAAAACTGAAACCAACTCTAGCAATTGGGTGAGAAAAGGCCGTCGTCTTTAGGTGTTGTTCGGGACTTAGACCAGGGTTAGGGGGGCCCAGGGGGGAAACCGGCGTTTGGTGTACCGGTTTTCTGGCCATGGGGAGCCAGGCTCGCCAGGCAGCGAGGAGGCCCCGCCTCGGCCAGGAACAAGGGCTGCGGCTTCCACAACTCGGCCGCACACCCTGCAGCACCTGCATGTCTTGGCCCTCCCGGTCAGCCCCGCCCCTCCAAGCCGTGGGCTGGGGAGCCTGAGACCCCGGGACTGGCCCCTCCACTGCAAAGCCGAATTCTCGCCTCCCCAATCACAGCCCGCCGCCGCCACGGATCCAACCTCGGGACAGTTGCAACTTTGGGAGAGGGTCCGGGGCACCTCGACGTGCTCGACTCGACAGGGTTCAGCCCGCCCGCCTGTCCTCGGGAAGCACGACGGCCGCCATGGTTGGTCCCCTTGTCTCCTTGTCTCTGCTCGTCGCTCCACCAGGGCGAAATGGCAGGTTTTCTGGGTCGCGACGAGCCGCTCACACAGATGAGTGTCGCCCCTCCACCTGTCCACCAGGGACCCCAGGGGGAACTGTCTTGACAGGCTCAACAGGCTCCATGGTACGGAGT
The DNA here is from genome assembly GCA_023628555.1 of Chaetomiaceae sp. R4402. Taxonomy (NCBI): domain Eukaryota; kingdom Fungi; phylum Ascomycota; class Sordariomycetes; order Sordariales; family Chaetomiaceae; species Chaetomiaceae sp. R4402. Next base: position 47,892 of record JAMAKO010000065.1, on the reverse strand, counting down.
ACGCACAATACATATCGTTCCACACCCCCCTCAAACCACCCTTTCCCTGTCTTTTTTTGCTTCTTGCTCTGGAAAACCTCCCTTTTTTCGTTGACTTCTTCTCCCACGTAGGTGGCGCCTGACTCGAATCCCCTCCTTGTTCGAGGCCTGGTACGCCCGCTTGATATATCCCAACTAGGTACTCGACTCCCCACGAACAACAGTCATTCTCGAATTCTCCAACCACGCTGGGAAGGTGGTGCCCTGATCCCCCCCCCCGTCACACGTTCTACTCGCCCAACCCGACACCGACACCGACACCGACACCGACATCGTGTGTCGACTGGAGCACGCCGAAACCCGACCAAGAAGAGCCTTGTAGAACTGGTTTCCGCAGCTCGATGGGTTCATAACTCGCCGTGTGCGCGCACACCATACCCGACGAAGAGTCCATCAAACGATCGACCAAACTCTACGACGTCCACGAGCATTTACTTAGGACGAACCGTTCGACTGTGGAATTTCGAGGTGCAAAATCTGGGCAGAGCAGTTCGGGAGTTCAGACGGAGCGACGCGGTTGCTTTACGCCGGAGACGAACTCGACACCAGGGACGGACGACACGGAATCGAGCTCAAGATGGCGCAAAACGCGACCAACGCCTGTCCGGGGCCGTTCCTCCAGAACACTATGTTCACCAATGGAGGCTGTAAGTTTTGACGACGCCCCGTAGGGGTATCGCTGAAGCAACGGCTGCTAACGCCGCGACACAGTTGTGGACGGAAGGATATGCCAGCCGCTGGGCGACATCACCTGCTGCTTGCCGTGTCCCTTGACGGACTGGGCGTATCCGGACAGCTTCAAGACCATGACCTCAGCAGCGAATTGGGTAGCCGTGGCGAGCACGATCTGCTGCGTTTTCCTGCTGCTGTCGTGGGCTGTGCTGCCTGTGGAGAAGACATATAGGCACTATCTGAGCATTTGCCTGACCATTGCGGTCATGTTCATGAATGTACGTCCAGCCGTCTTCCGCGCCGGCCCAGGCGAGCAGAAGCGCGTATTAACCCACTCAATCAGCTCGGCTTCGTCATCCCACTGGCCGGCAACCCCGAGCAATGCTACGATGCGATCACGCCAAATTCGATGCATACGAACTCGACCTGCGCAGCATCTGGCTTCTTCATCATCCTGGGTGGCTGGTGCGGTGTGCTGTGGATCTTCCTGCGGGCGTTGTCTCTCCACCTCCAGATCTGCTGGCAGCTGGTTGTTGGCCGGAATTTCATGTTCTTCTCCCAAGTCGTCGGCTGGGGCATTCCCACGATCGGCGTCATCCTCGCCTTCGTCCTGAGCGGCGTGTCGTTCCGGTTCGGCCAGACGTGCCACATCAACCACAAGAACAGCCTCGCGGACCTCTGGATCCCCCTGTTGGTCTTTGCGGGCTTGACCATCATCATCCAGTTCGCTACGTTCGGCTACTGCATCAAGGTCTACCTCGCCTCGCTCGCGGACAACAGCGCGTCCACCGAGAACTCCAACATGCCGTCGTACACGAACAGCATCCGCACCATGACGCCGAAGCAGGCGTACCGCCGTGTGCGTCGCGTCATCGCTCTCCAGTGGCGAGGCATCGCCATTGTGCTTATCATCGTCGTTGATGTCGTTTTGTTCTCTGTCGTCTTTGTGTTCTTGGACAACACGGTCGAGTCGGTCAAGAACGACTCCAAGTTCTCGCTCCCCTGGGTTACCTGTTTGTTGAAGAGCAAAGGTGACAAGGTCCCGTGCCTGGAGCTAGCCAGCGCGCTTTCCGTCAACATGCCGACCGTCGGCGCCGTCTTGTTCCTGCTAGGGGTAAACTTAGAGCCCCTTCCCCTTCTTCTCATGGATCCGCTTTTGCTAACAGTATCCCTTCCTGACAGATCAACGGCATTTGGCTCATCATCCTGCTCGGGCGCTGGTCCATGGTCACGGGCTGGCGTGACCTGTTTGTCTCGGTTCCGAACCGGAACAAGAGGGAGTTCGTCTCAGTCGACGCGCGGCTGGACGATCTCAAGAAAGACACACGTTCGTACGAGATGCTGTCCCGGGATACCGGGAAGACCATGGACGAATCAGTAACACCCTCCGTAGTGACCCCGATCTCTCCGACACACGCGAGGTCGCCGACGGGGAGTCCGATAGGGCCTGATTACCACGTCAACCACGACGGCCGTCGGACTCCGGATTACTTCGGGAACACGGCGCGCTATCACACACCGGCGCGGTCGTTCTCGAGCCCGCGCCCGCCGCAGCAGACGGTCACCTGGGACGCCCAGGAGACGTACGCCCGCGCGACCTCGCCCCCGAGGCGGCAGGACCGATACGTCAACCCGCTGGGCATGAACAGGATATGAAGCGCCATAACGAAAGACACGACTACGCACAATAATTTTTCACACTCCTTCCATTTTTCCCGTTCGATAATACCACGGGGCGACACAACCGTTCGCCGAACTCTTTCGATTCTCGACATAGCTACATCACCAACGGCTTCGTGGCCATTTTTGTATATACCGCCCTCGGCGGGAGCAGCCCGCACACCGGTCACAACCACTCGGCTGGTCGCGGGCTGTTGCGGGTTTTTACGGCGCATTCTGAGACGCCCTCGGCATGTGGCGTGTAACAATTTTTTTTTTTGGGAAAAGGGATAGACAGGAGCCCGGCATCGGAAACCCTTGCCCCCTCGCATATTTGCGTGACACACCAGAAAACGGGTGTGGGCGAGCAGCGGAAACGAGCCGGCTCCGGGTGCCATCAGGTCAGGAGACGCCGCCGGGATGCCGCGCTAGATATACATACCCGCGCCTTACTGGCGGCGTCGGCCGATGCCTCGGAAGCCACGGGATATGGTGTGGTGGGACGGACGGGAGAGCGCACCCCATCTCGCGAGTGGCCCGCCGGAACGCCCACCCGTCGTCACGAACCCTCGCTGACCTCCATTACCGACGGGTTTTGAGGGGGATTTGGATACCATCATGACCACCGCCGCGTGCGGTGTTGTCGGCCATGTCAGACGATGAATTCCCGGTGGCTGGGGAGGGTGGAGAAAAATATAGTGCGCTGCATCCGGAGATGCCGGATGGCGCCATGCGGAAAGGCACCGGCCGCGGCGGACGAGGGTTCTGGCCCAACAGAGTCGACAGACATCCGGACGAGCCGGATGAGTGGGCGCGTGTTCGGGCCTCGGGGTCCACACCCACGCCGGCTTTTTCGTTTCTTACGGTGGATGCTTACATACATAATCAGACCTGGATCTACCTGACCTGTTGCGAGGGGTTTTGTACCAAAGACGATGGTGCTGTTGCGTCGCGAAATACCCATTCCTGTTCTTTGTAACATCTTTGCATTTCGTCATTTTGAGACATGACGCTTCATACCAAGCGCCGTTATGTCCCAGCAGTGAGTGACAGGTTTGTTCTGTGTTTAGCATCGCTTGCACTGTGAATACACATTCATCCAACGCCCCGGCTGCCCGTGTGGGGTCGCGTGCTCAGTCACCGCCTTACACACTAGCGCCCTGCAGCCCTGCAGCCCTGCGCTGGCGGAATCCCGCAGCTCCCGGGCGGCAGGTGCTGGATTAAGAAACATGCAGTAGTGATCTGGCCAGTCGTCTAACCGCGCGCGGTCGGCATTGAGTAAGCGGCTGCTTTGAAGACCAAGAGGGACGGTCAGCTTCTCTGGGATTTCCTTGTTTCCCCTGCGGGTAGCCTGGTGAGTCGGGGTCGGGGTTATGGACACAACTTACATATAATAAGCGCGAGCGAGCCCGTCCTCGTCCATTATGCGCCGTAGCTCCCGCTCTCTTACTCTCTCGGTTGTCATCCCTCGCCTTTCGAAACGGACTTAAAAGGGTGATGGGCACCGGTTGTCCGATTTGTGGACGCAGGGATGGCATTTGAGGTCAACGACGATGGATGCTGATGCCGGTTCGAAAATGAGCACACATTCCTGACGCCGCAGTGTCAGGCTCGCCCAATTCCGTCGTCATCAATCACGAGCTCTGCCGCAACTGTGCCTTACAATCAGCCGCGTCGCGCCTGCAGCTCGAAGTTCTCAACTCTGCTGTTTACCTCAGTAGCCCAATAGTTCAGATCGCCCACGGCAGAGCTCGACGATTCGCTATTTGCTTATCCCACGACATACCCACAACGCGCCCGTTTTCCTGCTAGTAGCTTAGCTTATCAGCTTAGCTCCCGCCACGGGCGGCTTCTTCTAAACGATGTCCTCCTGCTTCCCGCTGCGCAGGCAACCAATTGCCCTGCCAGCCTCACCACCTCCAGACTTCGCATTCCCACCATCAACATCAGCATCACCACTCCCACCACCAACGCCAGACCTAACACCACCACTCCCACACAACACCCGCCAGCAACACCACCACCACCACCACCGCCGCCTCAGTCTCAAAAAACGCCCCATGCTCCTCCTCCTCCTCGCCCTCCTCCTCACCGCCGCCCTCCTCACCCTGCTCTACCGCTCCGAAGCCGCCCTCTCCATCCCCTGGATCCCCGACCCAGCCACCCGCCACTTCGCCCAACACCCGCTGCCGCCCCCGCTCGACGACACCTTCCTCTCCTCCCCCAACTTCACCCTGCCCCTGCGCGCGCACGGCCGCCACGTCGTCGACGCGCGCGGGCGCCGCTTCCGCCTCGCCAGCGTCAACTGGTACGGCGCGTCGGATGAGCTGTTCGTGCCGGGCGGGTTGGATGTGAGGCACCGGGGGGAGATCGCGCGGCTAGTGCGCGCGATGGGGTTCAATTCCGTGCGGTTGCCGTATGCGGATGAGATGGTGGTTGCGAATCCTGTGGTTGCGCCCGGGTTGGTGAGGGCGAATCCGGATTTGGTGGGGATGCGGGCGCTGGAGGTGTTTGAGGCGGTTGTGCAGGCGCTGACGGCGGAAGGGGTGGCGGTCGTGGTGAATAACCATATTACTAGCGCGACGTGGTGCTGCGGCGCGGATCCGTGCGATGCCGGGTGGGCGAATGATCATCTGCCCGGGGTGATGTGCAGGGTGAGGCAGACGGAGGAGCAGTGGGTGCAGCATTGGGAGGAGGTGATGGGTCGGTTTGTGAACAACAGCCTTGTGATTGGGGCGGATCTGCGAAACGAGGTCCGCGGGGTTTGGGGGACCATGACGTGGGAGATGTGGGCGGATGCGGCGGAGAAGGCGGGCAACCGGCTGCTGAAGATGAACCCGGACTGGCTGATCGTCGTGGGCGGGACGGAGTCGTGCAACGACCTCTCGGGCGTGGCGCGGCGGCCGGTCGTGCTGGACGTGCCCGACCGCGTGGTCTACTCGGCGCACGTGTACTCGTGGAGCGGCTGGGGCAGCCTGGGCGGGCGGTACTCGAAGCGGACCTACGCCGGCTTCGTCAAGTCGATGCGCGAGAACTGGGCCTACCTGGTCGAGGGCGACATCGCGCCCGTGTGGGTTGGCGAGTTTGGCGCGCCGGACCAGCCGGGCCAGGGCGACGCCAACTACTGGCGCAACCTGATGCGCTACCTTAAGACGATCGACGCCGATTTTGGCTACTGGGCCATCAACCCGCGGAAACCGAAGGACGACGAGCGGGAGACGTACTCGCTCGTCAAGGACGACTGGGCCACGCCGGTGCTGGACTACAGGATGAAGGACATGACCGAGATGATTCGGGCTGGCAGGAGAAAGTGAAATCAGAACACAGGGGAAGGTTGCGTCTGGCTTCGATTTGTGCACCTCCCTGGGCCACTCTGGGAACTGCAAAAGCTGTTGGAGAATGGGAGTCAATCATGTTGTCAACGCGACTCTGCTCATGAAAAACGGCGCTCTGGCGTTTTGGGACTGGTTCTGGTTTGTCTGTGGGATTGCGGTTGGGGCGTTGAGACGGGTGAAGTGGGAAGATACCCTGTGTATCGTTTGACGGTATCGTTATCTGTAGTGTTTAAATACAGTAACTTCTTGCTGCTATTCAGATCTTGTGGTACTCGGTCACTCGGGTTGCCAAAATCAACTGTCCCAGATGGTTACGGTACCTGGTGCATCTCTTGGCGTGCGTTCCCTCAAGGTTCCCAATCGGGGTTGATGTGTTGTTGTTGGTGACGACTCGAACGATGCAATGTCGAATGCCCCACATCAACTACCTATCGATAAGGCGGGACCTCAAGCGAGCAGCCGACGGGAACCTCTAGGGACTCTCCAACTGGCAACTGGCACCAAACCACACGGTCGGTAACGTTAGGAAATCCAACGAGCCAACCCTCCAGCCGCTCCAACCGGACCGCTCTATCCCAGAACCGGCACTACCTGCCAGCACATCATATGGTCACGCTCGACCAGCCCGCCGTCTCCTCCCCCTCCCCCAAACCATGTCCCGCGCGCTCGTGGTAACCCGTGGATCGGTCAAGGGAACGTGACGATGGAGTCCGATGCAGCGGCCATCCCCGACTACCGCGACGCACTCTACGTTAGCCCGACATGCTACGCCCAGACAGCCGAGAGCAGGGTAAGCAACTCGTTGTCTGTTGTCTCGCGGCCTGTTTGCTGCGGGGAGCCGTGTGAGGAAAGAAGCACAAGAGAGGGAGACGGGGAGCTATGCTATGCGCCTTTCGGAACCGCTCTGGCTGACCTAGCCCCGCTCATGGCCAGTTTGGCGAGGATGTCCTCGAGGACCTCAAGTCGTTCGTGTTCCAGATACCACACGAGGCCGACATATGGGTCCCCGTTCTCGACGCCATCGACATGATGGAGGAGGAAGAAGACGAGGATGCGGACACGGACGTGGATGATGGGATTGCCGATCTGTACGATCCCGACCTGCCCGTCGGTTCTGCGCTGGAGACGGACCCCGGCCATGCCGAACACGGATTCCCCAGGATTGCGACGACAAGGAATAATCTGACGGCCCTCTCGCAACGATATAATGTATGTCTACGTATAAGCCTCGGCTCGAGAAGCAGGTGCAGAAAGCGGTGCTGACACTTCGGGAACAGCTGTACTTTGCTGCTTATCAAGATAGGGTCTACGTCTACCAGCCCAGGAGGACGGCGCCGCATATCTTGCCAGCGCAATCCCTCATCCTGCACCCGCGGCCGTCCAAACTCGCCGAGCAGGTGGGGGGTGTGATTGACAAGCGCTTCCCGCACCAGATCAACCACATTATCGTGGGAAATCTGGGCGACATCGAAATCGTCTTGCTCGCCTACGACGACGGCGATGTAGCGGCCTACTACACACACGCGGTCGCACGCTCCATCAAGGCGCATGCCGGTGATGACGTCCGTAGGAGCGGCGGCCGCCCCCGTCCGGCAGCGCATCTGAGGCCCTTCTTCCACGAAAACGTGGGCAAGTCGGCGTGGGGGCTGGCCATCCACGAGCGGTCCAGACTGATCGCCGTCGGCTCGAACCTGCACGAGGTCACCGTCTTCGCGTTCGCGCTGACCAGCACGGCCGTCGTCTACAACTACCCTGATTGGGACGTTTCGCCTAGGACGCGATGCGGCCAGACGGCGGTGGCGCTCGAGAGGCATCTCCGGTCGAGGACCAGGACGTGGAGGATTGTTCTGCCGCTGAGCCATGCGGGGAGCAATATCCCGAACGTGACGTTCATGGACGATGAGCACGGCGAGGCGGATAGGGTGGTCGCCATCGATGTCGCCGGCAATGTGTGGCTCCTCGATATCTGGAGCCTGGGCACGTATCCGCTCCGGTGGCCAAAGGCTCCCTTGCGGGAGAGGATGATGGGCGGGTATGGACCTGCCGTGGTGCAATGTGTTCGCGGAGTAACTGGAGGCTGACAGTGTCGCAGGGCCACGGGATGGGGCGTCTTGGTTCTGCCGGATAGCAGTTTCAGGCCGGCCAAGACGGTCTACGAGTCTCTCGGGGTACCGGGGGGCGAGATCATTCCCGGCTTGAGAACCCAGGAAGGCAACAGAGTCTCTCTAGACATCACATGTTGTCTGTATTATGTCAAGGATCTGTCGCCGGGTGCTGAAGAGGTGTTCCGGCCGGGCACTCGCACCGAGTATCCTAGACAGCATGCAGCCGGCTTGGAGGTGCTGCAAGGAGACTCTTCGGACGCGGGGGAAAGCGGCAGCGAGTCGGAGTTTGAAGACGCAGCCGAGCCTGCGGTGGCAGCCATGTCAGGATTACAGCAGCCGCTCATGACTCCGGTGATCAGCGACCTGGAATACCGGCAATGGACTGCCTTATCCCCTTACACCCAACGAGCAGGACTCGACCTCGACGACATGTCCAACGACATGCAAATGGGCCGCAGCATCGTCCCACTCTTCGGCGAAACAGGCCCCTTCGACGGCTCCATCATCGACCAATCCTCCCTCATCCGACACTCCTCGGAACGCCAGCGACGAACCAGCCACGTCGAGTTCCTCAACGCCGACCTCCCCGCCCACATCACGCGGAACCTCTGCCTCCTGCGCACCTCCACCACCGACATCGAGCTGCAGCCCTTCGACCGCGACGCCCCCTGCGTCGAGTGCAAGTATGTCCTGGCCTGCCACCACGACGGCCGCACCCCGGCCCCCTGGGACCTGCACCCGGCCTACTCCCAGCGCGTCAGCATGCTGGTCCATGTGCCGGAGCTGAGCCTCGTCGCGGCCGGCTCGCCGACCGGCCGCGTCGCCCTGCTCACCCTCACGCGCACTGCGCGGACGGTCTACCAGACCCGCCTGCGCCGCGGGTTTCGGGTCGACTGTGTCCTGCCCCGCAAGGCGGATGTTGAGCGCCGTTTGAGGCCAGATTGCACGTTGGTGGGAATTGCCATGTCGCCCGTGCCGAGCGGGCGGAGGGGCAGTGCTGGTGGTGGTGGGGGTGGGTTTGAGCTGCGTCCGCGCGGTGGTGCCGGGGAGAGGACGGCCGCGCCGGGCTTGGGGTCGGCCGTGTACAGGCTGATTCTGCACTACAAGGATCATAGGATCCTGATGTATGATGTGGCTAGGCGCGGGGACGAGTTGGACTTGGCTGTGTTGTAGGCCGGTTTGCAGCGGCGGGCTTTGGTTGTAGGCGTTGCCGTTGTTGTGGCCGTGGCCAGGGAGTGGGAGGATGAGCTCGGGTGGAAACCGTTTGACTCTGGGGTTCTTTGCGGGTGCTGGCGAAGGGATTTGACTACTGAGATGGCGTCTGGTCCGTGATTTGGGGGGTTTTGTTACGGCGGAGTCATGAGATACCCGCCTGCTATCTCGTTCCGTCTCAAGGGTATCTGCCTAGGTGCTCTGATGACTGCCGTTTTCGGTGTAAAGTCTCGCTTATTGTCTTGCCCGTTTTGCTTTCATAGCATTGAGAATGCCTGGGCGGGGAAAGGGGAGATGGATTGGCAATCCAGCATTGACACGGCGCGAAGAATGAGCATAAGTTCCTATCTCAATGTGCTGCTGAGCATTGCCGGGGATCGAGGAGCGATACTGCCCGTGACGAAGGCTTGTTTTACTGAAGTGCGATTCTGGTTCCTGGGTAATGTTGATATTCACCTACAGAAGCCGCTTTGTAAAGGAGGATGTCGGCCCACGCGTACTCGCGGTTGACGACGTAACCTCCTGTCTAAGCGACTGGTATGGATGGCGCGTGTATATCAAATCTCCGCAGGTTGAGTAGGTTGCTGATACATCGTCCCGTACAAAGTGGAATGCCATCAAACGTTCGTCAAGAGTATACTTGTTCAGTATGCCGATGGGAGACGGTTGAAACGTCAGCTGAACCCGGCACATAAGGATGTTCAAGGCCGCGGCACAGGTTGGCTTCAGTCATCCAGAATCTTCAGAGACCCAAGTCTGAACCGGGGCAAAACGTTGAGAACGGAGGACTCAACTCTCCGAGTCGTACTAATTCGTCGCACACGTGCGGCCCTCCCTATCTGAACTTCAAGTTTCTGAACTTCAAGTTTCTGAGATTAGGGTACTCCTTCAAATGGGTCCCTTCTCCCAGTATCGCGTTTATGATCATCAACAAATCAACAACAAGAACAACAAAGCCAAGAAAGGTGATTTTCTTAATGATGTGACAGTAGACTCGAGTGTCATGGGGGCCCGCCCTGTTTCTAAGGTTGGCGTGGGAAGCAGCGAAGAGAGAGGGCCACACCACGATGCTTGCTCGTTGGGTGTCTTTGCGGGGTGGTGCTTGAGCTAGGTCGCTGGCAAGGCGTTCTTATTAGAGAGGGCAGCAGAGAGAATGTTTTTTTGCCATACAGATTTCAGAATTTCCAGGCACCAACAAATCCCCGGCGCCCGAAGGTTCGAGGGAACAGCAAACCTGGACTGACCGCCGCGCCTTCCCGGAGCAACCAGCTCAGATCATAACATGATTGGGTACCACTGATGCGGGCTCGCCGACAATAAATGCTGGTGCCCTGATGCACTGGCAGCCAGAAGAGCAGGCTCATGATTTTGCTTCTCGAGGCAAAACCAGGGGGATGCTCAGCTCATGCTGCACACCTTGGTAATTGAAAGTTCTGACCCAGGCCGTCGGGACAACTTGCTCCCCCACGTCAGACGTCAGAGCCGGGACACAACCCTCTGCGTTTCTATGCATGCGTGTTTCACTGCCACGCTGGTCCTCACAATTCTTTTTCTCGACATGAGGTCACGTTTCACCCCCAAGTTTTTCCTTCTCAGAGCTGCAGGCTTCATGCAAATCCCCCAGGCTTCCCCAGAAGCGGCGATGTAACCTTGGAGAGAGTCACTGTGGAGGTATGGCAAGGCTGCGGAGCACTCGTGCATCGGTGGAGAACTTGAGAAGCCGTGATGGTGGGTTTGTTGTTTTACGGGGAATCCATCCGGTTGAGGCAGGCCAGCTTGGCTTGCCGATGAAGCATGAGACAGATGTGCTGCCATGCTAGTTCGCAGATACTCAGGCACGCGTACGCTGTCCCACCTGATCAAAAGAGAACAGAGGTATCTCGTGCGTAGGCTGTTGATGCATCCTGTTTCGGGTTAAGGCGGCATGCCCAGTGCAGATGGTGGAGAGCGCATCTGGCGCAGCTCCAGGATGTACTGCGACTTCGATGGGAGGCGCGGCTCTCTTCCACGCTGGCTGCTCGCACCGCATGAAAACCTGCTCACCTGTTCCAGGGCATTGCATATTGGAGACTCCGACCACGCGGTTCACCAGCAGTGTCGCCGGCTTCGGCAGAGCGGAGATGTGCACGATGAAGTGGGGATCGGGATGAACCGGGCCACGGCTTATCGGCAGTCCATCTTGGTAGGGCTGCGACCTGGAAATGCTGACAGCGAGCAAAACATAAAACCCAACGACGGCGTGGAGTGCTGCGCTAGGGGGCTCAGCTGAAGACGAGGAACTTCAAGCTGAGACACGAGGCTGCTTATGTGTGAGGTTGGGAAATGACAGATGCCATCAAAGACCGCAGGCGTTAGGCGTTGTCGAACTGGTGATGCCGCCTGCAACACAGCAACCAACGTTTAGGCAAGACTTTTGCACTTGACTTACATTCGGCTTCTGATCAATCCCGCGTACGCTGATTGGCCCGCTGCGACCGATAAGCAGCCTATCTCTTGGCATCCGCTTCTCAGCTCGGTTGCAGGGTTCGCCCCGCCTGGAAAGGCAAGGTCTCAGAGTTTCGAGTGGGGTTCTTTTCAAGAAGGGCACAACGAGTTGAACCGGCAACTTGATCTTTCAGGACTTCTTGATCGCCACCGCCCATGATTTGCTGTGTTCAGGTAGAGGGGGGTGTATTTGTGATACTTCGGAACATTAAGTCTCGGTTCAGAGCCTCTTCGAGCCGACACATGTAGCCTTTGCCCCCCTAAACCAAGTGCGAGCAGCAAGCTACGGTATCTACCTCGCACCGGCAGGTACCGTTGCGATTTGGGCAAGAGCCTGTTGACGAACACGAAGAACGCTTGCCTTGTGCAGCTTCCCCAGCATGTCCCATCAGCCGTTGCGAGGCAGCCCACCGCCGTCCATAAGCCCTTGGCAAATATGCGGACTCTCTGTTATTAGTAGCTAATCCGTCGCCCGGAACCAGTCAGCGAGACGTCAGTCAGCGTGGTGATTCAGAACCTGGTCTTGGCTGAGCTTGGTTCGCGCGACTCCACAAGATAAAGCGCACGCATGAAACGCCCGTGGAAGATCTCTAGAAAAAAGCGGACCTGGAGATAAGGAGCGCTGCCCGCTCCGTGATTGGCCAGGGGGACCCCAAGGCCTGGTCGTCGTCCCAAGACTGAGCCTCATCACACGCGATTTGGTAACAGAAACTGGCCCGCCCCACGCTTCCCGGCTTGGTCCTAGCTGTGGCTTCTTCTCGCTTGCCTTCCCCAGTGCGACCCCGTCCCGCCCGCTGCACCCACCAAGGCGCATCGCGCAGTCGTTCCGGTAACGGCCTCCCCGGGCGCGGTCGCCCCGATGGTAAGAATTTTTCCCAGGGCGCTGGGCTGTCTCGTGCCGTGTCAAATTTCGAAGTTTCCGTCGTGCTGGGGCAGGGTGCGTGCCCAATCGGCTGGCGCGAAGAGCGTGTCGATTGGGTGAGGCCCGTCGTCATCGTCGTCGGCGTCGTTGTGCACGAGAGCACTGCATGTCATGATCGAAAGCGCGTGGGCGTGTCTGCCAAGCGTGCGGCAAGGCGACGGGAAGCCGACGCCGAGCCCTGGCCACAGGAACAGAAGCCGATCGCCAAGCGTCATTGGCTGGCGGGGATATTTCTACCCCTCCACCTGCGCAACGTCGACTTCCATTTCCCTTGGGAATTGCTTGCCGTGAAGGGTACTTGAGTACACTTGCCACAATGGAGTCCTTACTCTTAACCGGCGCTCGTGTGCGTAGTGCAGCACACGCGCATGCCGTCGACGATGTAATCGTGATAGCAGCAGCCAGTTAGCGATCGGCGGGTGACGACATCGAGGGAGCGTCATGCCCCAGACGCCGTGCACTAGGGCCCTTGCAGGCCGCAGCTTACACTACAGAAGAGACCGGAACGTCGCAGGGTTGATGAGAACGCCTTTTCACCCTGCACAGGTCCAATGGCTCTGCTGGGCGTGGGCGTGATTGCATGTCTTGATGCTCCGACTCCCACCGGGCGTCCAAGCCTGCGCGCGGATGGATGGATGGGTTTGACACCTTCAGCTTACACATTGCCTCCGAGTACTGCGTACGAATACATCAGCTGGTCGTGTGCCTGTTGCCCCCAACCCCCACCGCCAACCAGGCAAACGCCATCCGCCGATCGACTTTGTCTGGGGATTTACACACATCTCGACATGAACTTACAAGGCTGCGGGAATAATCGACACTCAGCTGGCTCCCCGGCCTGACCGGCAGCTGGGGGGTCAGATGAGTGTTGAAGGTTGCTGAGTGACAGGCTGGGACGTGGTGTGCACTCCCATGTACTTGTACTTGTTGTACTCACAACAACCCATTGCGTTGCGACATATGACCCGCTGGCTGGCGTCGTCTCTGACGCTGCAAGACACTGCAATCCGGTTTACAGCACATGTACTAGAAGCAGGCGCGGTCCAGAACGGGCGGACGCAACTACCGTACCGCGCGAGTCTGTCGATGCAAGCGGAGTGGGAGGAGGGCCAGGCACGGGAAGCGGAGCTGGGGGGGAGGGTTGCCCTCCCACACAAACTGCGACGCCACTCACCCCGGGTCCGCTAAGCTGTTTTCAAACTTTGAAGTCTCTTTCGCCCCGGGATGGCCCCCGGACGGGCGGGCTGACCAGGGACGAACATGCTGCCCAATGGCTGATGGAATTTCCCAAGGGGCCATTCATCGGTGCCAGATGGCTTTTGCCGCGCCCTCGATTCCACCCGATTGAAACGGGGGGGAGAGAGGCTTGGGGGGCTTGGGGGGATTTACCAGAACTGAAGTGCGCTCGCTGTGAAGAGCGATCCGAGATGGGCAAATGGCAAGTAATCACAGGCAAGCGCAGGCAGTCAAAGCAGAAACAACGGAGCCATACCCGCGCGCCGCCCATCGTACCCATTTCGGGCTCCCACGCTAGGAACTCTCCCATGGCAAGGGGAGTCGCATTGGGCTTATCCGGCCGGGATCGCTGCACACTTTCCAACCCGCACTCGCACCCGCAAGCCTCCATGCATGGGCCGACCAGGACGCTCCATTCCATTTTCTTTCCCTTCCCATCCCTTGTGCCTGCCGAACTGCCCCGGGCGGGCCATGCTGCAGCTCCCCACTCTCCTCCACGCCTATGTCCCGGTACGTAGTCATGGTCCGTTTCGGCTCTCGTTTATATATCTCGTGCCGTCGTCCCACCTGCCAGTGACGCTCCCTTCACTTCCGCAGCTTTGTTGTTTTGTGTTGTTGTGTTTTTTTTTTTCACCATCGAGTCCCTTCCCGTCTCGAGGTCGAAGCGGGACCTCTCTAGCGGCACGCCCCCCCGTCAACCGTCCGAGCCCATTCAAATCCTCGCTCGGATCTCTTCTATCAACACAATCGATTTGCAGGATTTCGCCGTCATCCTCATTCCTCGCATCGAAGGCAGCAGTCGTCCACCCACCTCCGACTTTTCGCCGTCCGCAAAGACTCCTGTTCGCCCGCCATGTCGAACACGGACGGCAGCAGCGGCGGCGATGCTGCTGCTAGCTCAGGTAAGCTACACACACCCGACTGCCTGGCATTGGCTCTTGGCGCGGCCGGATTATGAGAAGCGGGAGAGAGAAGAGGGAAGAGGAGGAAATATTCATGGAAAAATGAAAAAGACGAGGAGGTGGACGAGAAATGGGGAAGAAAAGCCCAAAAAGCAAACGCAGAGAAACAATTGCTGACTGGAAGTGCTGCCATGTGCTCACAGCCGACCACTCCAACCTCAACACGCCGTTCCAGGCCGGCGACCAGGCCTTCATCATCGTGGCGTCCGCGATGGTGCTGCTTATGGTGCCGGGCATCGCCTTCCTGTACTCGGGCCTCGCGCGCCGCAAGTCGGCCCTCTCGCTCATCTGGGTCACCATGATGTCGTTCAGCGTCATCGTCTTCCAGTGGTACTTCTGGGGCTACTCGCTCGCCCTCAGCAGCACCGCCACCAACGGCTTCATCGGGAACCTCGACAAGTTCGGCCTGCGCAACACCCTCGATGCGCCCTCGCCTGGGTCGCCGCTCATTCCGGAGCTGCTTTACTCGTTTTACCAGGTGGGTTGCCTTGCAAGCTGGATGTATGGGGTTGGGTCGAATGTCCGGGTGGCTAACACGGGGTCTGTTCTGTCTGCAGCTGCAATTCTGCGCCGTCACCGCGTCCCTGGTCGTCGGTGCGACCGCTGAGCGCGGCCGCGTCGTTCCGGCCATGGTGTTCACCTTCTTCTGGGCGACGCTGGTCTATTGCCCCGTCGCGTACTGGGCCTGGGGCGCCAACGGGTGGGCCTTCAAGTACGGCGTGCTCGACTACGCGGGCGGCGGGCCCGTTGAGATCGGCTCGGGCGTCTCGGCGCTGGCCTACTCGTGGGTGCTCGGCCGCCGCAACGAGAAGATGATGCTCAACTTCCGCCCCCACAACATCTCGCTTATCACTCTCGGCACCATCCTCCTCTGGTTCGGCTGGCTCGGCTTCAACGGCGGCTCCGCCTTCGGCGCCAACCTGCGCGCCACCATGGCCTGCTGGAACAGTTGCCTGACCGCCATGTTCGCCGCCATGACCTGGTGCCTGCTCGACTTCCGCCTCGCCAAGAAGTGGTCGCTCGTCGGCTGGTGCTCGGGCACCATCTCGGGCCTCGTGGCCGCCACGCCGGCCTCCGGGGTGATCACCCCCTGGGCGAGCATCATCCTCGGCGTGGTGGCGGGCATCGCCTGCAACTTCGGCACCAAGATCAAGTTCATCATCGGCATCGACGACGCGCTCGACGTGTTCGCCGAGCACGCCATCGGCGGCATGGTCGGGCTCGTGTTCAACGGCTTCTTCGCGGCCGACTACATCATCAGCCTCGACGGCGTCAACACGGCCGTCTCGGGCGGCTTCCTCAACCACAACTTCCGCCAGCTGTACGTGCAGATTGCCTACCTGGTCGCCGCGACGGTGTACACGTTTGTCATGTCGGCCATCCTGGCCAAGGCCATCGATTTGGTTCCCGGCCTGCACCTGCGCGCCACGTCCGAGGCGGAGCTGCTGGGCATGGACGACGACCAGCACGGCGAGTTTGCGTACGACTATGTCGAGGTACGACTCTTATCTTCTTTCTTCCCGGTTTACTTATCATCTGCTCCGGATTAAACTAACATAACCCCCCTCAACAGGTCCGCCGCGACTACCTCGCCTGGACACCCGCCGAGCGCGACCCCAAGGAAGACGGCGTGGTGGTGATCCCGCAGCACGGCATCGCGGGCCACCAGGACCTGGTCGATAACGTGCGGATGCGGGGGCCGGGCAGCTCCAAGGCGGAGAGCAGCGCGCCGGCCACGCCGCCGCCGGAGCGGGAGACGGCGGAGCCGCTGGCGACCAAGGCGAGCACGCTGCCGGCGGTGGACGAGAAGGCGGCCGAGTCGGCGCAATGACGGGGAGGAAGGAAGGAGGGAGAAGGATATAGACTTGTTTCTTGTTTTGGCGACACTGCAAGCGTGTTTGGTTGGTTGGTTGGGTTGGGTTTAGCGTTTGCTTGGTCTCTCTCTCTCTCTCTCTCTCTCTGGTCATAGGGCATCTGGGAACTTGCTGGGGCTGGGCTGGGTCTCTTTTTCGTTTCTCATTTCGCTTCGATTTTGTTGATTTTCCTTGCATGGGAAGCGAAACCTACGGTTTGCACGGTTCGGGGGGATAAAAAATTTGTGCGCGAGTCGCCCTTTCACACGAGTCGTCGGCGACTCTTGTTTCCTTTCAGGATCGGTCGTGGTCCTTTCTTTTTCCTGCTCATCTTGAGCCGGCAGCTTTGTTGTATAATACCCCGTTTGGTGACCTATCGCTGCCTACATGCTGGCGAATCCGACATTGGATCTTGGAGTTTCATATCGGTCGTTCGCGTGATATCTTTGCTCGAGCGATGTTTGAAGAAGGTGGAAGACGCCTCCGTCTACTTCGTGCCCGCGACCTCCGCCGGCCCAGTCGAGCACAAGCTCCGGACCGGACAGCGGCCGGGCAGAGTGGGACCCGAATGTCGACATTCGCTCCGCTGCCGGTGCCGGTGACCGTCTGTGGGGAGCCGACGCCTCTTCTGAGATTGCCGAGGCGGGGAGCCGGCTCGGAGCATCCCGAGATGCACATTTGCGGCGAAGACCATGCTCTAGGCAAATCGAACCTGTCAACGGCTTTTGGCTGCGCCGAGTGCCTCCGGCTCCGCGTGGCAACAGTCCCATGCGCGGCGGGATCCGCATCCTAGGAGCGGTCTCGCAGCCCAAAAGGAAAGGAGGGTGACCATACGAATATTTGCAACTTGGCAGATCATGCAATGGTATGCTTTCCTACCTACCTACGCCACCGCCAGCAGGTTCTGCGGCTGGATCATAAGCCCCACGGAAGTAAGCGCCTCATCATCAAGTTGAGAGACGCATCAAGTCATCGCATTACAGCTTCGGTCAACCGCTTCTCCAATCCATGTTCCATGATGCTCATATGTCTGATTCGTTATCAAGATATATTCAACTTCAACCGTTTCCCGTTCGTCGGTTTCTTCTCCCTTGTTTTCACGGACTGTGTTTCTCTGCTCCTTCTCCAGTTCTTCCTCTTCTTCCTGTTCATTATGCTCTACTTTATTCAAGTAAGTAAGGTCGGGTAGATATTCAAGCAGTAAGTATCTGTGTTGTTGGCTCCGCTGCTTTGGTGACTTGTCGTCTCTGACCACTGCGTATTCCAATCAGTGTCCAGCTTGAACCCTAACCCCCATGCGCTTTCTTTCCTGACTCTCCTTGAATGGTCCCGTTTCAACCCTCAATCAACGAGTTCATCCAAAGACCAACAAGCGATCTGGACAGCGCGTCGTGTGCACGAGGACTGTTGGGTGACTGCAAATAAGGTTTGTCTGGTGCCGGATAACACCTAGGCTCGGAACTGGGTAAAGTTTGGTCGGACCTTGATCACTCAGCCTTGCTGGACGCCACGTGGGCACAGCGTGTCTCGTCGACTGGCGTGTGACCCCATGCCTGGAACTGTGTGTGGCTTCAACCCACCCTGCTTATCCCCTCCATACGCGCCGTGTTGGTTCTTCTTGGGGCGTTGGCCGTCTGTCATTCCTTGATTTTGCTTTGAGGGCCTCTCACTGTTATTGACCGTCCTTTTCTGTCTTTTTTCCCCTTTGGCGCCAACAGCAAGTGGATGCGTGTCTTGCATTCTGATCAAGCGTGTTGCTGTTGCCTGCAGCTTGGCTCGCCCTCGACAAGTCTCCTTTCAACTTCCCACTCACCAACTCGCCAGCTCACCCGCGCCTCTAGAGATGAGCTTCATCCAGCGCCTCGGCCTGTGGCCACAGGCCGACGGCGCCGACACCGGCCTTATTGTAGCCAGCACGGCTTTCGCAACCACCGCGCTGCTCGCTTTGCTCCGCGCCTACCTGTGGCCGACGCCGCCCAGGATCGATCGTTCTCCGCTTCGGACAGTCTTGCCCAGGCTCTCACAAGATGAATTTAACAAGCTCGAGTACAAGCCTGACAACTTCCCTGGCGCCCGGGATGTTGAGACGCCCGTAAGTCTGTATGTATCCTTCGGCGAAGCTCGCATTCTAACGGTCAAGCTCTCGCGCCTCTCATCAGTATGGCTCTATCCGCGTGTATGAGTGGGGACCCTTAACTGGCGACAAGGTCCTCTTCGTGCACGGCATTAGCACCTCGTGCCTGACCCTGACCAAGCTCGCCAATGCTCTCGTCAACGAGAAAGGTTGTCGCGTCATGCTATTCGACCTCTTCGGGCGTGGCTTCTCCGACAACCCGTCCGACCTCCCACACGACGACCGTCTCTACACGACCCAAATCCTGCTCGCGCTGGCCTCGTCCCCCGACCTCGCCTGGACCGGACCCCAAGCCTTCAAGCTGGTCGGCTACTCCCTCGGTGGGGGCATAGCCGTCCACTTTGCCACCTCCTTCCCGCACCTCGTCTCCTCGCTCGTGCTGCTCGCGCCCGCGGGTCTCATCCGCCCGGAATCCTTCGGCGCCCTCACCCGCGCCGTCTTCACCTCCGGCGTCGTCCCGCCGCGGCTGCTCGCCTGGATCACCCGCCACCGGCTCAAGAAGCCCATCCGCTCCAGCGGCAAGCGCGGCAACAGCACCAACCCCACCACCAGCACGACCCCCAAACCCGACCCCATCTCCGCCTCCCTGTCCGAAACCACCCCGCTCCTGTCAGACAACCCCCCCGAGCCGCGCAACGCGCTCGAGCAGCGGGTGCTGCGCACGGTGCACTGGCAGCTCGCGCACCACGCCGGGTTCGTCCCCGCCTTCATGTCGAGCATCCGGCACGCGCCGCTGGTGGGCCAGCAGGCGTCCTGGGCGCGGCTGTCCGCGCGCGCACCCGGCACGACGGCCATCATCCTGGGCGACAGCGACGAGATCATCGACCCGGCCGAGTACGCGGCCGACGCGCGGCCGCTGCTTGGGTTAGCGGATGGGGAGGGGGGGGAGGAGGAGGGGAAGGTGCACTGGGCGGTTGTGCCGGGGGGACATGATTTCCCGATGACGTTCGCGGAGGAGACGCTGGTGGAGATGTACAAGGCTTGGGGATGGGCATGATGGTAGGTAATGGGAGGGTAGGTAGGTAGGGGGTGTGTTTCTTATTCCATATCGGGAGGATGAAAGTCGAGATCTAGAGGGATAGGGGTGGGTAAGACTAGGGTGTTGTTTGAGGTGATTGGACACAGCTTGACCATCGATCATAGACTTAGCGGGCACGCAATTACCAGCCATAGCAATCATAATTCTCTTTCCATGTTGTATGCTTCGTGTCATTGTTAGATAGGAGTTGAGCCATGCAGACAAATACGACAAGATCATCACACCCACCCAAAAGTGGCCGGGATAGAGCCCATCTCAAGCTCCAGAGGCCAGCGCCGCCAGACCGCAAACGAAAAGAAAGAAACGCCGACTATTCACAAGGTATCACGTCTAAGTCGAATCAAGATCAGCCCTCAACCCCCCCTTTTCCCCGTCGGCACACGCCCTGGCATCTGAGGCGATTACCATTCCAGAACCCTTTCCATGCAGCCTCCACCCCATTGTCCTCGTGTGTTTCGCATCCACTTGATGCCCAGACAAGTAGCCGTGGTCTCTACCGTGGCGAGAACCATCTAAGACCCCAATACCCTTTACTACCCCTGGGCATCGACGAACTCGTCGTCCGACCCTGTCGACTCAGTCCGCTTGATACTGCCGCCCGGCAGGTCTTTTTTGAGATCGTCATGGAAGTCAATCAGCGGCCCGTCCTTCGCGCGGGTCCCTGTGGCGGCGAGCATCTCCTGAACCTCGGTCGTGCTGTTGTGTCTGGGATCAAGCAGCGGTTTCGCTGCGTTCTGCGCCTCGGCCGGCGGCTCCGGCGGCGACGCCGGACCGTCGTCCTCGACCACGATCAGGGGCCCGTCCTCGACTTGGGGCTGCTCCTTCGGCTCCGGCTCGGACAGCGAGGCGCGGGAAGGTATCGCATTTATTTGGCTGAATTGCTGGCCTTTGACGATCGGGTAGATGGCCATTATCTGCGCCGCTTGTTTCTCGGGAGTCGGTGCGTCTCTGCAACACCGTTAGCACGTCAGAGGTCCACCGGCGAGAGGTTCTTTAAGTCGTCCGGACATTTGTGCGTTGATGATCCACTCGAGTTCTTCCTCGCCCTCCTCGGGGCCGCCCGGGCCGCCCTTCACCCTCCTAAACAACCGTGGGTGCCACTCCACGCCGTCGTTTGCTCGCTTGGCGGCTTCCTCACGCTGCACCTCTTCGATCTTGGTTTTCTCCTCGGTAGCGAGCTCATGGTTGCGCTCCTTGACCGCTCGGGCTGTCTTGGCCCAGAGGCGCTGCGATTCCCGTTCCTCCTGTTCCTCCAGAGGCCGGCAGATGGGGGAGCTGGGTTTCGACCTGAGCGCGTTGAAGAACATATCCTTGTGTCCGGTCTGTCACCCAATCAGCGGTGACGAAGCCACGGTGAGCGCCTGACCTACTCACCTTCAGATTCTTGATGAACATCTCTTCGCTCCACAGTCCAGAAAGCTCGTAAAGAACCTCGCCAGTGTTGTCGTTCTTGATGACCCCCCCAATCGCATTGTATGTGCCGCTCACCCAGCCTTTGGTCTTGAACTCGATGTCGGCTGACAATCCTGTCTCTGGACACCGCACAAAGCTGTGGTCTCCCAACTCATACTTCATCTTGCCGAAAAGGATGCCCCTGGCGTACATGTTCGGCTGCGTGAGAGAGCTGGCCAGCAGATTAGTCTCGTCGCCATCTGGCAGCCCACCCCTAAGACTGAGGCTGCTTACTATCGCTCGCCCTTCGACGGATCTTTGCCCCTGTTCAAGATGGATAGAATGGCCGTTCCCTCCATCATGCTGGCGGCCGAGTTTCCCAAGAACTTGCTCCTCGGCTTAAGAGTTCCGTCGACTCTGATATTGTGACCCGGGACCATGTAGAAGTAGCTTGATTTCGGCGGATGGTGCGATGTCTGCTCCGAAATGTAGTATGCCTTCGTGTTATCGGGGAACTCCCAGCAGCAGGTGAAGATCTCGCCGAGGACGGGGTTCAGGGGTTTCTTGACTCCTCTGCAGGGGTTGCATTAGCAGACTCGTCGTGGTCTTGGCTCGGAAAGGGACTCACGGAGGACGGATGTGCCACCCGCTCAGGTAGAACTTCACCACGGCGACGAATCTCTCAACGGGGTCGTCAATCTCGGGAATCGGGAGCAGCATCTCGGGGTGACACATGAAACTGAGAGTAACCGTCAGCGCATATGGACCAAACTGCCAGCCAGCAAATTCGTGCGTACTTGGTGATCCGCTCCAGCATGCTGCGAGGTTCAAGGATAAAGGTCGGCAGCACCACTCGACTGAGGTCGGCGCCGGGTCTCAGCTGGGAGATGATGTGTGACAGGACTTGAGTGAACGTTAGTTATCACGCCCCTTGCGACCTCCCTCGCTCGATCGACGGCTCACTGACCATTTCCCTGGTCGGGTTCGACGACGAGCGTGTCATCTTCGAGCGAATCCGTCGCCTCGCCCGAGGATCGACTACCTGGATTAGGTGCGCACGCGTTAGCAAGGAAAGAGCGAGTCCAGTTCTAGCGTACCCTTCTCCTAGCCCCCGAACTCCAGTCTCGCCCTGACTGTTTGCTCAGGCCAAGTGCGAAACAGGCAGGTTCGCAAGCGACTTACTGGCAGTCGAGGTCGCCCGGCGGCGTCCAGAAACGAGCCCCATCATTTTGACAGGTTTGAGCGGGAATATACCAGATTGCCTTCTGCGTTGGTTGAAGCCGTCGAGAAAAGCTTAGAAAAAAAGTGGGGTAATGAAGCTGGAAGAGGATAAGGCCTGCTGGGAGATTCAGCGAAGCTTCGCAAGACAACTCCGCCCTGTTGCCTGGCCCCGCCGATAGATCAAAACTGGACGCGTAGATAGCTCTGCTGTGCCTAACCTAGTTGTTAGAGGGTTGCGTTTTCTGAGCAGGCAACAACAAGATGGGGGAAATGTGCAAGTTAGGACTCAAACAGCCGCGCGAGATGGAGCGAAATCGGGCGGGGCATGGAGGGGGGCACACCCCAGGCCAGCGATGACGTGGGGCCTCGGGACCCCGGGCCCCCGGGCTGCATCACGCACCGAATGTGAGGCCTGAGAGCCGTGGGCTTGGGCCAGATTTGCGCAATAGGTAGGGCTGCGCGTCAGATTCCAGCAGCAGCAGCTGCATGGTTGGACAGAGAGCAGCCAGACAGCCGGGCTTCCCGGCACAGCAAGCATGCATCCCAGGAAACTGATGCAGTCTAAGGTCCTCGACTGCTTTTCCCCCAAACCTCAGAAAGTTCACAGAACACCCCACGTGGGGCAAGCTGCGGTGTTGGCGTGCATCTCCACCTCCGCAAGCCAAACCTAACATCACGACCAGGGCTGAGCTATGCGCGCGGGTACGGAATAGACCAGTGCCGCTGAGAATACAACGGGCAGGCCGCTTTTCCCGTACCACTCTGGGCTGATAAGAGTCTGAGAATGGCCGTTTTGATTCTCACCCTCCATTCAAGTCGTCCGTTCGTCGTCCAGACGGCGGCAAGACGTCACTCGAGATGGTTGTTACATGGCGAAAGTTCGCGGATGTAATTGGATCCTTGCTGCTTGACGCCGCACAACCCCACAATCAGGTACATGAGCTTTATTCGCGTGTCACAGACGATCACGGATGATGGTCAGACATGATGAGTGCACGTTAGCGCCGGCAACGGATGTGGGAGCAGGAGACGACTTGCCATCACCATCAAGAGGTAGCGTGTAGGTCTCTCAAAGAACATATGTCTTCGCACCCCAGCATTCTTACCGTAAAAATTAACACAGATACCCCCGCGCCTGTGGCACCGCGAACTGATGCATCTTCGTGGCGGAGCAACCACGTTGAGCTTCAACTCAGGCAGATGAGCTCGCCCCTGTGCAGTATGTTGGTGGGACTGCCCCTGGGTTGGCTCCCGGTTGGCTTGTTGGCTCTGAGTTCCTTCAATCCGCAGCGTGACAGTGCGCGCGGCGCCCTGGCAGCTAAGAACTCTACAGCTTCTGTGATCCTTTCCATGCTGGCATGGGTGTCGGTCTGTTCCCGGGCGATGGCATGAATCTGGCGCAGAAGGTGTCATTTATGAAAACCCCCGGAACAGAGCAGCAGCTGTGCAGTAGTGTTACTTGTCTGTCTGGGGCCCTGACAACGGCCGGTAACGAGAAAATGGGGACCACTGCCGATCCGCAAACCACCGGTTTCAGATGCGCTACCTCCCAATGGCATTGTTTGGACTGCACTGCCCTTGCCCGCGTCTGGAACCCCAATGGAAGGACCCAAAAATAAGAAAATACACTAGAAGGCCCATCCGGAGGAATTGCTCATCAGCTCGCAACCCACTCTATATTGATCAGCTGGGGAATACGAGTTTGGGCTGTCCCTCGGGAACGAGAATGTGCTGGCGGATGCACCGTACAGCCCTGCCCCACGACGGACGCAAGCTGTGATCAAGGGTGTCGACAAGGGAGCTGGCATCGTAAAACGATCGCTGCAGTCCACCACGGTGTGGAGAACCTGGGAACGAGTGACGCAGAGGGGCCGAGTCGGCGAGTCTGAAACATAGAGCTGTCGACGCCCGTCGGCTCGGTCTGCTGCATGAGACGAGGAAGACAACAAGGTATAAATGCTGTGTAGGTAATAAGGGAAGAAAAGGGGGGAAACACAACCAACGACGGACAGTTAACGTTACTGTACTACGCCGACGCAGGAGCAACCCTCGGCTTCCTTGGTTGCTTTGGGCAGCAGTTGCAACTGTGGGCCCGACTCGAGCCCGAAGCCGTCCAATGCCAACGCAGGAGACGGCGCTTCGAACCCTGTTTAGGAAGTCGATCCCTCGCTCGCTCTGCTTGTCCCTGCCCCGCGACCCTCTGTGCCAAGCAGCCGCAGTGGGCTGCTTTGTGCCTGTCGAGACGTCGCTCCTGCACCCACGCTCGCTTCCCGCCGTGCGTCTTCAATTCCCCAATTTACTTGTACCAACCACGCCAACCCAACTCCCCTCCAACATCGCAAGTTCGCACCTGCGCAACCTGCCGCCCTGGTCAAACCCTCAACCCCCTCGCCAACCCCTTGCCTCGATCGGGCCACATGCAACTTCCGGAGCCCAGCAGCAACGGGCCTGTTTGGCAGCTCTGCAGTCAATTGTTGGGCTGCCGGGTGCATTGCGGCGACGAGCACATGCTTGCTTGCCGTTTCGGTCGGCGACGCAACGTCTCCTCACGGCCTGTGCCTCGCCAGCGCAGAGAACCCCAGGAGGGTCAATGAAGCCGCCATCCGCTCGATAACGTTGTCTCGCCCCGATCGAAATGACCGAGAACGAGCCGTCTGCGCTCGCTGTGCACGACGATGCCCGAACAACCAGGAGGGGCCGCCTCATGGGCAAGCTCTTTGGTCGCGACCGCGACCGCAAGACAGCCCATGACGACGGCGGGGACCTGAACGATTTTTTACGCGGGGCCCCCGACAAGCTTCAGGTCGCTCACGCCGGCCCGCCCGTGCTCACCAAGATTGACACCAAGACTGCCACCCGGTATCCCCAAGCCAACAACTTCAGCAACGGGCCCAGCGAGCCCCGCACGCAGGAATACGCCGTGCGACCTCGCGAGCCGGCCAGGAGAACCAGAAAGGGCCTGGTAGTTAGATTTGTGGACACATACCCAGAGGTCATTGGACATGGCGGCGACGAGTGCGAGGTTCCAACACTCGAGGTGTCGAGGAGCAGAAAACAGCAATTCCAGCCCCCCGTCAGCAGGTCGGCGCCCTTTCGACCTGCAGACCATGGGAATAGCTCGCAGGACCCCTTCGGAGACGAGCACGCCGTGGAGCCATCCTTCAACCCGGGGCCTCTTCGGCGCACACAGACAGGGTTTGGGCCTGGTGCAGAACCTCCGAGATCTGTTCTTCCCTCGGCCAACACCACTGGCCGGTTTCTGGGGGCGCCATCGACGCCGCCGGACGACAGACGACGATCCTTCATCGAGATTCAACAGGCTCAGATGCGAGAGGCCGAGGGGCAAGCTTTCGCAAGTGCTGTGCGGGCGGCGTCGGGGGATCACTTCGGCCGTGACCGCGGCAATTCGTCGCCAGTTTCGCCAGACCGAAGGACGGAGTCGCCCGTCACCACGTCTCCAGATTCGGTGCAACTGCCGCAGTCGCAACCGTCCCCCGGTAGACCACCCCCAATTCCCGCAAGGGCGGCGCCTCGTCAGAGGCTTCAATCGCCTCAACTTCCGCCTCCCCAAGAACCACGCGACCTCCCACCATCTCAAAACGCTTACAACACGACAAGTCAACACTCAAACTCACCCGAAAAGCTAAAGAGGACGCAACAGACTGAGCACAGCCCCAGTACGCTGTACTCGGCGGCCTCGAGTTTCCATCATCCGTTTGGGTTGTCAAGGCAAGGAAGCAAGCTTTCGGAGAAGGACTATATGCCTCATGCTCAACAGCAGGGCTACAACATGAGCTTTCAAGACGTCGTGGCAGCAGCCTCGGACGAAGCTATGAGCGCCTTTGTGGCGCGCACACGCCATCTATTTGAATTGTTCCGCCTCCACGCCGAAAGTGTCCGATCGCTGGTTTCTTGCACTCCTCAAGAGCTGGCCAGAGCCGCGGTCTGGTGGTTTCTGACGGGCCGGACGGCACTGGAGCTCTCCATCAGGGACCGCCCGTCGACACCGGAATCGCAGAGGAAAAACGAGATGACCAAGCAGCAAGCGTATGCCGACCTGGCCAAGGGCTACTGGCTCCTTGAGGAAGCGATGCCCGAGGTGATAGCCACCGGGCGGATCCCGTTGGACAAGGAGGCGGAGAATGTCCGGGCGACGCTCATCAACAGCTTGAAGAAGCTTGCCGTATCCATGAAGCGGAACGGTTTCCTACCTCCGGAAGAAGCCTTCCTGCCCCAGATAGTGGACAGGACAATCTGGCTCGAATATCCCCCTGTCTCACAAGACATCAAACTTCTGCTCTGGGGCTCCAACTCTGCACTCTCCCAAAGCCAGACGAGTTCTGGCTTGACTTTGTTGGAATCACTACCATTGGGCGATTCGGCAACCACGTTCTGTTTTGCCCGCTTCCAAGTCGAAGCATTCCTCATGGAGCAGGGGCGGGAGTCGCAGCGGCTCTTCCTCCCGTGCTTCTTGTCAACGGTCAGGCCCCAGACCCAGGCCGACATAGTGTTTGTCCTCGCCAGCCAGAACGGAGCCGTGCAGTTGCGGATTTCGGGCAACAAGAGCGCCGGACCCAGTTGGGAGGACGTGCGCTGGCACTCGGAGAACTGCAGCATCGAAGTGAGGCTGCCCCGAGGCTTCGTTCTCGTCGTCCAATGCGCGCAGCAGGCGTACGCGACCCTACGGAGCATGTACGATTTCAGCGCAAAGGTACATTCCAGCCTCTACCCCAGGCAGGACGAGGCCTGCATCTTTAGGTCGACCCTCCGTGCGTTCCAGTACTTCGACAACGACCCGCAAGCGAGGCAGTTTCCCAAAGAGTCGACGCCCAACTGCGATATCGCCTTGTTCGAGCGGCTTTTTAGAGAGGGGGCAGCGACAGGCCCGCGAGTCTATCACCGGGGCTACCGGTTAGCGGTTGTCACCGGCCCACGGACCAAGACGCTGAGCGGCGTCAACCAGACATACTCCCCACAGACCCCCATCCACTTTGGCTTCTTGCGCAGCGAGGCGAACGACCCAGCCCTATCGCTGAAGTTCGACAACGGCCGTTTCAAGGGGAACATGGTCTTGTCGTTTGCGGACGAGAAGGAGAGGCTGCGCATGCACAGTCTCCTGATCGGCACCGCCCTCGACCGCGGCGAGGGCGTCTTTGGCGAAGCACCTCTCCAGGGTGTCTGGTTCTCGGAGAGGTACGGCGACGCCCGCGACAAGGGCCTGCAGATCCTATCTACACTGGCGTGGAACAAGGTGAGGGTCATCAACCACGACAACGACGGCGACAAGCCCGCGTGCGTCCTCGCCGACAAGCTGCGCGTCGTCTACGAGTGCAAGGACGGCACCTTCACCGACCGCATCAATGTCGCGCCCGGCGAGCTCAAGCTCCGCCTCGACGTGCAGAACCCCAGCTGCATGATGGTCTTCCGCCAGCCCCAGGCCGACGTCACTCTCGCCGTCACCGAAGCGAAAGCCTCGCGGGACCTGTCGGGCGGACTGACGCAGGCGCTGGAAAGCCTCAAGCAGACGGCCACCATCCGCACCTTTATGTTCCCGCAGCTCGCCGACCTGCACGCCTTTGAGACGGCGATTACGGGGTACAAGGTGCTCTTCGACGGCACCGCCGCCGCGTTCGCCATCTCGCGCCGCCGCATGGTCGTGCCGATCCACAAGAAGTGGGAGGCGGGCGCGACCCGCATCCAGGTGGTGCAGCAGGACGGCGTCGCGCAGCTGCTCGCCTTCTTCGAGGACTTCAGCCACGGCCAGTGCATGGGCTTCCACCTCAAGGGCACCGACGTGTTTGAGGCGTTTGGCAGGGGCGGCAAGGCCGGGCTCAAGATTGATGACGCCAAGTTCCCGCTGCCCAGGGTGCTTGCGCCGGAGGCGGATGGTGCCCAGCACGCGGCGGATGCGGCGTTTCTGTGTTTGGATCTGCCAGAGCTGCCGGGCGAGCATGACGATATATCGATCCTCTTTGATAGTGAGGCTGGTACGTGTATCCTTTTTCCTGAGGTTGTTGGGGTATGTGAAGAGATGATGAATACTGACGCGAGGATTGTGTGGACAGAACGCGACAAGCTCATCGCGTGCCTCCCGGCACCCGTCAAGGGGTCACGGATGCCTAGGATCAAGGGGATGTCATAGGGAGCTGGAGGGGGGTTGGGGTTGGGCTGGAGACGACGAAAGTGGGCGAGGTTGAGCAGATGTACCGGCGATTATAGCACAAGATATCCCTAGAATCTACCCAGGGTTGGTCAAGATGAGTTGCTTTTATTTGTTCTGTGATTTCTGTTGGGCATAGCCACGGGGGATATGATGCATAGCTGTACGTGGATGCCCAATTACGTATATACCTGATTCACTGGTCCGATTTCTGCGAAGTTTGCGAAGGTGCCATTCACGACTCAACGTTCGATCGGATTGGTGGGCAGCCTAGATCAAGCCGGAAGGCTATGAGTTGGATTTGGGAGCACAGTCTTCAACAGAGACCACAGACACCCTCATGGCGCAGTGGTCTCAGGTGCAGGATACCGTCTCTTCGGTCGAGAAGCACTTCCCGGGCAGCCATCGGATACCACAGCCTTCATTCTTGCTCAGGCTCGTGGTTCAATCCCCGGCCCAGTTGCGCGCCCGGTTTCTCTTGGAGCTGTGTGCGGCGGGAAGGTGCCGAGGCGGTGAAGGTACTTGGGTTCGCCTGAGAGCTTGTTTGTCAACAACAACCACAACAATGCCCTATGGTTCAGTGGTCAAACGCGCCGGACACCGTTCCCCAAAGTTAGAGACGAACCTGGGCGGCTCGGATACCAATACCTCGATTTTTGCAAGCTCTGTGTTCAAGTCCTGGATCGACCGAAAACAAAGAAGATTCCTGCGTTGTTCGCTTCGATCCCGATATGATACAGATGGACCACTTAAACACGCAACGCCTAAACTCCAGTTTTGCAAGCCTGTCCCCGGCTTTTGTTCCCCCGTACGTATACGACAACAAATGCTGAACGCCACCACCGCACTGGTCATCGCGTTGTACCGGGATTTGAAACCCTCCTCGAACAGGAGGGTCGATGCGTTGTCATGACTGAGACAGCCGCATTATTATCTCTCTCACTCTCTCTGTCTCTCCATCTCCTCCCTGCCTTCAATACCGCCTCCTCGTCGGTTCCGGGCTGGGCGACCGGGTCGGGCTGCGGGAGCGCGGCCGCAACTTGAGCCACTTGCGGGTGGACATGTCGAGCTCGCGGTCGAGCTCCGGGCTAGGGTTCTTGCGGTGGATAAAGTTGCAGAAGCCGCCGCGGACGCAGCCCTCGCCGCTGTTGAGGCGGCAGCAGGCCTCGCGGAAGTCGGTGACGGGGCTGAGCTCGCAGTAGATGGGGCGCGCCGCGTACCAGCGCGAGTTGAGGGCGTCGCAGGCGCGCTGGGCGCTGTCCTCGTACTTGAAGCGGGCGTAGACGTTGCCGATCAGGTGGTCGTTGTTGTTGTCGCACACGACGAGCTCCTCGAGCTCGCCGTACTTGCACATCTCGCACCAGATGTCCTCGTAGAAGGCGTCGAAGTGGTTCTGCAGCTGCGACGGGTTCATGCGGTTCTTGGGGTCGAATGCCGGGTTCTGGTACAGGTTTGGCATCAGGATCGTCTGGCTGTACGACGGCTTGACGTGCTTGCGGCTGCACCGGTCGCCGTGGCGGCAGGCGCCAATTTTGTAGTAGAAGGAGCAGTTGACCTTGTCCTGCTCGGTGCCGAAGATGGACGCGAGGAAGTTGGCCATGGTGGGCGAATGGATCTCTCGCGACGGATTCTGGCGCGTTGTGTTGCCTGAGTGCACCTGTCGTCAAGAGAGAAACAGGGGAGACGCTTGCACTTCGATGCGCAATGTACAGGTGAAAACCTGGATCCGTCTTGATTCCGAACGGCAGAACTGCTTGGTCGGGCGGGTGGATGTGTTGATGGCGCGCAAAGTGAAGCCTGTGGATTGACGCGGCGGCACAGCGAACGGGCAAGAAAATGGCACCTCAGCCGCCCGAATTGCCACAGTGGCTGATTAATGCTAATTGGTTGGAGTGCCACGCCAAGAGGCAAGGCTGGCCACATGGTGTGGCTGAAGCTTCCAGAAGCGCGGGGCAGCGCCCAGCCGTCGACTGGACTGGATTGGCACCAGACTTGCTTGCATCCTTATTAGGAGGCGCTGGTTTGGTTCTCTGCTTCATTAAGGTACTGGGTACCCGATGGCTTGGCGTTGCTAATATGCCAGCCACTCTCCTCCGTAGTTGTCGCTTGTAGCATATGCAGTGTGTACTTATGAGCGGCCTCTTGACCTTGAATATCTGGCTGCTTCACACTTTGCTGGCACATTTTATTGCACAATCGACCTCTCGTGAACAGCTCCTTCTTCCTGGACCGAAATCGAGGCTTGGTTCGGCTCGGAAGAGCCAAGCTCCCGTCGCGATGTGATTCAGATTTCTCGGCGTCCTCATCCCGTCCACCGAAGTGTCTTCATATGGCACCGTACACCACATGCCGCATAGCCGAGGGGACCAGCCCCCCGACATTTCGCTGTTTGAATTCGTGTCCGAAACAATGCCACAGAGAGACCCGCGGCCTGTCAAATACGCTGCATTATCTTTCTCCGTACCTCCCATGGTATTTCGTCGAGTAAGCAAAAGCGCCTCGCATTCGAGCCCAAGAGCCCAGGTGATTATGCAAGCTCCTCAGCATGGAAGGTAGAAATGCCAAGCAAGAAGTGCAGTGCAACTCGGAAACCAACCTGGCAGCTGCTCGTCGCAATCGCAATCTGTTGGCCACGTGAGAAAGGTGGATCCAACCCCCCGCACAAGCGAATTGCTACCACCTCGATCTCAATGTTACACTGGGCGTCCGAAATGACAGACTGCGACTTCAATCTGGCTACTGCGTAGCGAAGGGAGACATCAGCGGTTGGAAATTGGCGAAAGCCGATGCCCCGTTTTCCCTGACGCAACGATGTCTCGGCAGGACCCTCGGTCAGACACACAAAGCACCCGCAAGTCGAGTAGCCCAGGAGGCCAGCGCGCCAAAGCGGTGCGATAGGCGGGTACTGCCGTGCTGGATGGTCTGTTCTGTGAGCGCGAATGGGATCGGAGCACGCCAGCCGATTGGGAGCTGCTGGATGATCCGATGCGTCGCAGCAATCAGGATCTGAATCGCGTCCACTGCCCCCGCCCGATGGCTCGTGCCGAGATGTTCTGCAGGGATCTGGCCTTGGCGGGCCCAGAGATGGACAGCGGCCGCCCATTCAGGTTTCGGGACAAGGACAGTACACTATCCCGGGAGAATACCTCGCTTCTCTGATATGATGCGATTGAATCTGGTTTTGAGAAACGCATGCGCCAACCGCTGACATTCTGAAACGAACACCAGCCACAAGGTTGCGCCTGACGGTGGATGCCGTGTCCTGTATGACCTCTAACTCTGCCCGCGCCATCAAGGTGACGCAATGATTAGTCGCAACGCCAGCTGTCCCAGGGTACGGATTCAGAGGCTGTGTCCTGCGTCCGGGAAGGGGTTTTCCATCGCTCCGTTCTCCACTGCTCAGCTGAGAAGTGCTCTTGCGAAGCTGCAAAGCCCGCAAACCGAGGGATTGGCATATGCACCAGCCACTTTGATCGCCCCGAACCGTCAACATGTCTCAGATGATGGCCCGGTTTGGGTTAGCGGATGCAGTGTCCAGCGCAAGAATGTGGCCAGCGCACTGAGGTGCACCCAAGAGGGGCTTTTTTCTTTGGCAGATAACAGCTGAGACTTCGTAGCGGTAAGAAGCAACTGACTTCGTGGCTGCAAAAATCCTGTCTACCTCATGGCAGTTACGAATCACGTCGACGTCGTGGCAGAAAAGAAAATGCTGTCGGCCTCATGGTGGTAAACCCCCGGGCAGCGACCTCGTGGCGGTTGAAATCACATCGACATGGTGGCAGTAACATCGACCTCGTGGCTGTGAAAAATCCCACCATGTGCAGTTGAAAATCCCACCATGCTGAAATGGAAGTCTCGTCATGTTCAGTTGAAGTTCTCACCTCCGTGTCAAGCCCTTGGCCAAACCCTTGGATGCTGCCATCATGTTGACGCTCTCGCCTTGATGTCGCTGGCTTCACATGGAGGGCCTGGTCCCGCCCTAGACCCTTCTGACGTAGCACCCCGGTCGTTGCTGATCCCAGCCCGGGCGGCCTGGTTTTTTGCTGGGTCATGCCAAGCCTGCCCCATCCACAAGCTGCCGACGCACTTCAACTCAAAGCTGCCGTGCAGCGCAGCTAGCTGGTCTGTGACGGCTGTTCTCGATCAGTCTTTGGCACAGATGTCCACATGTAGTACGCGCAGCGCATCTTTCGCTAATTCCTCCCCCTCCTCCACCCTCCCCTGCCCCTAGATGTGCTCATGGTTCAAAGATTCAAACTGCTGGGCTCGGGCTGCTGACTTTCCCACGTAACCAGAGCTTCATCCTGCTACGCTTCTTCTAATCCGTCTTCCGCATCCGGCCACCCGCCTCGCTATAAAGTAGGACTTTGCTCTCCTTTGTGCCGCACGCCCCTCGTTTCTGACCTACCTGGTAGCTAAGCTGTGCTGATTCGACCCGCATCGCAATTTTCAGCTTGCGGACGTACCAACTGCCACTGCTGCATCGAAACCATCGACCAGTCCAGAGGAAGCACCCGACCACTGCCGACGCAGCGTGCAGCACTGGTCAACCATGGAGACAGAAGCTGCCGCCAACGAGCTGAAGCAGCAGGGCGCGATCGAGGCGGCTCGCGACCCCCAAAGCAAAGTCACCGCCGAAGACGCCGAACAAAAAATCGTCGAGGACAGCAGGGAGGCCGGCGTGACGGCCTTCACCTTCGACCCCGATGCGAGCCCGGAGCAGAAGAAGGCTCAGGCTAGAGAAGTAGGTGCCATATTGGAGCATGGCCCAAACGACTTGGCGCGCGTGCTGACATGCGGGCAGGCGATTCCCGATGGTCTCCGTCGCAAACCGAAAGGTGTTGCGATCGTGACCGACATGGACGGTGGAGCCAAGGCCGACGTCGAGCTCCCATCACCCTCCAAAGATGGCGCGGTTCAAGTCGCCAAGAGCGAAGGCGGGAAGACGCTCGCAAATGGCAAGGCCGCCGAGGAGGAGGAGGAGGAAGACTGGGGCAAGACCGGTTGGGCCCCCAGGTTCGGCTGGCCTAACGAGTCAGCCCACGAGGGAGAGAGCATGCTGGACCACACGACGTGGGCGGAGTCCCAGCTGCCGGAGAAGTTTTTTGGAGGTATGGTTCCTAACCCCCTCCACTGGCTTTCACGTGCGGGCAGGCTGATACAAAGAAAGATTGGTACC
Source organism: Chaetomiaceae sp. R4402 (assembly GCA_023628555.1). Classification (NCBI taxonomy): domain Eukaryota; kingdom Fungi; phylum Ascomycota; class Sordariomycetes; order Sordariales; family Chaetomiaceae; species Chaetomiaceae sp. R4402. The sequence goes on along the minus strand of JAMAKO010000065.1, from coordinate 14,288 downwards.
ACAATGCGGCCGTCATCGCATTCGCCTGTCTCGCGTCGTGGCTGGTGGCCGTGCTTGGCGGTGGTCTCGCCTGGGTGTTCATCGTGATGGCCATCTGCTCGACCTACTACCGCACCTCGCTTCGCCGAGTGCGCCGGAACTTTCGCGACGACATCACGCGCGAGCTGGCCCTCAAGAAGCTCGAGACGGACAACGAGTCGGTCGAGTGGATCAACTCCTTCCTGGTCAAGTTTTGGCCTATTTACCAACCGATCCTGGCCCAGACCGTCATCAACTCGGTAGACCAGGTCCTCAGCTCCGCGACCCCGGCTTTCCTCGACAGCCTGAAGCTGAAGACGTTCACGCTCGGCTCCAAGCCGCCCAGGATGGAGCACGTGAAGACGTACCCCAAGGCCGATGATGACGTCGTGATTATGGACTGGATGTTCAGCTTCACGCCGAACGACACGGCCGACATGACGGCTCGCCAGGTCAAGAACAAGATCAACCCCAAGGTCGTTCTTGAAATCCGGGTTGGCAAGGCCATGGTGAGCAAGGGCCTCGACGTGATCGTGGAAGACATGGCCTTCACCGGTCTGATGCGGCTCAAGGTCAAGCTGCAGATTCCCTTCCCGCACGTGGAGAGGGTTGAGATGTGCTTCTTGGAGCGGCCAACAATCGATTACGTCTGCAAGCCGCTCGGTGGCGAGACGTTCGGTTTCGACATCAACTTCATCCCGGGTCTCGAGAGCTTCATCATGGAGCAGATTCACGGCACCCTCGCCCCGATGATGTACGCGCCCAACGTGTTCCCCATCGAGGTCGCCAAGATGCTGGCTGGCACTCCCGTGGACCAGGCGGTCGGCGTGGTCGCCATCACATTGCACGGCGCGCAGGGACTCAAAAACTCCGACAAATTCGCCGGCACACCCGACCCGTACGCGACGGTCTCTTTGAACGGAAGGCAGCCGCTCGCGCGTACCGCGACGGTCAAGGAGAATGCGAACCCGCAGTGGAACGAGACGCATTACATCATCGTCACCTCGTTCAACGATTCGCTGGATCTTGACATTTATGACTACAACGACATCCGGAAAGATAAGAAGTTGGGGTCTGCCGCCTTTCCGCTGGAGCAGCTGGAAGAAGTGTACGAACACGAGAACCAGAGGCTCGAGCTCAACCTTGACGGCAAGGCGAGGGGTGTGCTGCTTTGCGACATCCGATTTTTCCCTGTCCTGGAGCCGACGAAGCTCGAGGACGGCACGATTGAGCCGGCTCCCGAGTCGAACCAGGGTATTTTGCGGTTTACTGTTGAGCAAGCCAAGGAGCTCGATGGCACCAAGAGCATGATCGGTCAGCTCAACCCGTACGCCATGCTCCTCTTGAACGGCCAGACGGTCCATACCACCAAGAAGCTCAAGCGGACGAACAACCCCATCTGGGATAATGGATCCAAGGAGATCTTGATCACAGACAGGAGGGCCGCGAGACTCGGGGTTTCTATCATGGATGAGCGGGATCTTGCGGGAGATCAGGTCATTGGGGCGTACCAGATCAAGCTGGACGACATGCTTGAGCTCATGGCCAAAGGGCAGGATTGGTACAATCTTGCCAAGGCGAGGTCTGGTCGGGTGAGAATGATGGCTCAGTGGAGGCCGGTGGCCATCACTGGCATCGCAAGCGGCACGGGAGGCTATATCACCCCAGTTGGTATTTTGCGGTTGCACTTTAAATACGCAAGACAGCTGCGGAATGTCGAGGCCCTCGGCAAGTCCGATCCGTATGTCCGGGTTGTCATGTCGGGGGTTGAGAAGGGGCGCACTGTCACGTTCAAGAACAATCTCAATCCCAATTGGGACGAGGTTCTCTACGTGCCTCTTCACTCCCCGCGAGAGCGTCTCCAGCTGGAAGTCATGGATGCCGAGAACGTGGGCAAGGACCGCAGCCTTGGCCTCACGGAAATCTACTCGGGTGACTACATGACTCAAAATGAGGACGGCGAATGGCTCGCTCACGACGAGAAGAAGGAGCACAACGACGGTCTGCAGATGCACGGCAAGGGCACACCCAAGGGTGTTCTTACGTACACGGTCGCGTTCTACCCGTTCTACAACATTGCCGATCCCGAGGAGGAGGCGAAGGAGAAGGAGCGGGAGCAAGAGCGCGAGCGCGAGAAGGAGCAAGCGATGCTGAATGGCGCCAACGGACACAAGCGCACCATCTCTTCGGGCAAGCGCTCTCTCGATGCGCCAAGGCAGTCTCTGGACGTGAGGTCTAACGACGGGAAGGAGCCCGGCTCGCCACTGACGCCACGGACCCCGACCAGCCCCACGTCTTTTGTATCTGCGCGGAAGTCACGAGAGGAGAAGCAGCCCCCGAAGATCTATCTCACTCCGCAGGAGCTTCTTGGATACGAGTCCGGCCTGGTCATTTTCAGACTCATGGACGCTGAGCTGCCCAGAAGTCACAGCCGGATTGAGGTCTGCGTGGACGACATGGCATACCCGTCGTACGTGTCATCGGTGGCAAGGTCGAAGCACCACAAGTTCGACGAGATTGGCGACTGCTTTATCCGTGAGCTGGAGTTCTCCCGGCTGACGATCAAGATCACGGAAAGAACCGAGAAGCAGGAGGAAGGCGATAAGCAGCGCGTTCTTGCCCGGCTGTCGGGCAACACCCTGGACACGCTCAAGCAGTGCCTGGTAACTGCCCCCCGCTCCTGATTTCTTCTTTCCTCGTGTGTGAAAACGCAGGCTAACGAAAAGACAGAACAACCCCACAACGCTGAAGATGAAGGACGAGAACGGCGAGGTGTACTCAGTCAAGGTCAGCCTCAAGTACGTCCCGGCCAAGATGAAGCTGGACCCGAGCGAGAGCATCAACAACATGGGCAACCTCCGGGTGGATCTTCTGGACGCAGAGAACGTGCCGGCAGGCGACTACAACGGCAAAAGCGACCCGTTCGCCAAGTTCGAGCTCAACGGCCAAGAAGTGTTCAAATCCAAGGTGCGGAAGAGTACGCTCAACCCGATATGGAACGAGTCGTTCAATGTGCCTATTCCTTCGAGGATCGCGGCCAAGTTCAGGGTCACCGTCTGGGACTGGGACTTCGCCGACCGGCCCGACTTTCTCGGTGGCACTGACATCGACTTGGATGTGCTCGAGCCGTTCCAGGCACGGGAGATCCAGTACCCGCTCGACGGCAAGTCGGGCCACCTGCGCCTCCGCATGCTCTTCACGCCGGACTACGTCACGCGCACTAGGCAGGGAACGTCGACTCTGTCGGGCACATTTGCCGTGCCGGGCCGGATTGTGACCGGCGTCGCCGGCGTGCCGCTTAAGGGCGGCGCGGCCGTCGCGGGCGCAGTGGGCCACGGCGTCGGTAAGGGCGCGTCCCTCCTCCTGCGCGGCCTGCGCGGCAAGAAGTCCGACGAGAGCATCGCGTCCAAGCACTCCGTGGCTGCCGACGTGCCGCAGATCACGATGGATCCCCCGTTCGAGAGCAAGCCGGCCGCTAATGACGCGATCTCCCTCGGGCAGCAGCACAGCCGCACACAGAGCGTCGCGTCCGTCTTCAGCACCCTGGCCCCGGGCGCCGGCGCGGCGGCGGGCACCGCGCTGCTGACCATCGTTTCGGCCACGGGCTTCACCTCGAACGCGTCCATCTACGTGACCGTCTCGCTGGTCAAGGGCAACAAGGCGAAGCAGGTCGGCAAGACCAAGAACCACCCCATCTCCAACCTGGGCAAGGTCCGGTTCGACGAGGCCTTCCGCGTCCACTGCACGCCGGACGCGCAGATCAAGATCGCCGTGAAGGAGTACCACACCATCCTCAGCGACCCGGTGCAGGGCGAGGCGCTGTACTTTGTGGACGACTCGGGCGCGGGCGTGGAGAAGCCCCTGACGGTCGGGAAGGGCACCGTGGTGCTCAGGAGCTCCTTCGTGGCGGACCAACCCGCCACCGCCGCCGGCGACGCGGACAAGCCCCCCGCGGGCGGCAGCCCCGAGTCGGCCAAGTCTGTTGTGGCTGGCATGCGGCGGAGCTTTCTGAGCAAGAAAGACTTGCGCTTGCCGAGCCGGGACGGGCCGCCGCCGTCTTGAATGCGGGGGGATGTAGGGGAGAAGGGACGTGGTTTTCTGTTGTCGGTTGAGGTCAAAATGGTCAGGTTCTTCTTTGCTTTTTGTGACGGGCTGAGGTTTAAGCAGGTCGGGCGGATGCGTAAAGGGAGGACAGTGATGGTTTGCTGACTCCCGTCGTATTGCTATTCACTAATATCGTTTGACATCGCTTGTTCATCGGGCTACGGTGCCCCGTTTCAGCTTTTGTCAGCACCGGAGTTTACCCCTCGTTATGAGTGTTGCGGATGAGGGTGCGCGCTTCAAGGGACTATGGGATCCTGTTTGCGGCGGAGTCGTCTTGGACAAACGGGTTTATGGTTGTTATTGCCTGCAATGATGTTGGCATGCAAAGCGGCAGGTGAATAACACTATCGTCGTGTAGTAGGTACTTGGAGAATCAATCAAGCGCGAGTTTCCGTTATCAAATCAAATTCCTATTTTGCCCTAAGGACGAGTCGAGCAATTCTGTCTAATATTTCGCTCCTTGGCCAGGTTTGTTTCTTTTGAACAGAATTCGAGAGATGCCGTTTCTCTGTCACTTTCATCCTTCATCTGCCATCTTTGACTCTTAAGAGAAGTGAATGGATACGACCTTGTCAGCCGGGTGTGCCGATGCTCATCTACCCGCCTAGGTAGGTAGTTAGGGAACCAAAAATAAGAGAAATAGGGGCAAAATAGCAGAAAAAGAAGATGTTTGCTGGCTATGCCTGCCACGACGATCCTCAACCCGACACAGTTGGTACCTATCAAGAATGCAGCTTTGTAACCTGACAGCCGGCATCCAAATCCCGCCTCATGAAGAATTTGAAGCGTTGACAGTGCAGTGTGCCCAACACAAAACAGGGTAATTGCCTTCATACGCAGATTCCAACACCACACTGTTATGGTCGTCTTCATGCCGTAGTGGTTGGTGTTGTCGACACCGAGCGGCACGTAGTGGCAGATCGACAGAACCAAAAGGGTGCCTAGATCAGTCGGGCGACAGGGTTCGTTGATAGGCGGGGAACGATCTTCAAGGTGCACTGAGGCATTGGCCAATGAGCTGAGTTACCCCAATGGGATGATCTGAGGGCCCGCTCCGCTCTTGGCATCCCGCAATGACCTCGAGTCGGTGCCCCTTGCCAGGAACCAGGTACGACGGAGATGCACCACCGAACTTGCCCTGGACTCGACCCAACCAACTCCGTCTCGTCCACGACCGAACTCGACCTTGTATACGCAGCGGCACTTCGAGACACCCGCACATGGCTTGCAGCAGGTCGTTACGATCACAACATCTCGACCTCCCGACCGAGCACTCGACCGCTGGGTTAGCTGCACGCAGCTGAGACCCGAGGGACACAGGCGAACTCCTCCAGCGTTGTCGTCGGGTTTCCTGGTAGCAGTTACCTCAAATTAGGCCCCGATTTTGGCTTTCGGAGCGCCTTCAAACAGCCAAGTACAGCCCACAGCACTCGCTGACCGACCGACCGACTAACCGACCGCCACGATGGACCAAGCCGACATCCCCGCCCTGCTGGCGCGCCTCGCGTCTGACGAGGACGCCGCCCGCAAGATGGCCGTCTTCAAGCTGCAGAGCTCCATCAACGACCCGGCCTTCGCCGACGTTTTCATCTCGTCCGGCGGCCTCGTCGTCCTGCGCCGCCTGATCATGACCACCGGCGGCAACACGCTCGCCTACTCGCTGCAGAGCCTGACCCGCCTGCTCGAGGTCGACATGGGCTGGGATATCTTCGAGGGCCCCGCTGCGGGTGACCTGGTCGAGCGCATTGTTGAGCTGATTGTTACGAACCCGCTGGTGAACATCCTGCGCGGCGCCATGTCCATCCTGGTTGCCCTCGTCGGGCGGTCGCAATCTTCAAGTGGGGGTGGTGGCGGTCCGCCAGGGTCGCCATCTGCCGCCGGCGCGGGGAGTGCCGGGCTGGCGCCACGCACACCAACAACGGCCGTCCGTCCGCCGGGGGCATTCGGCTTCCGTGCGCTCAAGCCGGCCGTCGCCGTGTACCCGCAGTTCTTCGAGCTGGTGATCCAGCAGCTGCAGAGCGCCGACCACGCGCTGTGCGCCAACGCGCTGATGCTGATCAACGCGCTGATCCGGGACGCCGTGTCGACCGACGGCAGCGGCGTGGCGGGTCTGCAGCCCAAGAGCCCCGGCGCGGCGGCCGGCGAGGAGTGGAGCAAGTTCATCAAGCGCCTGCAGGACCTGGGTCTGATCCGCGCCGTGTACAACCTGTTGCAGAGCTCGGCCCTGCAGGACCTGGCGCACCCGCTGTTGGAATTCCAGTCGCTGACGAAGGTGCTGCTGAGGCGGTGGAGGGAGGTGAAGGTTGATCTGGAGAGGCCGGAGCACAGGCGGGCGCTGAAGGGGCTGCACCTCGCCAGCGCGCCTGACAGGAGGCATGCGAACAACGGCGTTGCTGGGATGACCACAGCGCCTATGGACGAGGGCGACGGCACGAAGAAGGGCAGCAGGAGACATAACCCGGAGAAATGGCGGCGGCTTGGCTTTGAAACGGAGTCGCCTGCGGTCGAGTTTGAGACGGCCGGGTTTCTCGGCATGATGGATTTGACCGACTACGTGAGGAAGAACGAGGACGGGTTCCAGAAGCTGCTGCTGGAACAGTCGACGAGGCCTCTGAACGAACGGTGTCCCGTCGCTAGGGCGAGTCTCGCCGTCACAATGATTCTCTACGAGCACTTCGACGTGGACAAGTCGGATCTGGAGGATGTTCGAGGCTATCTGGCGCTCAACGACGCCAAGGCCCATGACAAGCTGTTTAGGCCTTTGTTGTTGCAGTGGTCGCGGCTGCACACGGCTGGCCTCCACGCTTTCTTCCGCCTTTGGAAGTCCACAGGTGCCCAGCGCGACGACTTTGACAAGGTGGCTGAGCTTGTGCGGGTGCTCATTGAGCAGGTGGTGGGACAGGCGGGCAGGACGAAGGACGTGCTCGAAGTGGAGGACGACCTACAGGAGTACGACGCTACGCGACTGCGCGAGCTGCAAATGGAGCTCCTGGAGCTCTCCTTCGAGGACCAGTGGGGGTCACACCTGTCTCAGGTCCGCGAGGAGCTCAAGCACGAGGCGTTGCAGTTTGTCAAGGAGCAGCGCATTCGGTGTCTGCTGCAGGGCAGCTGGTTCACCAAGCCGATGCCGCACACACGGCAAGGGAGCTACACCAAGCGGCGTCTGTACCAGCCCTGGCGTTTTGCCAAGCTCTCACACAACCGCCGCTATCTTCACTACGCTGACTTCCCCGAGAAGCTGCCCTATGAGCCCGGGCTGGAGGCGCTCACGGAGAAAATTGACCTCGGCACCATCAGCTCGGTCGTCTCCAACGTGTCGGCAACCCCTGACGGCGACGGCGCTGCCTTCGACACCGAAGCAGATCAATCTCCCAACTCCAGCACGCCCACACTCCGGCACAACGGCGCGGCGGTCAGCAAACCGACCACGAAAATCACCATCTACTCCTTCTCCGACGACATGGCGAACAAAAGCGCTACCGCCACCAGCCCCGACACAGCCCTCAGCACGACAACGACAACAACAACAGCAACCCCAACGCCGAACGGCACGAGCAGCGCCGAGCCGAAGGAGCAGCCGGTGCTGACGCTCTATCCGCTCAACCACAGCCTGGCGTCGGAGTGGCTGGACGGGCTGCTCATGCTGCTCAACCAGGCGCCCATCACGGCTGAGACCAACAAGCTGGTCACGCTGATTAGTGAGTACGGACTCAAGATCCGGCTGCTCAACGTCCGGCTAGAGCACATGTATGCCGGCCCCGCGGTGCAGGGCGCCGCCGGGGTGGTGCCCAGCCGGGAGGGGCTGGATGAGGATTACTTTTATGAGATTTGATGGTGGCATGGTGTGTTTGGTTTTTGTCGCTTTTTTTGTTCTTGCTTTACCTACTTTAGTTTTGGCCACGCTGGATGTTGGCGGATACCCAATACCCCCCTGTATCATAACATGGCCATCTTATACCCTTGTCTTCTGTTTTCGAGGTACTGGTGCGTTGTACTGTATGTCAATATCTTTCTGAGCTTCACGTTGATGTCTCTGATATGTATAGCTATACGGAGTAGAGGTAGCGATGTTCAAGACCTGCTCCCTTATGAATTTGTCGAATGTGTTCCTGCGGCTGATGCAAGTCATTCACCAAGCTCCCGTGGTAACCATGGGTCCAGGTGGGCCCCAGCCACGCCCCAGCTGTGTCAAGGCTTACGCTTAAGGCTGACGCTTCCTGGCACTCACAGCCTTTAGCTCCTTGCCTGCCAGCCTCCTCACGTGAAAGCATGCGAGTCCATGCAGCCACCGTTCAACCCCTCATCCTCCATCACCTCGAGCTTTCGTGTACTGTCGACGGCTTATGTATACATCGTCAAATCACTGACGATCCTTGCTTTTTCTGAGCCTGGAACCAGGAGACGTTGACGTTCAGCCAGTTCAACTGTTTGTTGTGAAGTATCCAAGTCCTTATGTACCTCCCCAGCAGGACTCGGTAAAAGGCGGCCTACCGTTCCCATCTCGTCATCCCAAAGCAGCCCCCCGCCTCTCGTCGCCCAATGTCACAGTTGACACTGTCAAACCAACCCCCCGCCCGGAAGGTCACCAAAGGAAAGTTCGAGGAAGGACGGTGGTATTGTACGTGCAGTAATGCTTTGCCCTGTCATGCCGTGCCATGTACCATAACCACTTGCAACTACTGACCGCTGTCGAGTACAGGTGACTGTGACCCCCCTGCACCAGCGTCGTTTCTTCAAGTGAAGAAGAAGACCAGCAACTTTGGAAAGTGGTTCTACACGTGCCCTCTGCCGCGCGACACACAATGTAGTTTCTTCATGTTCGAGGAAGAGGCCAAGACGCTGGAGAAGAAGGCGCTCCTAGCGAAGTCCCCCGTCACGCCGCCTCTTCCAAACCTGAGCAACACCACTGCGCATGAGGTCAACCGTGCCCAGACACCACACTCCGAGGCCGCGTCGGTTCTCACGGGAGGGCCATCGTTCTCGCCAGTCAGCAGCGTGTTCCCGACTCCCGCCCCCGAATGGCGCCACACCGGCAGCCTCGCACCAGCCCTGGACCGGGAATCGACTTCTGACGAGGAGAGCGGCGGCACAGCGAACGGCCGGTACCGGCAACCAGCCACGCCGACGCCAAAGAGAAAGCGGTCCGCGGCCGATGCAGGCCAGGCCCGCACCGTCAATATTTCTGATGATTTCGACTCGGATGATGACGAAGTGATGGCGGAGATGGCGGAGCTGGCGGACCGCAGCGAGCGGCTCCACCAAAGCCAGCCATCTCAACGCTCCCGACAGTCCCAATTCAGCACCGGCCCGGTTACTCCAGATCAGAGAACCAGACAAGTTGGCCTCGGCGGTCTACCGACGCCCACCTCAGGCAACAGCTTCAGCGCCGCCACCGCCACCGAACCGGGCGCGAAGCGGTTCAGAGCAAGCGGCAGCCAGCTGAGCCAGCCCACCCCAACACCGACCCCATCCAGGACACGAGACACGCTCGCCGGCGGCGGCGGTGCCGACGACAACGGCTACCACTCCGAAGGAGACGCCGAGATTACAACCGCAGTACTCGGCCTACTACGGACGGAGGCCGTGTCGCCGCCCGTGCGACGCACGGTGCGCGAGACGCTGAACCTGGTAGGTCAAACCCGCCCTGCTTTTTCTTTCTGTATACCGTTTCAGGGCCCCGGGAAGTTCTTTGGTGACTCCGAGACAATCGCTTTTGCTCCCGAGCGGCTCCCAGTACCCCAGATCAGGAACTGAAGAGCTGACGCTGTTGTGCCAAGCACGCACTGCGCGGGCGCGGCGTCGAGCGCGGGCGCGACGTGCTCAGCGAAGGGATCCGCAAGAAGGACCAGCGCATCGCTGAACTGCAGGCTCGTGTTGTCGCGCTCGAGGGCGAGCGGACGATGAGGCGCGAGGGGCTGCGGCGCGCGGCGAGCGAGCTGGAGGTGTTGCTCTGTCAGGAAGAGGGGGATGAGGGCGGGGGTGAGGCTTGAGGTGTAGGCGGTGCGCTGTGTGTGCGTGTGCGTGTGTGTGGTTGGGTGGTCTGCTTGTGATCTCATGTCGTGTGTGCGTTTGTGCGTTTGCGTGTTGTGCCATGTGGTTGTGGCATCTTCTTACGACCCTAATGACGGTTGAGTGATTTTCTCGGCAGCGCAGATCTGCGTATACAGCCTCCATGATCCAAGGTTTGTTACCAAAAACGCCAGGTCATTTCACTAGAGATGAAGCGAGGCAGGTCAGCAAGAGCGCACTCTGGATACCGTGACCCACGTTGTTGGTCGTTATGAATGAATGAGGCAGAGAGTCGCCTGTGTAAAGATTTTGTCTCCTTTTCTGTCTTGCACAGCAGACGGAGCTTGCAGATGCTGCCCGGGGGCCATAAGGCGCTTCACGAAGTACATGTATATGCCTCTCGTTCGCGACGGCGCAGAGAAGGCGCGTCTTCCTAAATGAGCTGTTTTAAAGTTGAAATCATCAATTTGCAGCGCGCTGCAGGGGCCTGATGGAGCTTGCGTGGGCTTGGCGTGGCGTTGCTGTGCATTCGCGGGGCGTCTGTTGACTTTGTTGCCCGATTAGGAACTAGGGTCGCGACATTGGCCGGTCTGATTGGCCGAAGCTCCAGACGCGGGCAGGCGCGCATCGGCACACGACGTGGGTCCTTCCACGCCTGCCACGGCCCATGAATGTGGGCTGCCACTGTGCCGTCTCGCGCCTGCTTTGCATCTGCTTTGCACCTGCTTTGCACCTGCCTCGTCCAAAAGTCACTTGCTTGCTCCTCGACCTCCCTTTACTCTCTTTCACACGCAATCATACTCATCGTCAGAAGTTCTGGTTGCTGGTCTGTCTCTCTGTCAACAACTGTACGCGTTCAACCGGATGCAGTACACGGCCTGACCGCGTCCTTACACCAGCTTGCGAGAGCGCGACGCATCGGCCATGGAGTCGGATCAGAGGGCGTCTGCCTCGCCGTCCACGACGTCGCCTTCTCCTCTTGCAGCTGACGTCTCGCACGACGCCAGCGAGCACGAGCAATATACATCCCCAACAAGCAGCGATGCCCTCCACGATGTCAATTCGCAGCCATTGCAGCCCCCACCGTCACTTGTTCACCAAAGTTCCTCGGAGGGCAGCCCCGCAGAGGCTGGTCGCCATCCCAGGGGCAAGAGGAAGCGGACCACGTAAGTCCTCAGAGGTAGCCGTGCACGCGGTCATTGGACTCGCAGGTCTGACGCGTCTCCCTTAGAGCTCGAGACAAGGATATTCTGGAGGAGGAATACAGGAAGAACTCCAAGCCCGACAAGGACGCGCGTGCCGAGATCGTGAAGCGCGTCTCCCTCACGGAGAAGGAGGTGCAGGTCAGTCTATTGGGATCACGGTCCCCGGCTCGCCACTCTGACGCCTCTCCATCCCCGCGTTGAGTGGTTGCTGATACTGTTCCAGATCTGGTTCCAGAACCGCCGCCAGAACGCTCGGCGGAAAACGCGACCCCTGTCGCCCGAGGACCTGGCAGCGATCGCGGGCGGCCCTGTCAGACTTCTCTCCAACGGCTCCGTGGCGCCTATCAACTATGCACCCGTACCCGTCGAATACGTGCAGGCACCGGAACAAAGTTCCAGCTTCCCATCTCACACAGATCCTGCTGGCTCCCAATTTCCTGATGGATCCGATAGGGACCAGGATCAACTGCAAAGGACCGCACAGTGGGGGCTGGCGGATTCTGTTCACCGAAGAGCCGACGAGCCCCAGCAGCCCATTGTGCGGTCCTTCGCGGGCGAGGTTGGCTACCTGGCGAATCGGCGGAATATCGCGAGTCCCGCTCCGCCTTCCCTAATTACACCCTCGCATCTTGGCCATGACGATTCCTTTAGGTTTGTTCTTGCCAGCTCAAAGCTCGGCAGAAGGCACCGCTGACGGTCTTCGCAGCTCCGAATCTCTCCCATCCTGCTCCCCGCCTTCAGCCGCCTCAGCTGCTCTGCCCACGCCACCCAGCTCCCTCCGTCTCTCCACTTCCTTGGAGGGCAAGGCTGAGGTCGTTCCCTCCGCCTTCTCGTCGCCTCCGCACCCTACCAACGCCCCACCAGCCCCGGAGTCGTCGTATCAGCAAGAGCCTCTCCCAAAGCTAAATCTTCACCCTGATCGCGGATCCATTACGCTTCCACCTATCTCAACTCTTACGGACAACCTACCTCTGCCTCCAGCCTCCAGTGACCCGCTCCCTCCCCGCCTGACGAGCGGCCGTTCGCGCGACCCTCAGGCGTGGGAATACTGCTGTCTCTCCAAGAACCGGGAGGACCCCCTGACTAGACAGGCCAAACATGAGAGCAGCGGCTCGGCCGTCGCCGAAATCAATCTGATTCGATCAACGAGCTGGACCGGCAGCACCCCCGTGCGGCAAGTTGTCGACGTCAAGCGCAAGGTTTCTGCTACCCAGGGGATGCCCCGTCGCGACGCGTTGAAAAAGCCTCGATTGAATAGGTCGATGAGCAGTGTGGCGAGGATGGAGACGGTCCTTGCTCCTGCCCCGAGAAGTTCGAACATCATTAGAAGGGTTCCGTCCGCTGTGCTGGGGGAGAAAGCCAAACCCTCAACGGAAATGGTGTTCCCGGGGCACGATTCCGACAAGGAGAACTGGAGCCCAGACGAGAACAACAACCCTCGATCGTTCCGCCGCGCGTCATCCGGTACTGGCACCACAACCAACCGACGACCACTCCCCTCAGGACCGTCGACGCTGACCAAGGGCAACAACCCCCGGCGACGAACGGTACACGGAGCGCGCGGCTCGCCGCTCCTCTCCGCCCGCGCGCTTACAGCGCCCACGAGCGGCTTCCAGTACCGCCGACGCGGCGATCGCTCGCAGTCGCCGCTGCGGATATTCGAGGACGCCGAGGATGGTAGCCCGGGATCCGACCAGGTCCCGGATGACGAGGTGGAGCGCTTCATGCGCGGCGACGTCAGTCCCAGTAAGAAGGGCGACGCCGACGCCGTCGCGAGCCTGCTTTCTCTTAGTCAGGGGATATGGCGGTGACGAAGAAGTCGGCTTTCTGCGGGCTTGGCTGGGATTAGATTTGGAGAGTGAGAGTTGGTGCGTGGTTTGGGCGGGATACAACCGCCCAGTGCGCAAAGCGGAAAGTCTCCGATATGGACGGCCGCTGCTCCGAAACGGAGGTATGGCTTTGACGCACGTCTTGTCGTTGCTATTTGTGGAGAAGGATGTGTCCGAGTGATGGCCATGTTCATGGCTTGTACGTTTCGACGCTCAGTTGTCAATAGGTCGTGAGGAAGTGGTCAGGGAAGAGCGGTAATTGTGATCATGTACGGAGGCATCGCCGGATTGGAGTTACGCTGAGGCTCTGCCCTGAGGTGGAACGGGACTTTGAGGATTTACCCTACTAATACTGAGGGTTTGGTGTCAAGCTCTCTGGCGGACACAGACACCCTTTGTAAGGTCTCAAGATGTTTGTAGAGAGTGCATGAGGCTTCGAAGAGATGCAGCTGAAAGACTATACACGACCCGGTAGTTCCCGTGTGGTAATGTAAGTTGCGTCAAGGCGCGCCGAGCTAAATGGGCGAGAGCACTTTGAAGCTCGTAGACAGCAAACACACCCAAACATCCCACGCAGTGCTAGTGTGTGTCGATGGCGGTTAACTGTTGCGTTTGCGGTTTGGCTGGAGCCTGGCTGTTGGAGACAATCGAGACAACCAGAGCTGCTGTGTGGTGTGCAACGGACCAATCCAATAAGCCCATTCGGTTTCCAATCTTCGACATACGAACCAGTAAACTGACTCCATTCCATGCAAACAAAGTCAGTTGACCCTGATTGCCCCATCACGAGTGTGATTGCGGGGTAGATAGCTGAGCATAGCCGCTGAAAGGGCGGCGCTTAACCATCAATGACATCAAAGGGGTATCACAGCGTAAAGCCCGCTCTTCGCATTGCTGTATCCGTAGGCCAGAAGTCTCGTTCATTGGTTGATAGGTGCCATAGGCAGGTATGTAAAGAGGCCGTGGGGGGGGGGGGGGGGGGGGGGGGGGGGGGGGGGGGGGGCGGGGGGGGGGGGGGGGGGGGGGGGGGGGGGGGGGTGGTGGTGGGGGTGGACGCGGACGGGGCAGGTGAGACAGTATTCCTGCTGTGGACTCAGCACGATACACGGCTGGAGGGTTGAAG
>JAMAKO010000064.1:100794-149251 GCA_023628555.1 Chaetomiaceae sp. R4402 | reverse complement strand
GCCCATTATAAACCCCGTCTCGTCGAAGTTATAGATATCGTCATCGACAATGCTGTACTTGGCCTTGGTGTTCCGTATAAGGGCGAACCACTCGCCAATGACCTTTAGATCTTCGCACTTAGCCCTCTGGTAGTCGTATCGACGCGACCAACGCGTACAGAGGGCTGGCTAGCGTTTGACGAAGTTGTGTGCCTAGAGCTTGCCGACAGGAGGCGCGTCGCGTACACGTAGCAGTTGGTTGGCCATATCTTCCACACCACGTAGTCTCGGTGGAAAAGCGCGTGCGATTAGGCCTAGTATATACTGAACTAATGCCTCTTCTTCAGAATCCGTAAGCCGACGCGAGTTGGGTGTGGTGTTGCATCGTGCAGGCTTGCCGTCGCGTTGGTTTCGGATGGTATTGACTGTTACGTTGTAGATCTTTGCTGCAGCGCGGAGACGAAGTTTTGAGTTCTTTTGAATAGCTTCAAGGGCTAAGATTACTCTAGATTCTCTTAAAGCCGAAGACATCGTTAGGTGCGTAGGATTTAGGTTGTGGTATAGAGAGAAGACGCATCGCGGTCAAAGTGTTCAATTCGCTTATATGTTCATCTCGCTTATAAGATACGTTATGCCTACAATATTTGCGAGCGTTCTGTTTCGTCCCTCTTACCACGTCGTCACTTGATCTGTATTTACCGGTGACTTTATTCTTATAGGCCTTGCTATGCGACCGTAAAACTTCACGATGTTCACATTCACCGAGTGCGGCGTTAACTTAACTATCTGGCCTGCAATAACACCAACTCGGAGTGCTTTCAGGGGCGAAACCTCAAGCACAGACTGGACAGGAGGCAGCGTCGCAGCGGCACCCAGTCGAGCCAGGGGTGGGTTTCGCATGATAGGCGACTGGATGGACCCCCTGAAACTGCTACGGTGCCAAGTCCTTGACTGATAGGCGCCGTGACCGACGGTGGAAAAAGGAAACCAAAACGCAATCGCGCAGTCAATTTCAAATACAGCTGCTCTTACCCGAGCAGAGTTATGGCGGGGATGATGACTCAACGTGCAACATAATCGAGTCATGTCTTGTGGTGTTTATTCTGATTTTCGCCGGAGATTTGAGTCCCCGTCGTGTCTTTCATCTAACAACGCGATGGGCGGATCAGGGCTTGGTAACGTTAAGGGAGAAGTGGGCCCGTCTGGCAGTGGTTCAGCCGCCGCGTCGCAGCCGGCCCCGTATGCGCTTGTGAAACGCGGCAGTCGGGGATACATGCGACGTCGGCTAGCCAGACTCGCTTCTGCTTGCACTGTCGCGCCAACATGGGACGACAGTGATCGTCTCAAGGTCTCGCCAGCCCAGCTAGGTACCTAGCTTAAGGGGCTGCGGCTGGCTTGCTTAAAGCTGGGGCGCAAACCGTCATGCCGCTGATTGTCTTGTCTAAAACCGCCAAGCATCCCCCGTTGAACTACCGCGCCCAGATTCTCTCCCATTTCTTAAAGTCCTGCGTTCAAGTCTATTAGGTACTGAGTGCTGAGACCAAACCATTGCCGTACGTTCTGTGCAAAGCCCTTCACGAATAAGACACCACATCGCGGCTCTACACCCGGCCACCTCTCATAATGGCTCTCTCATCACACCCTCCGGCGCAGGATGAGGCCAAGTACACAACAGTCCACATCGACGATGGCGACGATAGGTCAAGCACAGAAATTGGGTCCTTGATGGAGATGGAGAAACAGTGGGGTCTTGAGGAGGCGACACAGAACACCAGGCGCAAGTCAAGAGCGAGCAGGTTATGTGCAACGTTCAACCAATGGCGGTGGCTCATCGACACCACACTACTGGTGACCATCCTGGTGGTTGTCCTTCGAGGGCAGTGGCCCACGGGTCCAGGGGAACAATACCAGCTTATTGGTGACATGACAGGCTTCAGTCCACGATGTGAGTCCATACAATCATCAGACAATGCTGTTCTCGGATCAACTGTCGACAGTGCTAACGAGGGTTGCTTCGTGTCTATCCAGTCTCGCAAAAGATCGTGAAGTTCGAAATGGACTACGACTACGCACCCAACAACATCTCCGAGTTCTTCACCGACCCCAACGTGATGGAGCGGTGGAACAAGCTGATGCCCAAGGGCATCGGCTTCCAGCAGGTCAAGGAGCCGTCCAAGTACCACGACCTGCCGACGCCGGTCGTCTGGGACGAGGGCACCACCGTGTACACCACGTCCTGGACGCACCAGCTGCACTGCCTGTGGGCCGTCGTCCAGACCTACGCGGGCCTCAAGGCCAACGTCACGCTGCCGGCGGACCACCACTGGCACATGATCCACTGCTTCAGCTACATGCGCCAGGCCATCCTCTGCGGCGCCGACACGGCACTCGAGGGCAAGGAGACTACTTTCCCCGACGGCAATGGCGGCTCGGATGGGTGGGATGCTGTGAGTTCTTCTTGGCGCATGCGCGTTGTGAGATTCCATTGCTAACGTAAGAGACAGCACCACGTCTGCAAAGACATCGGCGAGGTCCGGAACTGGATGGAGGGCCATCGGGCGTACGATGCCCAGCAAATCTACTAAGGGGCCGATGCCAGTAATTAGATGTCATTTCCTTTCTTCGATAACCACAATTCTTGACGCTGGCTTGAGGTCGGCAGTATATACATCCTGTTCATCCGATCAGATGCAACCATTCGAGCCGTTCACTGTCCTTGTCCACATTGCCGAAATGAAATCTCCATGTCGTGGAGACCACATGCATCAATTCCCATCACAACATGCACCCAATGGACACAGACGGAAAACAATCAAGTAAGGTAACTGCTCGTTAATAATGTGTCCACATCGAAATCAAGGGGTCTTCCAAGCTTGACGTATCATGGTTATGGACTGCTGTCACTGTGAAGTTGAGCGTAGGTCGAGATGGAGAACACGTCCACAGCACAAGCCCGGCTATGAAATCAGGAGCGAGCACCAGACCGTCACACGACGACAGCTATCTATGTCCGTAATGGGAAAACTCGTTACGTACTCAGTCCCCTCAAGATAATCTTGGCAACCAGGTAAACAGCACGACTCTCGTCGGCGCCGACTCCGGAAGCACCCGCACACTTCAGTGGCAGACAAGTGCTTGCCTATCGCCAAGTCACTTTGGCGGAGTGGTTAACGCGCTGCCCTGCTATCTCCATGGGATAACAGTTTAGGCAGTTCCCTCGGGAGCGTAGGTTCGAATCCTACAGGTGACGCACTCTTTTGGCCCTGTGTGACGGCAGGACTGCACAGACATGCTGATTTTTGTTTTCAGTGAGCAAATGGGCAAGAGGTGCTTGTCGCGGGACGTGCTGACCACTACTAGTCGGACGTGCACCAGGCGTTCACTTACGCCTCGAGTAGCTATCGAGGAGTAGGTTCCGCTGAATTCAGGTTCGTGCCCGCGGCTGTTGCCGGGTTCAAGGAAAGATGTTGCGTAAGAGGAATGGGCTGGGACCTGCACCTTTTGCTTTGCTTTGTAGGTCAGGTTCGCCGGAATTATGGTGGTGGCTGGCGGACTCAGAGTCCAAACCCGCCGCTGTGTCGTCGACACCCCAGCACACCATGGTCTCAACCAGAACAAAATGAACTCATCAGAGACAAAAGATATTTTCCATGCGTCAGCCGCGAATCGAACGCGGGGCCCATCGATGGCAACGATGGATTTTACCACTAAACCACTGACGCTTGTGAATGGTATTGTCGTGATGGCGTGTGATGTATTTAGGTTTTCTACGGGCAAAGCCCTCCTTGTAGCCGAGATTGCGCGTCTCCACCACGAGTTTACCGAGATGTGACCAGATCAATCTTCAAGTGCTTCCACTCGCCTGCTGGGCAGCTTGTTGCTCCCGTGCGGCCCGGTGCCAGTTCTTGGGATACCCCCTCTCGATCCGCCACTCCTCAGCGTCTCTCACGACGGCGTCCAACTGCCCCTCCCTCCATGTGCCAGTCATGTTCTGCCACCACGACGGCTTGCCACCAAAGTGCCACGAGGTCACGCTCTCCGCCCTGGCGCCACCAGGCGAGTCCAGCAGGCCAAGCGCAATATCCACCATGTCGGGCCGGGAATCCACGGCATAGTAGACGCTGGCCGAGCACCGGCCGCAGAAGTACCGCTGCACATCAGGCGAGCTGCGGTACATGGCGAGCGTACCGAGCCGAGCGTCCTTTGCCTCCAACGCCTTCTGCAGCTCAAAGGTATCCTTGATGACCTCGTCGGCGCCGGGATACGCGATGTGCTCGAGCCAGGCGAACGTCCAGTTGAGCAGCTCGGCGCCGGTCCAGATCCGGCACGAGTCGCAGCCGTCGAAGGAAGCAAGGAACTTGTGCGTGACCGGGTCGGCGAGGAAGGGCAGCTCCTCGCCTTTCTGCTGCCGCTCCGCAAACTGCCGCTGCGCCTCGCCCGCGCGCAGCACATAGTCCACCCCGCCGCAGTGGCAGCGCACCGGCACGTCGCCCTTGTCGGTCCCGGCCGTCTTCAGCGTCACGCCATGGTCCAACAGCTGCTCCAGCTTCGGCCAGCGCGTGCCAGCCGGCACCTCCTCGCTCTCGTTCTTCCTGCCCAGCCACACCCGCACCGGCGGCTCCCCCTCCCCATTAACACCTCTCAACCAGCACGACGCCCCGCCATCAACCGTGTCGCCCACAAACTGGTGGTCCTCCCAACGCACCAGCTTCGTCTGCGTCTGCTCCGGCGCGCTCAACACACCCGTGAGCACCTGATAGCTCGCGCCCTGCCTCTCCTCCTCCACCGCAGAACCGCCCGCCGTGGCGGCGGCGGCGGCGGCGGGATGCTCAAACTCCTCGAAGAAGAGCTTGCTGCCGCAGCGCGCGCAGAAGAGCAAGTTGACCTTGGGCGAGTGGGCGTAGCGCTTCAGCGCGGGAGATGCGGCTGCGCGGAGGATGTCGGCCGCGGGGCCGGGCCAGGGGGCGTCGGAGGAGCGCAGCGCGCCGGTGAGGTCTGTTCAATTTTCCGGATTAGTGTCAGAATTAAAAGGATGCATGCGATAAGTAGAGGGAGGGACTTACGTCTGCAGGAGGTGCAGTGGCACGAGGAGGCGCGCAGCGGGAGCGAGGAGGCGGACACGGTCGCGTTGAAGGTGTTGTCGCGGCAGAGGCATTGCGCTTGCAGGGTGACAGTTGATGTTGCCATTGTGAGTGCTCACGACGTGTGGTTGCACGAAGACAGTAACTAGCTGCAGTTGAGGCCGACGGAAGTTTAAAAGGAGGGGAAGCTGGAGGATTCCCCCGCCGTTTGTGTGTGTCGTAAGACAATACAACTGATTGCATTAAAGTTGGGGGCCGCATGCAGTGCTTCGACATTGAACGTAATGGAATCGAGCCGGTTCATATAACAACACTTTGTGAGGTGCGGCTCGGAGCTCGGCCCGGCTCTCGGCCCATCGAACAATCCATTGACGCAACCCGGCAGCTGCCTCCCCGCCGATCCAGCTTCCCTTGCGCAACCGTCGCAGCAATGCTACGGCCTGCTGCTTCGGGAACACTAGTGTAGTCTTGGCCGCCGTAAGCCCGGGGCAATTCAGGTTGGGCACATCGAGTTCATCGCCATGAGGATACGAAATACGTCAAGGTGTTAAATATTTGCCTCGCCCGCCTAACCCAAGGTACATACACGTAAGGGAAAGGAGCGGCCATCCGTGTGTCGGTCGGCCCGACCTGCGGTAACCCGAACTCAAGGAGTGAGCTCTTCACTCTAATAAACAAAGAAGGCCACACCAGATCTCAATCGGCAACCCGAACTCCAATATGCGCAATGCAAACCCAATTTCAACCCACCCCGCCTTCTCTCCAGTTAACTAGCGCTTATGCCACACGCACACTGTTCCCGCCCACAGTACTCGGGCTGTCAAGCCCGTCCTCCAGACCATCATCGCTCAGCAGCTTCCGCCTCGCCATGCGTCCCTCGTCCTCGTCGTCGTCGCTCACAAGCCCGTCCAGCTCAAACTCGTTCGCGTCCCGGAGCTGCGCCTCGTCCACGCCGCGCACGCCGCCGGCCGCCGCCGGGTGGTTCGCGCTGCTCGGGTGGCCGCCGGCCGTCGCCGCCGCCCGGTCGTAGACGTGGATCAGCGCCATGGTGAACAGGAAGAGCACCGAGGCCAGGCTGTAGAGGATCAGGATGTAGGCGACCGCGTCCATGCCGGAGCCGGCGACGAGCGCCATCTGCTCCTCGGTCGCGCCCATGAAGAGAAAGCCGGCGGCGTACATGAGCTGGAAATGGTTAGTACTAAGTGACTTACAACAAAACGGATCGTCTATGGAAAGGGAAACTTACAAAGACCGGGATGTACTGGAAGCTGTTGGTCTCGGTGCCGTCGTCCGACACACCGCCCTTGTCCTTGAGAACAAAAGCAATCTCGATGACGCGCGTGATGCCGACGGCCATGAGCGTGTAGCCGAACATCTTGTGGGTCATGGCGCTGATCATCAGCTCCTGCGGGTGCGCAGACATGGCCCAACCGGTGATGAAGATGACAAAGGCCGGAATAAAGTTCCGCTGCGGCCGTCCGTCGCGGCCCTTGCTGAGCCACACGCCCACCAGCCCAGCGCTCCACCAGATGATGCCCATGGTGGTGTGCTGCCAGTCGTTGCGGACCCAGGCGGTGCCCCAGCGGTGCTCGGTGAAGGTGTTGACGCAGCCCCAGGCGGCGATGACGGCGCTGTCGAAGAACTCCTGGCTGCGGCCGGTGCGGCGGAGCCAGAGCTGGCCGACCAGCAGGAGGATCGTCAGGAGCACGGCGTACGCGATGAAGGCGCCTCCCATGATGAAGTGCGCCAGGCACTGGCCCACATGCTCGCCCTGGCAGAAGCCGAGCGCCGTGATGCCGCCAAAGACCATTTGTACCCAGGCGTAGACCGGAAACGCCTTGCCGTTGATGCTATGGAGCAGCCGGAAGATGGGGCGGATCCGGCCGTTGAAGCCCTTCTCCAGGTGCAGCTTCAGGTAAATGCCCAGCACGCCCTGCCCGACCATGAGAAAGAAGAGAGGCGTCGCGGCGGCCGCGTGGACGTTGTTCTCAACAAATTGCCTGCCGCCGTGCAGGTGCCCGAGCGCGTAACCGGCGAGAGCCAGGAGCGTGGTGAAGGCTTGTAATGGGACGTGCCAGCGGCTCTTGATCATCTGTAAATGGCAGTCGTTAGCTCTTGTCATCAGCGCCGTCCATTTCCACCGGAACACGCACTCCAAGCACCATGCCCAGCGGGAACAGCACGCCAAAGGCGAGCATCTGCACAAAGATGTGTATCCATAGTATCGTGTCCTGCAGCCAGTCAGCCACTCGCCTGTCCCTCGAAACTCCAACTTCATCGTGTCGCTCGGCTCAACGTACGAGGGGTTCGGCCGAGATGGTGGCGCCCTCGGGGATGTTGTCCTCGTGGTGATCGTGCCCGAACACCGTCGGGAGGAATGCTGCCGCCAGAACTATCGCCATTGTTCGAGGAGAATGACTGAGAAATCGAAGGCTTGGCAACGACAGCGAGGCGCCATCGCGCTGGCTACACGCCGGTAGGCCCATGGCGGGAATGGGAGTTTCAAGCGTACAATGCACCCTCAGCACGCCGGGCGCCCCTTGAAACGTGGAGCGTTCGGACAACGGTCGGTTGCGCACAGGCGCTGCGTATGATCGGACGAGGGCGCGCGAACGGGAGTACGGGCGACGCTAGAAGCGTTCGTGATCGGGAAAAGCGACAGCGCAATTGAATGCCCGTCGCGCGCTGCGGTTGTGGGGTTGTTGACGGGTCTGAGGTCGGTCGATGAAGGTTTGTCGAAGAGGCAAAGAACCCAGTCCCGGGTTTCTCGGAACGAAGGCCTAGCAGACAGACCTCGCCCCAAACTGGGCGAAACGGTCGATAGTGATTACGGAGGGGTGTACGTAGCGAGTTTGGCCGCAATCTCCCATGTAATAATTGGCTCAGCGCGAAAGGAGTGGCCGTCTGCAGGGTCAGCTTACTACCCTAACCCTCAATTATCTGCCTTTGCGTCACTTCCCCTCGGCCGCCAGCTTCATGTCCTCCTCCCATTCCCTCTGCACGCGCTTCGCAAAGGCATCATCCGCCAGCACCTTCCACGCCACCGACGCCATGCCCCTCCCGCACTCGAGCGCGCGCTCAAATGCTTCTTCGGTTCCCGCTGCGGCAGTAAACCCCTTGGTGTGGTTCGCTTCGCCCTCCCCCGTCGCAATGCCAAACACGCCGTGAAACCCGGGACACTCGTAGCAGACGTTGCCCATGTCTGTACTGCCCGCCAGAATGTCCGCCGGCTCATCATACGCCACCGTGCCGGGCTCCATAGCCTCGACGTACGCCTCGCACAGCGCCCTGCTCGGGCGCACATCCGCGTACGAGTTCAGCGGCACGACCTCCATCTCACACCCCGTCGCGAGCGCCGCGCCCTCAAAGCAAGCGCGCACCCGGCCCCACAGCGCCTCGGCACCTGCCCGCGTCGCGCTGCGCACGTAGTACTCGACCGTGCAGTCGGCAGGCGTGACGTTGGGGCGGTCGCCGGCCGACCGAAACACGCCGTGCACGCGCTCGTAGGGCCGCATCTGCTGGCGCAGCATGCTGACGGCGTTGTAGGAGAGGCACACGGCGTCGAGCGCGTTGACGCCGTCCCACGGCGCGATGGCGGCGTGCGCCTCGCGGCCGCGGAAGCGGAACTGCGTCTTGACATTGGCCAGCATGCGCACGAAGGACACGCCGCGGATCGGGGGTGATAGCAGGTGGCCCGGCCCCGGGTGCACCATCAGGCTGGCTGCCGCGTCCTGGTACGCGCCCGCCGCGATGAGCTTCAGCTTGCCGCCGCCACCTTCCTCGGCGGGCGTGCCCAGCAGGCGGACGCGGCCGGGGGTTTTGTTTGCTTTGATGGCTGCGGCCACGCCGAGGAAGGCGGCGAATGATGCAGAGGCGATGAGGTTGTGGCCGCAAGCGTGGCCGATCCCCGGCAGCGCGTCGTATTCGGCGTTGAAGACCACCAGGCGGCCGCCCGAGCCGGCCTCGGCTGAAAAAGCGGTCTCCAGGCCGTACGCATGCGGGGTTACTTCGAAGCCGCACTCCTTCAGCATGAATACGAACAGATCGTGCGCTTTGAGCTCCTCGTAGGCCAGCTCCGGGTTGGCGTGGATTTCCTTGTTGATATGTGCGATCTGCGGTTTGCGCGCCCGCAGCTCGCTGTCGATGATGTTGGCTGTGTCGGCGGCCATGGCGAGGAGGAATGGAGACAGTGGTGGCAAGAGATGGCGGATTGGAATGCGGCGTTACCAAACACAACCGAACATCGGAGGCCGGTGCTGCGAACACAGTGGTATGAGTGACTTAAAGGGCCATCGTCGATGCATGGAACTGCCCCGCCATGCTCACAGTGTACCCCGCCAGCTCCTGCTTACATCCCAAGAATGACGCGGGAAGCTGCAACGCTCCTGCCCTCAACGCCCTTGGTCGGCAAAACCAGCCCATCGTTCCACGCTACCCGGTCTGGCTGCCTGGCAACGCCTGCCATCCGCCTCGTCTTTCACCTTCTTCTACATCTCACGAGCCATCGGCTATTCTGCCCAACCATTTCAACAGCGCATTCTGGTAAGTTACGTCGACGTCCAACTTGCACAGCAGACGAATCGTTGCAATGCCCACCATGGCCGTATCTGCCTGCGCCCGCCTTATGCGCTTCAGCGCCATCCGCAAGCCCTCGCCGAGCTGCGTGTCGATCCAACACTTCTCGAACGGGTCCGTCGACTCGACTCCGGCCCAGAACAGCGCCCACTGCAGCCGGTCGCTCTGCCCGCCGCCGGTGCTCCTTCCAGGCTGCGCTGAATGAGTCGCAACAGGTTGGATGCTGTCGCGGCCAGTGCGAGACCCCGTGCAGACCCAAAAGGCGCCTCAACGTCGTCGGCAGGGCTGCACCGATAGTGGTAGATGCGCAACGCCTGGAACAGCGTCGTCGCCCAGTGCGCGTTCTGCAGCAGCCGGTCTGGCACTGCATCAGCCGACTCGGTTAGGCGGATCACGGCTTTGGTGTTTGCTCGCCGTTGCAGAGCAACGATCTTGGCGCTGCTGGCTGCGGTCGCTGTCGCGTCACCTGCCGCGTTGACCTCGTGCACGAGGATGCAAACGCGATGGATCAGCTCGAACGCGGCTGCATTCCGTTGATACCGACACGGCAGGGTAGGTAAGGTATTACTATGTATACACCTAACATGCGTCCATAGACCGATCACGGGCTGGGATGGAAGACAAACCGTGAAGTGCCTAATATCCGAGTCTATTGTCAAATAACAATCTGGGGACTACTCTATGCATCAGTCCCTGTTGATCTCGAAGGTTGATGACGAATAAGGAACCCCTGGTCTCCTCTCAGCCACCATGATCACCGACATCCCGGTGTTGGTACCCATGGTGCCCTCGACCCGGATCAAATCTTCCCGCCGGGTGCAAGTTCCGCGCCCGTCTGCCCAGCCTTGTCCCTGACGCGAATGAAAAAAATGGTCGACCGCAGGCTGGGGCTGTTGGGTGTCTGCAGCGCAACATCCCACGCGTCCCGGTTGCCAGGGAGAATCTGGCAGCGCCACGTTCCGGCTCCAGCTCGCTTTTCCTCGCCCTCGCCGGTTAGAGCCGTGTTAGTGAAGAGGCTGGTGTCGTCGGAGCCGCCGGAGAAGCCCAGCGAGCAGCTATTGATCTTGTCGGTGGACGGCTCCGTGCCCTTCTTGATTGATGCCGCATCCGAGAATCTTATCGTTTTGATCGTGTCGTTCGTCAAGGTAAGGCTAAAGGACCAGGGTGCGTTGTTAGTTCCCGAGGTTGGTGACACGGACGTCTTCAGTGGGGGACCCGGCGGGTTATCAATGTTGGACAGCCAGCCGTCGGCTTCGCGCATTCGGTCGACAAACTTCTCACCGGGCGTCTTTTGGTGTGTCGAGGCGCCATAATAGGAGCTAATCATGCCGACGATGACAACGGCAATGAGGAGGACCTGTCCAATGACTGGGATGTTGCTGACCGCGGGCAGGACGAGCTCAAGAATCTCAACCACCACGATGGCGACCTCGAGGATGATGTTGATGATACCGAGCGCCAGCTGGCCCGCGCTCATGGTGCTCCCATGGACCGCAATGTCCCATATCAGGAACACTATGTAGGTGACGGCGATAACGGTAGACACGATGCGGATGACTTTGGGCGACACACTTAGCTTGTTTTTCAGGCGCGAGTAGAGCCCCGTTTTGGCCATCTTCTTCCCCAACCCGAGCGCGTCCTTGCCGAGCTTTTCAATGTATTTGAACCACTCTTTGAGGAGAGCCTTGCGCCGATAGCCGAATGGCGTCTTTGCGGATCTTGTCGTTCATATTAGTGGAGACATGCGGAGTGCCGTCGAGGGTCCGCAAGCTCCAGGTTGGTTTCTTGTGACCCTGCCACCAACCCTAAAATGTCCAACATCTTGTTACTTGAACTCACTGGACGACCCGGCACGGGAGGCGTGGTTCGCCTAGCCGTCTGGATCAGTGCCGTCTGTCTATCCCTTTTTTGGGCATTGACGTCCGTCCTTATATCGATAAGAAGCTGCGCAATTGCCTCCTAGGCAATATATAAGGCCGAAATTAGTGCCGTTGATCTAGAACTGCTCCGAGCATCGACGTCTGCCCTATTATCAATGAGCAGCCGCGCAACCACCTCGTGGCCTTCTTCTGAGGCCGACATCAGTGCCGTCCATCCACCCTTCTATTCGCTCTCGGTCTGAGCGTTGACGTCCGCCCCTTTGTCGATGAGAAGCCGTGCGACTGCCTCGTGGCCACTCCATGAGGCCCAAATCAGTGCCGTCCCTCCATCCTTATCCTGAGCATTGACATCTGCCCCTTTGTCGATAAGAAGCCGCGCAACCGCCTCGTGGCCATTCCCTGAGGCCCGAATCAGTGCCGTCCATCCATCCTTGTCCTGAGCATTGACATCTACCCCTTTGTCGATGAGAAGCCGCGCGACTGCCTCGTGGCCACTCCATGAGGCCCAAATCAGTGCCGTCCATCCATCCTTATCCTGAGCATTGACATCTGCTCCTTTGTCGATGAGAAGCCGCCCAACCGCCTCGTGGCCATACTTCGATGCCGAAATCAGTGCCGTCCATCCGTCCTTGTCCTGAGCATTGATATCTGCCCCTTTGTCGATGAGAAGCTGTACAACCGCCTCGTGGGCACTCCCCGAGGCCCGAATCAGTGCCGTCCGTCCATCGTTAGCCTGAGCATTGACATCTGCCCCTTTGTCGATGAGAAGCCGCGTAACCGCCTCGTGGCCATTCCGTGAGGCCCGAATTAGTGCCGTCCATCCATCCTTGTCCTGAGCATTGACATCTACCCCTTTGTCGATAAGAAGCCGCGCAACTGCCTCGTGGCCATTCCCCGAGGCCCGAATTAGTGCCGTCCATCCATCCTTGTCCTGAGCATTGACATCTACCCCTTTGTCGATAAGAAGCCGCGCAACTGCCTCGTGGCCATTCCCCGAGGCCCGAATCAGTGCCGTCCATCCATCCTTATCCTGAGCATTGATATCTGCCCCTTTGTCGATGAGAAGCCGCCCAACCGCCTCGTGGCCATACTTCGATGCCGAAATCAGTGCCGTCCATCCATCCTTGGACTGTACGTTGACGTCCGCCCCTCTATCGACGAGAAGCCGTGCGACCGCCTCATGGCCACTCCTTAAGGCACAAATCAGTGCCGTCCATCCCTTGTTGTCCTGAGCGTTGACATCCGCCCCGCTGTCGACGAGGAGTCGTGCGACCCCCACGTGGCCAGTCTGTGAGGCCGATAGCAGTGCCCTCCGTTCATACTTGCCCTGGGCGTTGATATCCGCCCCTTTGCCGATCAAAAGCCGCGCGACCGCCTCGCGGCCATGCATTGAAGCCCTTTGGAGTGGCGTGTATCCTCTCCTATCGATCTCGTCAAGTTCTGCCCCACCTTGAATCAACAACTCTACAATGCCCAGTCTACCCTCTTGGGCAGCCCAGGACAACGGCGTTCGATTTTGATAACCCGTCAAATCTTTCCTGTACCTGAAACCTTCCATGATATCCACACCATCATAGACGCTTGAAGATAACCCCAAAAGTGCAGCCAATGCGCCTTTGTGGCTGTTGGCTAATGCGGCAAAAAAAGGATACCCGTACCTTTGCCCGGGGGTATAAGCAGCAGACTGCTTTTTTGCAGATTCCTGTTTCATTTGTGTGCGAATGAGGTTTTCCAGTCCTTTGTCTGCGAGGACGTAGAGAGGAGTCGCATGAACGCCATACCTCCGCGCTTTGTGGCCCTCGAACAAGTTGAGTATCCCGACCCCAGCCGAAGCAAAGAATTGAGACAGAAAGACATCCTGTGAATCGGGCATCACAAGAGCAGCAATATTAGAATGGTGGAGGACGTGCTGGCTGGCATACTCCAAGAATGAGTACTTTTGGGCCAGCTTGTCACGTGCGGCTCTGTCCTCGGGGCCGTTGACGATCGCCTGAATCCCTGAAAGGGACAAATACCGGGTGCAGCAGCGTCTGAGTCTCTCGTGACTGGGGCCCTCCCATTCGAATCCGAGTTCAGGCCACAAATCCTGTAGGCCCCTCTCCTTCACTAAGAAGTCACGTACTGATTCGTGGACAAACTGGACAGTTGGCGGCTCGGCTTTGGTGATCTCAGCAAGACCTTTCGAAGAACTCGTGACCAATCTTACACAGGCATTCATGTTTTTGACGTCTGGGAGGTGAGAGTCGACCTGGCAGTCCGTCTGCTCCGACTTATGGTTCAACAAAGCCACCCATAGCGCATGGCGAAACTCTCCTGGAGTTAACGGCCGTTTTGCACAGAGGATCCAGAGAACGCAGAGCAGCAATCGTTCGGGTGATTTCCGGTCGCGCATCAGGATGCTCTTAAACAAATCGCTCAACTTGTCTGGGATTGTTGAAAGTTTTGTCCTCAGAGCGAGACCGCCGTCGTCGTCCTCTTTGTTGAGGATATCCACGACGAGGACGATCCACAGGAAGATCCCAGACGCCTTGCCCAGGATCTCGGACTGCAAGTCTGCAAGAAGTACGGGGTCCTCGATTGTGAGTTTGCTCTCGACGTACTGTGCCAGATCTTCTGCGTGTCCGGATTCGGCCTCGAGGGTCAGCGAGATGCCCTTGCGGATGCTGATGTAAGGGTATGGCCGACTTGAGAAACAGATTCGAAGTCTGATGCCAGCCTCAGTCGTGTTCTCTGCCAGATCCTCAAAGAATTGGACCATGTCCCTGACTTCCTGTTCGTCACACTCGTCGAGGGCGTCGATGAAGCAGGTGAAGGAGCGCTGACCAAGGGCCATAAGGGCGCTCTTGAGAAGCTCCTTCAGAGCGTGCAGGTCTGGGCAGTCTTGTTGGTTCCGCGGAACAATGTCGGTGTTGTCCAGGACGGATTGAAGATCCGGAAACTCCTGCAGGAGCTGCAGCAATAGAGACCGGTACATCCCGGAGATAGACCTTTCCAAATAGTCGCCTCGTGCATTGAAGAAGAAGGACGCCACGGCCATGCTGGGCTTTTTGAACGTTTTCTTCGTCTCCAGGTACACGAACTTCATCATAATTGACTTTCCAGCACCTGCCTTGCCTCGCATCCATAAGAAGCCGTGATTCTGTGATTGTTTCCCGGGGTCAAGCCAGTCCTGGTATTTAAAGTGCTGCAGAAGCCAACGGCAGGTTTTAGTATGTGCAGTCCGAATCGTGGTTCTGCGAGCATCGATTTGCGGGAATTCAAGACATGTTAGCAAGCGTTGCCGCCGTTCTAGAGGATGGTCGACTGCTCGTATACCCAGTCAGCATAATACCAGAAGAGAAAGGAGGGGCCATGGCAACGGTTTGTATTACCGGCGGTATCGGGCTGGCTCGCATCGGTGACGTATGTGGGAGCCCGATCGAGTGTCCTGGATGAAGGCGGAAGCCCTTCCAGCAGTTCCCTCGCGTATGCGGCTGCAGTTGCAGCTGCATAGTTCTGCCAATCCTTGTTCTTGTGGGAATCCGAGTAGTCGCAAATGCCGCGAATCGGCAAGCACTGAAGGTTATCCATCATGCCGGCTGCCTCCATCTCAAAGCACAGTGCACAAAGTCGCTGAGCAATTTCATCCCGTGCTCTTCCGTCTTTAATAACCCTATTTCCTGAAGCGATGACCCCGTAATGGATCATGGGTTCGTCAGAGAGCCGTGCGCCGCGTGGCTGCAGCTTTTCTGGGTCGCAGTCAATACATGTTGGCGCCCCAAGAGGGTGTTCATAGGACGCTTGGAAAAGGCGATCGGGGTCGTTCGGGCGCAGCATGTTCGGGAGTTGGCTTCGTATGAGGCTTGTCATTCGACTGCTGGAACGGTCCGGCCCATGCTTCGAGCGTAGCGCGGACACAGCCGAGTTCAGCAGCCACGCAGGAGTCTTCGCAACGGCCGTTTCTTGGAACAAGCCGCCCGCAATCATCTTGCCCATGTCATACTGCATGACCCTCGTGCCAACGACGACATCGCCCAGGTACAAGTCGGCCTGGCTTGGGGATCCGCCGCCGATGCCGACCATCAAGGTAGCGCGGATGCTCGGAAAACTTCGCTTCAGATTTGTCGCGACGATTGCCGCGTTGTTCGTTCCGCACTGCGGCAAGCATGCCATGACGACGTTGTGCCGGTCGATGCGTCCGAGGACGTAGATGTTGTCGTCGCCGGCTTGGTTGGGTGGCAGTGGGTGTTCCTCGTCCAGCATAGCACGCGATGCCGCCAGTTCCAGAGGCAGCGCACAGATCCAGGCGACTGTGTAATCTCCATGCACAATTGGGGAGTGCGAATGGTGGTTTGAGCACATGCCGCCATAGCAGATGGTGTCCACAGTTCTTGGCCGCTTTGGAAGGCTCGCAGACGGTTCTTCATCTTGGTGCGTTCGTTTCGAATTCATAGCAGGGCGTTTGTATCAACGATAATCGGGTAAGTCGGTCGTAAGGAATTGGGGGTGGCAGAGGCTGGAGCAGATGAATGTTAGACCCGATAGCTTGAAGACGAGTGGGGGTGGGTTCACGTTGGCGCAGGCTTGCGGCTGACCATCTGGAGGGAGGTAGCCGATCAGGTGAGTGGCGTCACGTGTAACATCAGGCTCTCAAGGGTGATTCAGGACTTGCTATCGCTTCTGGTAGCCGGGAAGGGTTGAGCTGAGAGGCGGAAAACTATTTGGGGAAAGTCAACAAGTGGTCATCGATCCCGAAGACATGACATGCTCGCGCATGGTGAGGTACTTCATCCGGTGCTTTCTCTAGACCGGCTGAAACCGTGTTATCTGGGGAATCGACTTCGGCGCGGCCGATGTGGCCTTGTTAGACGCCGATGTGTCGACGGCGACCGACAGCTGTTTTCCCAACAATGCGCGGATCGTGCAGGGCGTTCTGAGTTCGTCATGGCTGAGGGCGGGGTTGTGCCCGATGGCAGGCCGCTGTGCCGCATTTGATGCATAAGCCTAAAAACGGACTGCGCACCCCTCCTGGTGCGAGGTAGCCTGTCCTGCTCTGCGCAACTCATATTGAATCCTGTTGTGGAAGAACGGAGCGGCGCCAGAGCGATGTCTGATGCTGACGATTTTCGCGTCGTCATTGTCGTCGGCGGTGTGGCCGAGCTCACGCTGGCCAACGCGCTCGAGGTCGATAAGAGGTCCAGCCAGCGCCAATTCAACTTCCGCTGACTGCTCGTACAGAAAGCCAGCGTCGACTATGTCCTGCTGGAGCGCCGCGGTGAGGTTGCGTCTCAAGTCGGCGCCTCCATCGGAGTGTTTTCGAATACCGCTCGTGTCGGTGTCTCCTCCAGCTTGTCCAAACCTGACTTCATCGTCTGGCGACCGTGACCCTGATGCATGCATTATGTGTTCAGATTCTCGATCAGCTTGGAGCGTGGCAAAAGATCCATGAAGAAGCGGTGAGTCGCCGGGCTCTGTTCGCCATACTGTTGTTCCGTACCCAGTGTTAATTATACGTACTCGCTTCGCGCCAGGAGGAACTCAAGCGCGCTTCCAGCCGGAAGGGCGCATGCCAAATATCTCCTTCACAGATCGCAGCGCTTTTACTGGTCAACCTCGTAAGGTTTGCGACTCGTCTTAGTGGCGGACTGTAATGAGTCTTACCGTTGGTTCACGCATGCAGGACCGGGTACAACACCGCCAAGGGCGAGCGCCAGAACTTATTACGCATCATGTTCGAGAACCTCAAACATCCCAGCAAGATTGTTGTGGGTAAAGACCTGGTCGACATTTAGCACGCTGTCGATGGTGTTACCGCAGTTTGCGTCGATGGGACTTCGTTCCATAGCAATAGCTTGTGTTGGCGTCGATGCCGGAGACAAGCTCATGTGGAAGTTAGATTTTGAACATGCTGACTACAGTACCTATACTTACCACGCAGGCCAGGAGCGAGGCCTGCTTACACTCCCTGAATGGCAAGCTGCTTCTGCATCTCCTTGTTGATCCACGTAATCGTGCCGGAGCCCCCGTACACCAGCCCCGTGTACTGTACACCATGGCCACGCAGGCGACGGCATTCAGCACCTTGAGTGCCTCCCCGTTTGTATTGCCGCGTGTCGCAGAAATGACCTTCTGTGGCGGAAACGCGTCGCCAACCCCAGCAGTCTTCAGTGGGGGTTCACCGAGTCTCAGTCAAGAACTGCGGTCCGAAACAAGCCGCGTCATGACGAACTGACGCAAGGCCAGTTTCCGACTATGAGGTTGGTTCGCATCCCTACCATCTGCCACGTCGTCGATTACTTCTCTCATACTTGTGCCTCTTCCCTCCATCCAGAACCACCCCCCCTCACCCCAACACACACACAAACATCACTAGATCCGAGCCCGCGGTGCGGTGTCTGAAATACCTTATCCCCACAAACCCACCCATCCACAACACCACAGTATCTATGGACCGCCCCCGCTACGTCCCGCACCTAGCAGCAGCAGCACCAGCACCAACAGCATACCTCATCATCCCTTACCAGCAACACCAACACCAACAACCCAAATCACTATGACGCCCACCAGCCACACGCCGCCATGTCCGGCATGGGCTAGTACCCGTGCAGACCGCTCTCTCCACGAGCGCGCTCTGGTCCGCCGCCTTTGCCGGCGGCGCCCCAACCATTGAGGACCTTCTGCGCGCCGCCGCCATCACCATCACTTTATCAAGCCAAAATCATGACGGCCGCGTCCCCGCCCATCAACGCCTTCCCGCCGCATATGGCTGCCGCGGCCATGATGGGCCACCACCACGCGCACGCGGGCAGGCACCCGGCGCAATGTCACAGGTGCAGGATGTGTTTGGGATTCACCAGCCGATGTCGACGCAACAGCAGCAGCATGCTATGTTCGCGATGCATCCGCCCCGGGGGCGGCATGATGCAGCCGCCGATGCAGGCGGGCGTGGGTGCGGGCGGGATGCAGCGCGTGATCGGGACGTACCCGCCCTTTGTAGGCGGGCCGGACCGCAGCAGATGGGGATGGGGATGTACGTGTCACACAGGCAGCAGCAGCAGCAGCAGCAGCAGAGGATGCTTGACCCGGCGGAGGTGCTGGCGCGGCCGAGGCTGGAGACAGGGTTCCCTACACAGGTGCCGGGAGCATGAGCGGGGCCGGGAATGCAGCGGCCGCAATGGCCGCATGGGGGACTCCATGTTTCGCCCGGCGTCGGGGGTGGGATGAGTCCTGCTGGTGAGACGGGGCCACAGCAACCGCTGACGCCGGTTGAGGAGACGCTGAGGGAGCTTCTGAGTCCCGACCTCGGGATTTGGAGCATTGGTTGGACCTGCAAGGAGAGGTTAAAGAGTAGGCTGCGGGAAGGGATGAGGGTAGAAAGGGGTGATTCATTAGTAGCTAGGTTGCGGGCGTTCCTTAGGTACCCCTTTAGCTGGCAGTGTGGGTTCAGCATTGCAATTTGCGTACCTAGCATTTGAATGAGAGATGACACCAAATATATCAAGAACCTGCGTCTTTTCAAATCACTCAACGTAACAAACTTTCGCTTGAAAATTCGTCCACCTATGACTCGATCCAAGAGACAAACGAGATCTCTGGCAAGGCCAAACTCAAGCCAGCCCGGCATGGAAGGCGCTTTGGAGATCAGGCATTGGTACCGCTGAGAGCCGCCGGATGGCTCTGACGGCTTGGGTCCAAGCCGCTGTTTTTCCTCCCGCCCATGGGTGTTAAGATCCCCGTCGTCTGACCAGGCAAGCATCTGCTAGTGGTTAGTGTCATAGCTAGTATTTTAGGTTGAGTCACAGGAGCAACTTGCTCTATGGATAGCCCAGACTGTGAGCATCATGCTCAGGTCGTGACGATCGTTGATGGTGGCAGGGTCATCTGCCGTGAAGTATTGCTCAAAGAGGTTCCACACCTCGGGGTCGTCGGGTCCATCACTCTCATTAGGTGCCAGTGTCCGCGTCAAGTTGAGAAACTCGTGTAGGCTCATGCCGGTGACAATTTGGGGCTTGAAGCCCGGCAAACCAGCCTTCTCAAGAAGATCTTTGAAGTTTTGCGGCACCGGCTCTCTGTTTTCAGCGACACCGTTCCGCTCGTTAATGTGAATGCCTCGCGTGAACTTCCACTGCAAAATCAGACGCTCTGCACCACCGTCGACGAGGTAGTTGCCGTTGAGGATGCTTTCCCTCCTGACGCCCCCACGATCTGGGAACGTGGAGCGAGTAACCGGTACAATACGCTCGACGAACTCTATCTGGGAAAAGTCGGCAATCTCCTCGAAACAAGAGACGTGATAGAAGTCTGGAAACGCGACGAATCATTAGACAGCTGCGAGGGAGCATTGAAGATTGGTGTTGACGTCCGTACCTGCACTCTCCATCCTGCCCCTCATAAAGTTGTCGTAATCCATTGCTGGATTGAGGGCAATACGATACTCCCCGCTGCGGATGCGATCCTTTTGGCACCCCGGAAGCTTGCACTGCGAGCCATTGTATGATTTGGGAGCGCACTCGATGAAGAAACACGGCTGGATGCGCGGTGGTTGTGGCGCGGGGTCCCCTGGCCGGGCGGGGAGGCCAATATGCTCACGGAGCATTTCCCTATATCTTTTCTCTGGGGGATGTGCTCGCTTCATCGGCCATGAGAC
The DNA here is from genome assembly GCA_023628555.1 of Chaetomiaceae sp. R4402. Lineage (NCBI taxonomy): Eukaryota > Fungi > Ascomycota > Sordariomycetes > Sordariales > Chaetomiaceae > Chaetomiaceae sp. R4402. Next base: position 129,110 of record JAMAKO010000064.1, on the reverse strand, counting down.
TAATTGCTTTGGTTCGGTCAAGTACTGGACGAGATACGCTGAAAGCAAGAATGCGAAAGAATTCCAAACAAACGTGAAATGCAAAAAGAGAATGGTGTCCAGACAACCGGAAACCTGACGGTAGAAATACGGTATCTCCAGGCCTCCCAGCAGCATGCACGGTAACTGCGCCACCCAACTAACGTTACACAACTTCTGTTCATGCGCCGAGGCTCGTTGGTGGCGGCAATGAATAGAAGGCACCGCAGTGCTCGGATCTTTTTGTCGCCGCACGAGACGTTGGCATGCGTCGACCAGCCCAGCCTTCCTTACCGTATCCGAAGGAACGGTCACTCAGCTAATGTTGGAAGGCGAGTTCCAACTCGTCGTGCGCTGCCTCGTTCAGCGGAGCAGGGCTAGAGGAGCGGTTGAGCAGAGAGGCCGGGTCCACGCCCACGCCCACGCCAGCCACCAGCGGGTTGTCGGATGATGGCGTCGTCGAGACGAATACGCCTGCATCGATAGACAATTCCTCGGCCGGGTTGAAGGGGTGAATGGGTTGAAGCCATCCAAGTCGAACTCCAACCGTGCTGGGTGGTCCGCACCCGTTAGGGTCTGCCCCCAGCGTCCACTTGCAGCTCACGACTCTTCAATCTCGCCAAGGTGAAGTAGACTCCGCAAATTAGTCCAGGGCCTTCTGGCGTAATTGGTAGCGCGTTCGACTCCAGATCGAAAGGTTATCCGTTCAAGTCGGGTGAGGGTCAAGTGGTTTGTTTTTGCCCCTTTCTTGATGACACCGAGCATTGTCCCTCCCTTCCAGCGCCGAACATGAAGCTTCACTCACCAATGGCAGTCGTAGCAGGCCCTTTGGGTTTGGTTTGCAGTTCCCTGGACGCCGTCTCGCTTCTCGCCCTCATGAAATCCTTGTGACTCCGCTCCTTCAGTCGCGGGATCTCCTCGGAGAGCCAGTTGCAGTTGAGCGGCGCGGATTCGCGGTCACACCGGCTGCAGAGAGGCTTGCGCTCGTCGCAGCTTTTGTGGGCGGCGTGGCAGGGTTTACAGCCTACGGTTGAAGAGATGAAGGCAAACTAATCAGAAACTCGTCCACTCAACTTGGCATGTTGCGTTGACATCGAGGGACAAGGGGACAGCGCAACACCTACCGTTTCTGCTCCTTGTCTTTGGTAGAAGCTCGCTTGCTCGGGCGGGATGGAGGACGCCATCCTGCTTCTTGGGGCTACCTGCGTACCGGGTGAACCTGACAAGAGGTTCGAATTCTGTTGGGCTTATGTCAGAGAGCCTGGTGCTCATGTCTAGGTGCTCATGCCAAAAAAGCTACCTACCTTGTGGGAAATTATAGGTACGATCGCAAACTTTCAAGTTGGTGAGTGCGCGGATGAAGCAGCTTCTGAAGTTTCTACTAGAGTTGCGAGAGACATACACGAGCCAGCTTTTTCTTAGATGATTCCCAGCTGAAAGCCGGCCTCTTGAACACTTTGACGCCTTAATCCGTAGATACGGAGTACGCTGGCTTCCAGCCTACTTTCCCTTCGCCGACCGGTCTGAGCCAGGCTTGGGGTTGTGAGCTTTAGGGGCGTCGTGCTCGTAGCCTCACTCCTGTCACAATGGCTAAGTGGGCTTTCCCCATCCACTCACAGCCGGGATGATAAGGTAGGAACCGCATGGGCCGCGTCGGCTATTCTGTCCAATTGTGTGGCAACCTTGCCTTCCTTGGAAAGATGGGCTTGCAGCTGGCTGCATTGTGTACCTCGAAGGCAGTGGCTCGGCGGGAGGCGGGGGTGAGTGCATGCTGACGTTGGGACTTGGCGAGATGGATTGATCAAAGAGAGTTTCTGCAGTCCGGGCCTGTCCCATATACGATCCATCTTGCTTGGTACCCATCAAGTTTTGCGTGAGATGTGCCTGAGCTTGGCAGACGCACACTAAGACGAGCCGTTACATGAAATGTGGATGCCCTCGTTGCCACACATGTGAGGGTAGAGACGTTCAAAGAAAAAATGAGAGATGTGAATGTTGTCATCGACCCAGACCAACTAAAACCCAGGGGGGGTAGGTAACCACCAGACTGCCATCTAAAACCTACTATCTAGTATCAATCTCACTTGTTCAATGCCTTGCGATGACAGGGGCAAGTTTTTGCTGCTGCAGTTTCCATTGCAATATACCAAGCAAAGAGACTAGAGTACTGGTAGTGACTCGGACAATCTTCAATTATGCAGACATGAATAACTGGTGGAGGAATCTCACTCCACTGGATCGTCGAAAGTTTCCTGTCCAACCGCACGCTCGGGTTGCCAGTAGCCCCTGAGTAGGTCCTGAGGAAAGGACCGAAACCCCAGAGCGCTATGGCCAATCCTAGTATGCCGGAACCTGCTGAGCCTGCGGCAGATGAGTTTTGATGGGAAAGGATATGAGATCGGCCGGTGGAATCCCCTGTCCGCTATAGTATCCCGCCTCCGCTTGCTCCGCATTTCCCGATGTGACTGGCCTACCGGACTCCGAACTGAGTGGCCCGGGATGCACCCGTCAAGCAATACGCCTAAATAGATGAACGCAGATCAAAACGCGGGGAGATCGTTAACCTCCGACATGGTCGCGGGTTTGAAGGTGACAACGAGTGGGATACAAAACTTGCGTGATCCGTGATATCGGTTCACCTGGTCTTAGTCCACGTCAAGTCGAATGGTTCAAACTCCCTGTTAACATCCAACGTCGTGCTAACGATCCAGCATGGTCTACCGGCTCCCAGTCATCAGCCTGCTTGCTTCAGTCGCCGCTGGCGCTGTTGTTGTGCCAAGGGCGGAGGAGCATCCCGTGCTCCCTACATGGAAGTGCACCAGCTCGGGGGGCTGCGTGCAGCAGAACACGACTGTCGTGCTCGACCGCGACTCGAAATACGCCTCAGGTAGTGCCGGCTCACGGTCCGCGTCCGACTATGCGGCGATGGGAGTGTCGACTTCCGGCAACGCCGTGACTCTGTACCACTACGTCAAAACCAACGGCAACCTCAACCCGGCGTCTCCGCGCATCTACCTCCTGGACCAGGACGGCAAGTACGTCATGATGAAGCTGCTCAACCAGGAGCTGTCAGTGGACGTAGACTTCTCTTCCCTGCCGTGCGGCGAGAACGGCGCGTTCTACCTGTCCGAGATGGCAGCCGACGGCAAGGGCAACGCGGCGGCGGGCGACGGGTACTGCGACGCGCAGTGCCAGGGCTACTGCTGCAACGAGATGGACATCCTCGAGGCCAACGCGCAGGCGACGGCCATGACGCCGCACCCGTGCAAGGGCAACAACTGCGACAAGGGCGGCTGCGGCTACAACCCGTACGCGAGCGGCCAGCGCAACTTCTGGGGCCCCGGCAGGACGGTCGACACGAGCAAGCCCGTCACCGTCGTCACGCAGTTCGCGGCCAGCGGCGGCAAGCTGACCCAGATCACGCGCAAGTACATCCAGAACGGCCGCCAGATTGGCGGCGGCGGCACCATCAACAACTGCGGCTCCGAAGGGTCGACCGGCGGTCTGTCGGGCATGGGCGAGGCTCTGGGACGCGGGAGTGAGTGTTCATCATCGTCTCTAACTTATCATAGCCAGTTTCCTCTTACTGACCCGGCAGCGCAGTGGTCCTGGCTATGAGCATCTGGAACGATGCCTCTCAGCAGATGGCTTGGCTCGACGCCGGCAACAACGGACCGTGCCAGAGTGGCCAGGGCAGCCCGTCCAACATCCAGTCGCAGCACCCCGACACTCACGTCGTGTTCTCCAACATCAGGTGGGGCGACATTGGTTCAACCACGAAGAACTAAGTCTGGGTGTCGTATCTACCTGTCGTTTTCGACAATCCCTGCACCGGTGGATGATGGGTTGGATGCGTTGCCGGGGGCTCCATGTGGTTGGATGCGTTGCCGGGGGCTCCATGTGGTTCAGCTCTAGTTCGCGCAAGCGTTTAACGTACACGACGTCAGTCATGCGGTACCTACCTCCCTAGTGATCGAAGCAACCATGTGCTTAGGCATACTTCTAACTGCTTTAAATCTTGACTGGAGAGTAAGTAAAGTCTGTGGGTCGCCATAAGCCCATCCGGACACACAGACTGCAGATCAGCTCATGGCTCGTGAGAGAAACGGGAAATCTCCAGTACTGAACAGCCCGTCGGCATCACGGAGTCGGAGACGGGAGTTCACGGACTAACCGCGAGACTGATCTGGCCAAAACAATGCTGGTTGAGATGCGCATGATCCAGATGATTCTGTCCGGAATCTCTCCGAGCCAGGCGATAGCCACGGCGCCGGGCGAGGAATCGAACCGGCTGGCGCGATGTGGGTCTCGGCAGTCGTCGTGCCTCGGCGGTTTCTATCTCAGGGGAACCTGGTGTCCCACATCTGTAAATTTAGGGTGCATTCTATGTCTCCGAGAGACTGCTCTTATATTGTTATATCAAGCTTTCTGCCTGCATTGTCCGTGCTAGCTGATCACTGTTGGCCTAGGTTTGTCAGAGACACGGCATAGACACGTCCGATAAACACGCCCCGTGCCGAAACCTGAACGAGAAGCGAGATCTAGCCTTATCCGTTACTGACAACACGAACAGCAGGCAGATTCGTCCACCACAGTCGGCAAGATGGGCACAGAATCAGAACTTCGGCTCGCTCAGCCCCTGACTCTCAAATGCGGCCTCACGCTGCCCAACCGACTGGCCAAGGCCGCCATGGCTGAGCAACTCGTTGGCAACCAAAACCTCCCCGATGAACGAATGCAAGCCGTGTACAAGCACTGGTCCCAAGGCGGCTGGGGCTTGATCATCACCGGTATCCCCCCTCCCATCTCCCACTCCCCCCCGCCTCTCCTTCTGCACTACCCATCCTAACCCCCCTCCCCCTCAGGCAACGTCTTCGTCGACGCAACCCACCTAGGCCACCGCTCCAGCACCTCCCTCTCCGCCTCCCTCCCCCCCTCCGCCCTCCTCCCCCCCTACACCGCCCTCGCCCTCGCCAGCCAGGGCACCACCACCACCCCCACCATCGTCCAACTCAACCACCCGGGCCGCCAATCCCCCCGCGGCGCCGGCTCACGGGGCTTCTTCACCCCGCCCCTGGCCCCCTCCGCCATCCCGCTCTCCCTCGGCCGGGGGCTCATCCCCTCCCTCCTCCAGCACCTGGTCTTCCCCACCCCGCGGGCCATGACGGCAGACGAAATCACCACCGTCATCTCCCAGTTCGCGCGCGCCGCACGGGTCGTGGCCGACGCCGGGTTCCACGGCGTGGAAATCCATGCCGCGCACGGGTATCTGCTGTCGCAGTTCCTGGCGAAGGGGTCGAATACGCGAGAGGATGGGTATGGCGGAGATGCGCGGGGGAGGGCAAGGATGGTGGTGGAGGTTGTGAGGGCTGTGAGGGAGGCTACCAAGGATGTGCAGGGTGGGAGGTTCTGTGTGGGTGTCAAGTTGAATAGTGCGGATTATCAGGGGGAGCGGGGCGAGGCGGAGGTGAGGGAGTGGGTGGAGCAGGTGAGGGCGGTAGTGGGAGCTGGGGTGGACTTTGTGGAGGTTAGTGGCGGGTCGTATGAGGATCCGAAGGTATGTTTTGGTTTTCTAAAGGATGGTCGGGGTTGAGGGGTTTTGTGTGTGGGAAAAGGAGTCGCGTATTGTTGCTGACGGATGGCAGATGGTGGGTAGCGAGAATCCGGCGGGCGAGGAGAAGAAATCGGAACGATCCAAGGCTCGGGAGGCGTTCTTCCTCGAGTTTGCGAGGATCATCCGGAAAGAGTTCCCGGACGTTCCGCTCATGGTTACCGGCGGATTCAGCAGCCGAGCCGGAATGGAGAAGGCGCTTGTTGACGGTGACTGCGATCTGATCGGACTGGGCCGGCCAGCCGTGCTCGACCCATTGGCACCCAGCAGGGTCTTGCTCAACCGCGAAGTTTCCGACCAAGATGCAGTTCTGTACAGGAAGAAGAACGAGGCGCCATGGATCATGCAGCAGCTTGGTCTCAAAGCCGTGGGCGCTGGCATGGACACTGTAAGTTGCTAGCCCCTGGCTGCACGAGCATAACTGACATAATGCGACAGATGTGGTACATGGCGCAGATACAACAGATGGCGAAGTCGTGACGCGGCGTGGAGTGGACAGATGGAGATGAGCTGTGTATTAAGCGCTAGATTTGGTAGAAGCCTTCGTCCGGCGGGTGGGCAGGCTATAGATCGACCTTGACTGCAATCATGCTCTGGGACGAAAACCCAGTCACAAACAGCCACGCCTTCCTGGTCTTCTCAGCGCCGCCTCCCTGCGAGTCCTTGGCAGGGTCGATGGCCAACAGCACCGCCGCGCTCGCGCTTCTGATCCTGGTACCATCGTCTTCAAACAGAAGCTGCGTCTCCCAGCGGCCGGCAGCCGTCCGCCGGGCGAGGCTGACCATGACGGGGTCTTTGCCAAGCGGGTCCTGCTTAGTTTTTCCCAGGTCAATGGCGCGCCCGAGGCCCGCCTCCAAAAAGCCGCTGCGGTCGTCGTCAGGAGTGGCGAACGGGTCCGAGAAATAGCTCGGGTTGTCCACGATGTGGTTGAACTCGACAGAGTCGACTAGCGTGATGTTGCCAGTTCCCCCAGTCGACACTTTGCCGATGTGGAGCACGCCACTGGTGCAGCTCGAGATGAGGATCTCGTCCTCGGATCGGCCATGTGCGAGGCCGTTGCTGTTGTGCATCGGCGCCGAGGCAATGCTGGCCGCCACGCCGGATTCAGGATCAGCCTTGTTTAAGGAGTCGAGCTTGAGGTGCACAACATTGGTCCACCTGGCACCTGAGTAGACATCCTCGAGAGAGCGCATCAGCCCGTGGCGATGGCGGTGGTCATTGGTGACGAAGATCGAGGTTGGGCTCAGGGCAAAAATGTCGTTCGGCGTCTTGACCAAGGGATGCCAGACTGAGCGGAGATGCTTGACGGACGCGGATCCGATGACATGGTGGAACACTTCGAGCTGCGAGCGGGCATTGGGGCCATGGCTTCCCGAAGCCTGTGTTTCCGGCACGTGGTTCACGGCGATGATGTACACGGCCGCGCCGTCTGGCTGCTTGCGATCGGGGATGACGTCAATCCCGTGGGTGATGAAGGGGCCGTCAAAGTTCTCAAACTCGAGTCTTTGCGACTGCATGGTCTGATCATGTCTGTCAGACAGGCAAGGCCGCTGACGGGAGATGCAGCAGAGGACGCACCTTTGGATCCACCACATGAATGGAACCCCGACTTCTGCTGGCCATCTCCGGGTCATCCAGGTTGGCGAGCGCAGGAAACCACTTGAACCTCGTCTCGGCGTTGTCCTCGCACGCAGCGAAAAGGGTGCCGCTGGGAGCATAGTAGTGGACATCTTCGCAGTGCACCGTATCCGGGATCGCGATCACTTCATCGCTGTAGACAGCACCGGCAGGATAGCTTCGCAAGGCCCCCAACACGGTTAACCTTCGGTGAACGTAGGGGCCCGCGGTGAAGAGCGCGTAGGCGAGGAACGCCCCGTAGAGTCCGAAGGACTTGAAGACCATGGTTGCTGAGTGGTTTTCCAATGTACCGCTTGGGGGAGACAGGTAGCTATGAAATCGACTTGCTTAGACCACGGAGAGATGGGATCTGCGGTATGAGACGAGACAGTTGCTAGATAACCGCGGTTAGACGTCATGAGTTGAATGGATGGGGACGCGGGGGAAGAACCTCGGTCAAACAATGCCCCTGCGGGGTAGCATTGTGTCGCGAGACTCGCAGTGTGGAGGAATCGACGATCCAGGGATCCATTGCCGCCAAGATATGGAAGGTAGCGCAGAGCTAGGTTCCTACCTACCAACAGAGCCCTGTGCGTGCCAGTCGTGGAACCCGAGTCGCTGCCAGCACTCCGTCGTCTCCATTCCCAGTGAGTAGACGCTAAGGTGCTGCAGCATGGCCACGCAGTTTGACACGCTAGAGTACAGCATCGTTGGCTGCACGGGACACCAAGTCGCAGTGATAGCGAAGTCGGTAAAAGTGAGGAGCAAACGTTGCCCAGGAAGCGAGATTGATGGAGTTGATCAACTGGCAAATGGCGCTGCTAATCAACGTTAGTCCTGTCGCACCGCTGTTTGGTCAGTTGAATCCGGGGCGATTGGCGGGGCGACTGCCCCACAGCTTAGTGGTGCCTGATCGCCGTTCCCCAAGGAACTTCAAAGATGATCGGCTCTGATACAAGGCCAACGAGGCAACCTTCTCACCCGCTTACCTCACAATTCGCAGACGGAGCCGACCACACAATGGCCCTCACAGAGCATGACCAACACTCCCAGCAGCTGGCGTCGCCCATCTTTGGCCGACTGCCAGCCGAGCTACGGGCGATGGTTTTCGCCGAGGTGTTTGGGCGACGCCGAGTGCACATGGAGTTCATGCCACACCCGACCCGCGCCGACAAACTGGGCAACACGAGACGCTGGCGTCACGGAATCTGCGCCTATGAGATGGGCTGTTCGTTTGACCGGGTGATCGCACGTTCACACTTCTGCCTCACCTCGGCCCGGCGTCGCCTGCTTGACACGGCGCTTCTCTTGACCTGCTGGCGGGCGTAAGTCTTGTCTGTTTGTGTCGCGCACCACTTGGACATTGTCACGGGCGGCAGCCGTAGCTAAATTGTCTGTTACCTCAGTTTTCTGGAAGGCGTTCCCCTTCTGTACAAGAGCAACACCTTCCTCATCATCAACACGGACTGCAGGAGATTGCCCGTCGACGACATCCGCAGCCTGCAGGCGAAACTACCTCATTGCTGGCCGCTGGTGCAGTCCCTCGAGATCAAGTGGCAAGTCCACGCCCATGACCGCAACGCTGCCAGCATGGTGCCCCATCTCGGCGGCCGCCAAGCGTACAGCGCTTTGTGGGATGCGCTCGCCGAGATGCCCTCGTTGACACATCTTCGCATCGCCCTGCTCATGCCCCGGTCTGCCGCCTCGATCGCTAGCCCCCCGTCGATCGAGATGCGCGACCTCTACCTGGGCCCCATCGAGCGCCTGAAAGGTCTTACGTCTTGTGAGGTTGCCATACCAAGTTCGTATCTCCTGGTGCTTGGCAAGGAAGCATGTCAGTCGCTGGCGAGGTGTCGTCGAACGACGTCGGATTTTCGCCTTACCCGTGTCGATGAAGTGCCTCGGTTGTCGCCAATGCGCCTTGACGAGGATGATTTCTTCGATCATCTCTCCCACATATTCACCTACCTAAACATTGGGAAAACAGATGACTGAACACTCATGCATGAGACGGCTGTTTGGCCATTATCCCTACTGACCGCGGACACTGACTCCCCGAGCCCCCTGCTGTTTATGGACCGTTCAGACAGAAGTGGGCTGCCCGGACGGGTTCTGCTTGTTGAACAAATCAAACCGCCTCAAAGTGCCTGAACGCATGGGCTTCCTTGCAGCCGGGCTCGAGCCGGGTAGAAGCGCGAGACGCTTGGGCGAGGTTTTGCTTGGACCTCATGATGAAAAGCCTCCAATTTGCATCACACAGTTAACGCAAAGCACAACATGAGCCAGCCAACGACGACATCATGGCGCATGTCCGTCACGCTAACATCGACTCTCGGGCCTCTCGAGTCAGTCATCGCACAATGCTCCTGATGGATGCAGAAAGCCTTTAAACCCGAGAACCGACAGAACGACAAGCAGTGGTCTGCATAAGTCACCTTCAACGTCAAAGTCAACATTGCTAACCATTCGAAATGTCACAAGAGCATTCGCCATTGTCATGGCTACCCAACAAGGTGTTGGCCTTCATTGAGGGTATCTTCAGGTCTCAGAAACCACTGAACGCTAACTTGCCTCTGCCTCCGGCACGGTTGGCTTCAACGCGGCCCAGCCAGCGTACCATTCTCAGGCACTTGACAAAGAAGAAATATGCCGCCGACATCGCACCCGAGTCTGTCGGGGACGCACCTGTGCCGTCGCTTGACCCCGGTGTATTCGATAACGAAATGCTAAGACAAAAACTCTACCCGGCCATCGACCCCCGCAATCCGTCTCCTGTTCAGGAGCCAGAGGGCAACATCGTCGAGGGCACATACGTGGCTACACAGGTTGCCCTGACACAAGCCTATTGCCGGATCGAGCAAACGTGAGGCTTGCACGGGCCCTTCCTGCCTCCCCTCCAACTGGCATGCCTTCCACACACGCTGACAGTCCCTATTCATGCCAGGTTCGCATCCCTGTACGATGTACTCGGCGTGGAAGCCACGTTGCCAAGGCGGCGTGACCTTCAGCAGCAAAAGGAGCTCTATCAGTTCTCCCCGTACCCGACGAACCCCGAGGGGACCCCCGCAGAATACCCCCCTCACCTCCTCCATGTCCCAAAGGGAGACGCCGTCAGTCCGCTTCGCATCTTCAGCGACATTGGTCTGGTCGAGACGCAGGTGCTCCTGCAGAAGATCACGCCCAACGAGGACGGCATCCGCGGCCGTACGAAAGAATGGCTTCTGGAGAAAGCCCGCGCCACGGCCTTTGGCGGTGAGCCCGAGCTGGGAATCACGATCCAGGACGTGGTCGACTACAATAAGTTTCACCGCAAAACCGGGACCGACATCGAGGGCGGCGGCAACATCGGCTTGCTTGACGACTGGTTCAGCGACCGGCGGTTCGCAGACCAGCAGTTCACGGGCACCAACCCGACGACCATCACGCAGGCGACCCCAGCGTGGATCACCGATTTCACCGCAGCCGCGAGAGCTGGCAAATACGACAAATGGGTTGCCTCGTTGGCGAAAGCCGACCCGAAATCGCTCTTCGTGCAAGATGGAAGTTATTTCCGCAAGGCCATCGGCGAGCCCGACCCAGCTGCCGTGCTCCATCACAAGCAGCCCGCCAGCGACGAGTGCTGGACAGTCGGCGCCGTGAGCCTGTTCCAGCTCCACGACGACGGCAAGCTGCACCCCATCGCCATCTGCATCGACTACCGCGGCTCCATGGACAAGTCCGTCACCATCTTCAACAACCGTCTAACACCCACGAACTCCTCCCGCGGCGAGAAAACCGACTGGCCCTGGCGCTACGCCAAAACCTGCGCCCAAACCACCGACTGGATGCGCCACGAACTCGCCGTCCACCTGACCCTCTCCCACTTCGTCGAAGAAGCCATCATCGTCGCCACCAACCGCACCCTGCCCATGTCCCACGCGGTCTATCGCCTGCTCTACCCGCACTGGTACAAGACCCTGTCCCTCAACGCCGCGGGGCGCTCCACCCTCGTCCCGCAGCTCGCCGTCGACTTGGTTGGCCTGACTCCGGCGCAGTGCTACGCCTTCATGTGCTCGGCCTACGACACGTTCGACTTCGTCGCGGCGTACGTCCCGCACGACCTCCGCCGCCGCGGCTTCCCGGCCACGCAGCGCGGTCTCGCCCACCACCGGTTTCGGAACTATGCCTACGCTAAGAACGTGCTGGCGCTGTGGGACGCGCTGCGTGCGTATGTCGAGGCGATGCTGCGCATCGCGTTTCCGAGCGACGCGAGTGTGGCCGCGGATGGCTGCGTGCAGAACTGGGCGGAGGAGGTGCGTACCGCGGGCCATATGCCGAGTTTCCCGGAGCTGAAGACGCTGCCGGATTTGATTGATGCTGTGACCATGTGTATCCACATTGCGAGTCCGTTCCACAGCGCGATCAATTACCTGCAGAACTTCTATCAGGCGTTTGTGGTTGCGAAGCCGCCGGCGCTGTGCGCGGCGCCGCCGGAGACGCTGGCGGAGTTGCGGCGGTATAAGGAGACGGACTTGGTCGCTGCGCTGCCGATCGGGCGGCAGCGCCAGTGGTTGTTGGCTGCGCAGGTGCCGTGGTTGTTGAGCTTCAAGGTCGAGCCTGACCGGAGTCTGCTGAACTACGCGGCTAGTCAGTGGAATGTGTATAAGTTGAAGAGGGACGAGGAGGGGCTGGCGGTGAAGGCGGCGAGTGCGAGGCTGTATGAGGACTTGCAGCGGCTGCAGGGGGTGTTTCTTCGAAATAGTAGGGCGATGGATAAGGGGAGCATTCCGTATATGGTGCTTGATCCGGGGCTGACGGCGGTGTCGATCTTGATCTAGACTGGCCGCACCACTGACCTTCGTGCGGGACATCTTTTGGTAATGTTTGGTTATGGTTCGTTGAGTCGGGATCGTGCAATGGAGATTTGAATGTGTAAACAAAATACAGAGAAGAAAAGGGAATACAATCGTACACACTCCGCGGCCCTCCGATACCTACCCATCACTACTCTCTCTCTCTCCCATCCAGACCAACATAACAAATGATGGAGACTCGCTTGTATCCACACATGCCGCTCACAAAGCCATATTCCAGATCGTTCCGGCACCTCGGAAGGTCTCTGGTATCATCTCCAGACGTGAAAAACTCAACACCATTCCCAGCCCATGGGTCTTGCTGCATAGCTCGCTCAAAGATCCTGGTGGCGACAGCGGCCACAGTACCGCCTCGCACCAGGTATTGCTCCGTCACCGGCGGAATCTCCAACGCTTCATTGCGGCACAGTCGCAGAACCGTCCCTTCAACAGGGAGGCACCGCTTCCCAAGACAGTGGGCAATGTGTTCGCACATGTTGGCGAACGCTTGCCTCATTGTTTTGCTCGTCTTCATGCTGTCTCGGACCGGCGTGGCAACGTAGCCCAACTCCCTCTCGTGCTTCGCAACCCACTCGACACCTTCGGCATCCAGATCGCGCGAGAGCGTCTCACACAGCCACTCGGCCCGACGTTGCAGCGTGTAGCACATTCTTGGGCTGAGAAACCCGCCTATGCACTCTCCGCAAGTGCAGCCGTACTTCAGCCGCAGCGTAGAAAAGATTGTGTTGGTTTCGGGGAGCTTGTCGGCCCCATTGTCACCCATTGAAGAGGCCGCCAAAATGTCCTGCTTCGAAAATTTGGCCAAGTCAGAGACTTCAGCGCCCGTCAGCGCGGCGAGACAGGCGATGTCCGGTTGGGAGAACCCTTCGAACTTGTCCGATATGACAGTCGTGGACCTTCCGATGGTTATCCTCGTCCTGGCTTCTTCCAAATCTCTCTGCAGAGCTTCCAGTGCCGTGTACCCTTCAGCGTTGCGTATGTCTCTCAAGTTGGGAAACTTGGCCAGAAGGTAGGAAACTGCTTCTGCCTTCCTGGCAATTGCTGCAGTGTGGAGGACGGTGTTGCCATATTCGTCCGTTTGCGTGGGAGAGAGGGCGTCTTCCTTGGCAGCGAATGCCTCCTGAAGCTGTTGAATACACTCCACCCCTGAACTCCGAAAGTCACTTAGCGTGTTGAGGACGCTCAGCATTCGTTCAGGGATGGCTTCGACGCGATCTGCACATTCCGGCTCGTTCCAATCATCCGCGGCTGTTAAGCGTCGAGAAGGGTGGTCTTCGTCGTCGGTGAACGCAAACCACCCTGATGTGCCCACCCTCCTAAACCCCAGTGATTGGAAAAATTTCTGGGAGATTGCGTGTTGCTTCGTCGTATATGTGGACTGCTCCGCCTCGTCCATCGCCCTCAGCCCTTCAGTCAGGCATCCCGGCTCAGCAAAGGCGAAGAAGTCGACCGACTCCATCCGCGCCTCTTCCAGAACTGCTTGGACGATCTTGGTCCCGATTCCGGTGTGACGCCAACGGGGCTTGACGCTGATGCTCTCAATCAAGAGAAGATCGCCGTGATCAAGCTCCTTACCCCAGACACCGGATCCTTTCTTTATCTCGTGGTCGCAGTACTCCCGCTTCAGGCGACCGTGTCGGTCGAACACTTCGAAAGCAAGGTCCGATGTTCCCTCACTCGGCTCTTCCATATGGTCCCAGAAGGCGCCTCTGATGTCTTCGCGTCTGATCAATTTGACGTCGCATTTCGCGACCGTGTTTTTGCCGATTCTGGCAATGCCGTCGATCTGGTACATCCAGTCCCATTCTGCAAACTCAACAGGGAACGACGGATTGGAACCGTAGCCGTCTCCACCGAAGTCGGATGCGTTGTCGTCCATGCAATCAAAGCCGTCTTCAGCGTTTGAGTCTTCGTTTCCGTCCCCATCTTCGTCAGCTTCGCTGTCGTTGTCGTCTTGAACCCTGTATGATGGTTAGTGGAAGCCTATGATTTGACGAATTGAATGCAGTCCAGCAACAGATGAAGACTTACGTAGAGTAAGCCGCCAGGAGCCTCTGAAAGTGAATATCTGGCTCGGAATCTCCCCCGACCGGAGGACGGAACCTTAGGATAACTTTAACCTCAGCATTTTGTTGTCGTGCCGACACGACGGCGGAAGCCGCGATGCCAGGTTCGTGGGAAACCTTGGACGCCTTGGTACACCTTTCGCCATCAGCGGGGCTACCGGCTCTCTTGGAAGCATTCATCGTGCTGCGGGCTGTACGGAGAGTAACGTTGATAAGGAGGGATGTGAGGGTGAGTTGGTAGGTAGGTATGATGGGTGTGCAGAACTTGGTGTGTCTGGTCTTTTGGATTGGGATGGGAACATCCCTACACATAGTAGGCACGGAGGTATATATAGATCAGAATTACCTGACTGGACGTACAGACATTCAAGCTGGTGGCCTCCATTGATCACTGCCACCGTTGCAGGGCGATCGTTGCTTGCTGCCAACCTGGAAACCAAGCAGGACAGATGCAGCTTGCAATTGAAACACATTAAGCGCCGGCCGCTGCGCCTCTCACAAGGCTCACTTGCTCCCCTCCCCTGAAAGCACCAGATGCTGAAACGCTTATCTCCATGTACAGCTATTGCCCAAGGAACGATTAGGCATTTCCTCAGACTTCCTAACTAAATTTCCACGTCAGCCAGGTACTGACTGTAAGTTCATGGCGTACCTACCTCGGGTGATCCGCACAATCAGCACTTCCTAAAATGGCAACTCTAGGTCTGGTCACCGATATATTGGGCCGCCAGCGAGGGCCAACAGATCGCACACGTCATCTTCCTGCAAGAATTCAACATACCCCAGCCATGTGCGGCGGATCTGTCGAAGAGCCCCTGACCATGCGCCCGACCACCAAGGCTGATTTGGAGCCATCGTCGGGGTGGTGAGGACCGGTTTTCCTGACGACCCCGGTTGCGACTACAAGTTCCCCATGCGCGACCAATACCCCGACGATTTCTCGAAGTGGACGAGGCGGGAGTACGAGGAGGATCTCGACCAGCCCGAGAAGTTCGCCTCTTTCGTCGTGACAGCCACCGAAAACGGCCTCGCTGACGAGCCCATTGCCATCGGTGTGTGGCATATTGCTGTCCAGACCAAGGTAAACGGCGGAGATACCACTACTGCCTTGCAATGATATTTCGTTTCGACAGGCTCTAATATAACCTCGTTTAGATATCGCGGCATCGACGAGCGGCGCGACGCCAATCGCGAGCACGTGGTAGCATACGGCAAGGCCATGACCCGGAGCTTCGACAAGTTCTTTTTTCGCTATGGTGAGGAGAAAATCCACCTCTGGATGCTCGTTACGCACCCCGGTTTCCGGCGTCGAGGAGCAGGGACTCAGCTTTGCAAACAGGGCGCGGAGGAGTCAGCGAGGAGGGGCGGCTGGACACTAACCGTGATGGCGAGTCCTATAGGCAAGGAGCTTTATGAGCATCTAGGGTACCCGCTTGCGGGCCATGAAACTGCACAAGTGGAAGGGGAGGCAGAGAAGGTGGACATTCACGCCTTGGAGTCAGCTTCACACGTCTGAGGGGAAGGAGCACGAGTCATCCTGCATGTAGTTTTGCGATCTCTTCATGATACCTGCGTGCTGCCTTAGCCTGCCTGCATACCTACCTACCTACCTGCATCCCTAACCAATTGCACGGGGGCAGATCTGGCCGACGATTCCGATGATGCCTCGTTCTTGAGGCCAGATCATCCGAATGACTGAGAAAGAGCGCGACTAAGTGAGATTAACTCCAAGCACGGCCCTATCCGATACCCTAAGGACGGCAACTCTACCTACCTACCTAACCTAAGAAGCAGTCGAGGACCTCGATGAATGCTATGCTAGGTAATCATATTCCAGCTGACCGGCAGCTGCGTGTCAGGTCGGGCGGGCTGTTAACGTTATCTCCAATCAGCCCCACCAAAATTTCCAGCAGCACCAGGCGCCGTCTCCCACGCCAGTTGACCTGAACATCGCAAGCTCAAGATACCTTACCGATCGAGACCCTCTAGCACATAAGATCTCCGGACCGGACTTTGCAGACGTGACCAGTGACTACCAGTCGCCAGACCCCGAAAGAGACCGAAAAAATGCCCTCCGTCAAAAACCCCAACCACACCTCCAAAACCCGCCTCGCCGTGCGCGCCGCCAAGCAACGCAGCCAGCGCCAGAAGGCGGCCGTCGCCGGGCAGGTAACCAAGCGGAGCGGCGGCGCCACTGGACAGGCAGACTACCGACGGGGGGCGCGCCCGGGCCTGCTGCCGACGAGCGGGCCGCGGGCGCCGGTCAGCCGCAAGCGGCAGCGCAAGCTGGAGCGGCAGCTGGGGTATGCGCTGAAGCGGCGGACGGAGAAGGAGGGGGAAGTGGAGATGAAGGGTGCGTAAACTGCCCCCCTGTCTGCAGACTTTGCGCGTACATTCGGGCCGGGCGGGAATACTGACGTGCTGGTAGATGCTGAGGCGCCCGCGGAAAAGAAGGAGCAAGGGGAGGCTAAGACCAAGGGGACTGGGGCCGGGGAGGTGGAGATGGATGTCGAGTGAGGCGTCCAAAGGGGGATTGTCCCCTGGGGAGCGACAAACATTGGAACGTTGGCGGACGTCCCTGGATGAACAGCTACGATATGCCTCCTCGGCTGCCTCGTAGCAGGCAAAGCTCCCGGCGCCGTGCTCGTGGTATGTCTTTCACAGCTCGCCATGAAGGATCACCGAGAACGGCGGCTGCGTCGTGGTTTTCGGCAAACGGAAGGTCAAAGTTGATGTTGATGCCAGCCCTGCAGATGGACAGGGGCGTGACCCAGGCGCAGTACTGCGCGGTTGCTTGCTGGGAAATGGTCCATGGGCAAATGGTCCGAACAGAGGAATAAAAAGCTCTACGACCCACGTTGCTTCCATGACCAGCACATGTTTTCGAGTGCCACATGGTTCTGTACTATACGGTCACAACAACAGGATCATTGGCCTGGTATGCCGCGAAGCAGACATAAACATGAATTTGGATGTGGCGTGACAGAACCTGACAATCAAACATTAAACAAGTTGTGACGACACCGTGAAAGCAGACCCAAGCGAGCATACATAGCAGGGTGTGCAGAAGTATCCTACAAAGAAGAAAAACTTGCATTACTCAAGCACAACAGCAACATAACCCAAGACTCAAGGAGCCATAACGGATGCGCAGTCTAGATTCAGAAACCCGTTTCCGTGTAGTCCTGTGCAGCCCCTCTCCACCCTTCAATCCCCAAGTATCCACCTTACAACATGACCATCGACGCACCCACGCCCATGGCAACAACGACGTACAGGCCAATCATCAGATCGCCCAGCGCGAACAGGCTGCGGACGGGACCCGTACCGACAGCGGCACTGCTGCTGCTCGCCGCAGCCGGGCCGCTGGCGCCGTTGCCGCTGGTCGCGGTGGCAGCGTTGGCGTTGGCCGAGCTGGCGCTGGCGAGCGCCGAGGTGCACGAGCTGGCGGCCGAGGGGGACTTGAGGACGGCCTGGCCCTTGAAGTCGCAGGCGCCGGCGGCCTTGTTCTGGCTCTGGTAGTACTGGTCGAGCACGTAGCCGAGCTTGTCCTTGGCGGCGCAGCCGGCGTAGGCGCCGTACACGCCCGACACGGTGTCGCCGTTGATGCCGGCGCACAGCTTCTTGCCGTCCTTGCTGCCGCAGATGAAGTCGAAGATGGCGCCGTAGTTCTTGCTGTCGAGGTTGTCGGCCGGCCCGCAGCTGACGGAGCTGGCCATGCAGCCGCAGAGAGAGGCGTCGGGGGTCGGGGGCAGGGCCTCGCCCTTGACCTTCCAGTTGTCGCTGACGGGCGGGCAGGAGGCCGGGGAGTTGGTCGGCGTGAAGGCGTTCGCGGAGGTGCTGGACGGGTTCGCAGCGGCGACGCGTGACTTGAGCGTGTCGTAGTTCTTCATGGTTGAGGCGCTGTCGCCGTCGACCTTGACGAGACCTGCAGAAGTCGTGTTAGACACTGTGAGTTCAAAGGCGCACGCGCGGGCGGTGAACTAACCGTAATCGTTGGTCTCTTCAAAGTACATGTAGACGATGCCACCAGCGAAGACGGGGGACATGGCGTCGGAGTAGAGGGCAGTCGTCTCCTCGAAGAGGCGGCCATCAGCGCCGCCCTGGGTGTTGCAGCCGTACTCGGCGAAGAAAACGGGAATCGAGTAGTTCTTGAAAAAGTCAATCTGCGTCTGGTAGCCCGACGTCTCAATGGTCTTGTCGCCGCACCACTCGTAGATGTTGTAGCCCCAGAAGTCAATAGCCTCGGCCTGGTTGCCGCAGTTAAAGAAGTGGGCGATATCGCCACGGACATCCGGGTCGTCGTTGGCCGCATAGCCGACACCCACCCAGCGCTTGACGTTCTTCTTGATGTAGGCCTTGGTGTCGCGCACGGCGGCCTTGACGTAAGCCGACGATGCGGTGTTGGTCTTGTTGGTAGTGACCTCGTTGCCGGCAAAGAAGCCGATGACGTTGGAATACTGGCTGAGGTTATCGATCACGTCGGTGTAACGCTTGAACAGGTCGACGTTCCACTGCGTGTTGTCCGTGGTAATGGCCAGCGCGGGCTCGGCCAAATCACTGATGACGTAGATGCCGGCATCGTCAAGGAGTTTCATGCACTCGTCGTGGTTCTTGGTAGGGTCGACCGCGTAGGTGCGGATGGTGTTGGTCCCAAGCGCCTTGAGAAGCGGAACGTCGCGCTTGCAGGAGGCGGTGTCCGCGAGGGGGTCGTGGTACGTGGTACTGTTGGTGGACTGACCGGCGGCGGCGCTGTCCTGCTGGTAGGCCACACCCTTGATGAAGAATTGTGTGCCGTTCGCGTAGAAGAATTTGTTGCCCTAAGACGGTGAGCGTCCGTGCAATATCCGGGGAGATTGAGGACCACGCACCTTCGCGATGATGGGCTGAAGGGCCCCCGCCGCCTGCCCCAACAGGAGCGAGGCAGAAACGAGAGATGATGTGGTGGCGCGCATGTTGACGGTGACCTCAGGCACGTCCGGACACGCGATCGATCACAAGAGAGGCTGAAGAAAACACGAAACAAGAAAAAAATGCGATAGTGCAATAGTATGGTCTGGTCAACGAGTGTCAGGAAGTCAGAAATAGGAAGAGTGCACAGCGAACGGCGAGGAATGCGTCAAGAATGTTGCGGGAAGGAGAGGATGGCGCATTGAATCAGGAGGCGGCATCGCTAAAAAGCAGGAACCAACGGCGGGAGCCCGGATGGCACACGTCCGGTGGGGCTTGACAGGGTTGCTGTCATTTCCAGTCGCCCTCTTGGTCCGCGCTCTGAGTGGTTCGGAAAGCGGATGTGGTGGCGCAGTGCTTCAGCCGAGATACCCAGGTACGCACACTTTTGGCAATAAGCCCGCAGAATTTGAGGTACTTAACTAGCAAGCACAAGTTCCATCTCATCTCGTTTCCAGTCAGGGGGCAATTCCCCATACCGATTTTCCGTTCGATACTCTCGATGTTACCGAGGCAGCCAGCACAGTATACAGTATAGGGCAAAGAGAGGTCTTGAGAGACCACTCTTGATCTTCAAAGGGAGATCCGCTGTTGCTGGCGCAGACTACAGATACGGAGCGAACACAGCACGTTCCTCCATGAACACGATGCAAGCACAGGCACAGGCACGGAGGAGGGTGGCTCTGTGACAGCCCGAGCTTGCCGGGCCTCCCGCGTGCCACATCGAAAGCTCATCATCCTTCTACCAAATATACGGAGTAGATGGTTTTTCCTACATACATCGCGCCGTTGACAGCGAGCTCCAACCGAGCTACCAACAGCAGCGTCCTCTTGCGCCAAGACGATGGTTTTCTCTCTCTCTGCCTCGAGGGCTTGACTTTTTCAAATGTCCCCTCATCGTTCTCGCTGCACCTTCGTTCGCCCTGATCCCGGCAGTTCGACGTGCTCGAATTGCACAGCCCCTTTCGACTCCACCCCGTTTCGCCCATCAGCATCCAAAACGCGCAACAGAGGGGGCCGCACGTCGTACGGATGACGTTACCAGCACTGTACGCGCGGAGAGCAGCAAACAGACTCCATGCGACCACTCGGTAGCTCAACGTTGTACACGTCGTCCCTCCATAGAATGTCCGCACAGTTGAAGCGGTTTTCTCCGCCCAATGGCCCTTGGCAGGGACCGAAATGCTCTTGGCGCCAAGGCGGCAGCCCATCCCCACCATGTCTTGGCGATCGCAACCTGTTCGAGCCTGTCTGCGATCTGCGTTTTCACGTCCCCGCAAAGGGGCGATTCCCAGCCGAGCCAGCTCCCCGCCGCTGACGTTTCAGACAGTCGCGCCCTCGCCCATCAAGGCTCGAAGGACCAAACCCACCATTGTCGGGGAGCGGTCGAGGTGAACATTGTGCCCTAGCACAAACTGTTCAGAAAAACAGGTAACGTATTTGATATGCGAGCTGCGCACTGGTAATGGCTGCATTGACAATTAGTTGTAGCATTAACAGCCGGAATTAAACCGGGAATTAGCTCTTAACGTATCTTATATGCGAGCAAGACAGTTGGGTATCTTTCTGTAGGTGCCAGACCAAGAAAGTATCTGAAAATTGTTAGTGTGCTCTAACAATTTCAAAGTGCTTTCTTCCTTCCCCCCTGCAGAAAAATACCTAGCTGTCTCGCTCGCATATATGTCTCGCTCGCATATAAGATACGTTAGTGTAACAACTAAACGTCAGTACAGCTCTTACCAGTCGCAGCTCGCTTGCATGCGCAGCTCGCATATCAAATACGTTACACCAAAGCGAAGGACGGCGACCGTACCTGTTATCTTCATCATCTGGTGGCGGGCTCTTGAGTCTCTGCAGAGCGGTTCATCAGCCAATAGCTCAAGCAGCAATAGCAGATCAAGTGAGTTTCTATGCCAGGCGAGGGCTCAGAATCCTTAAGGATTACTGAGCTTCTTGTATCTCCATTTGTTGTTCTCGGGAAAGAGTCGGGCATTCTGATGACTGCGACGTCGAGTTTCGGTACAAGTAGTCGGGAATTCGTGGTTTGCGGAGGGCCCCAGCGGACAACTACAGACCTCTCATCGCAGCCATGTGGGCCAAACAAAACCTGAGCTCCAACAACTTAAACAAGCCCGAAAAACATCTGAAGCAGCTTCGCGTCAGCATACGCATAGGCAAGGCGCAAGATACAGGAAAGAGAAGGAAGTGGACGGCTCAGATCTTAGAGGGTGTCATCACCACACTTGGGTGTCTGTTTGAGTAATGAGTAAGGGATCATCATTGCTGAGGAGATGTAGGAAAGTAGAGACTTGCCTTGCATTAGCCCTAGAGAGAGGGTGGGCTTATCAATGACTGCCGACGACGAGTCCGAGACAGGGCAACGGCTGGTAAGGTAAGTTAAAGAGAGATAGCGACTCCAAGTTGAATATTGCGAGCTCTCGTCCAAATTTTCCTTTGACTGTGAATTTTGTACTCATTCGGAGAGTCTTCCAACCGTGTTAGTTTGGCAAGATAGCAAACGGGGTGGGCAATTCCACTGCATAACAGCAAGGGTTGACTCAGATACGCGTTTTTCATCAGGCTTCAGAGGAAGATGAAGCGTGCATCATCATGGTAAGGATATGGCCCGACAGCGCGTTAGGGACTCACCTCGTCGGGTGCCAGAGATAGCGTTGGACTGTAATATTCGCCGTATCGGTGTGTCTGCGTCGTCATGCCACCAACCGTCGCTGTACATGATGCTACGCTGTCTCCAGACTCGGAGTGCTGAAATGTAAGGGTACTGCTCACACGCCGGTTGCAACAGGCAATCGGAGACTACTGTTTCTCAGCATGGAGCTAGGTTTGGTGCCATCGTCTCGCAAAGCGTTCGGCTCGCCAACTATGAGGCGTGTAGCGTGCCTGGTCTAGCTTGTCGACTGGTTAGATCCCGTCGCTTTTGGCTCTTGTCTTCGAGTCGGTGAGCAGGCGGCACCGAAGGCCAAGGGTCTGTACCATTAAACGCATGGAGTTAGCAATCAGCAACGACCAGCTCTGAAGGCTCGAAAAGACCAGTCAGCAAGGCTATCTCGACCTTCAGTGTAAGGGAAGTGGATGCGGGTGAAAGCAAGAGAGGGACAATGCGAGCAAATCACCGTTGAATATGACAAAGTCGAAAAGGAACAATGCAAAGAAAGGGTGCTGGAGTGATGTGGTTCTAGGAAAACAGAGGCAAATATCACAGTAGAAACAAGCTGGGGAAAGGCAAGTGTGTTGTCCCGGTCACTGCAGCCGCTCCCTAGGAGGCGGCGAATAGCGCGCCTCGAGTGTGAAGAACCGTATCCTACCTATGATGTCGCTGTGTACCTGGTGTCTGTGCAAATGATTGAAGTTCCCAAGGGTGTGAGCAGCAAGAAGAGAGATATCGCAAGGCGAGTTGGGAACAGGGCATGACATGTGCGGGAGGTTGGTACTATTACTCGACATCCGAAACAGTACTGGCATTCTGTCAAAAAGAAATCGTGCGGTACATTATGGGGTTCAAGTCAACTATAGAATGGCGGTGATTATTGACGAAGTTCTAGGACAGCTAGTTCTCCAATCCAATCCGAGCCAGGTGTAGCAGGATAACTTGTGAAGAACACTTGAACTACGTAGAGCGAAGATACACAGAGTGTTAGTGACCTAGTCCTCATTCATGTCATACTAAGGGGCAAGAGCACATGTGCAAATTTGAAACCGCGCAGGAGTCATATGTCAAAGCGAAGGGCTGCCGCCACTGGTGATGGAACACAGGGTACCTATGAAAGGTGACCAACAATGTCGGTTTACAACCGTGGGATGTGGTTGATTTTACATGTAGTCATTGTACTTGCCTGCATGCCAGGATATTGACAACCCCATCATGCGTGGGCAGACTCTGGAGACTTGAGCAAGGCGGAATATCATTGGTTGCACTGGCACAATTCAAAGCTTCTCTGAAAAGGGGGCTGGATCTACTTTAAGAAATGCGCAACCAAGAATTCTGCACAGAAGCTTTATCGTGCATGCGATTACAGACTGCGGCGTATAGCCGTGTTGGAGGAAGAGCGTAGGCGTGAACCTGAGAAGCCGAAGAGCAACTGAGCCCAGGCGGTTTCACACAACTGAGTCAACCATGACTTTGCAATCATAACCAGGATCAGGTGCAAGCAAGGGCGGCTAACATGGAGGTTGCTGGCCGAGAGGGTATCATTGCATAGAACCAAGTGCTGACAGGTCCGGATATGACGGCTCCGCAAAGGAGCCATGAGGACCCAAACTCGGAATATCGATATGTAGTTACCTTGGTACCATCCACCGCAGCTCCCATGATTAAGTTGTTCACACAACTCAAGCAGGCAAGGTGAAGACGGACCATCACCCAGCCGACCGCTTATTGCTTGATGTGGATTACCTAAGCCATGTTCCTTCCTTGATTTGCCGTCCGTGCCTTCCGTCACCCCAATCGCCCACCCAAATCCGTGATAACCCGAGCTTGTATGGCTGATCCAAAGGTCTCCATCAGCGTTCCAGCAGAGCTCAATACCTCAGATATCACCCAGATGAGTCACCACAGTCTTACCATGTCCGTCCGGGCGGCATCCGACGACGATATCGGCGCCATCACGTCCATCTACGCCGACGCCGTCACACACACTACAGCGACGTACGAGCTGACGCCACCCAGCCAAGCCGAGATGCAGCAACGGATCTCTGCAATCCGCGACGCCGGCTTTCCCTGCCTTGTCGCAGAAGACCAAGACCAAAGAGTGGTGGGCTACGCCTATGTCAGCCCGTTTCGCCCGCGCCCAGCATATCGCTTCACGGTGGAGCATTCTGTCTACGTGCTGGCCGGCGAGAGAGGGCGTGGCGTCGGCCGGCGGCTGATGGGGGCGCTGATCAAGGAGTGCGAACGACTCGGCTTCCGCCAGATGGTGGCTGTCATTGGCGACGGCCAGGAAAATCAGGCTTCCGTTACCTTCCATGAGAGATTGGGCTTTTGGCACGCGGGGAGGCTGGAGGGATCGGGCTACAAGTTTGGCCGGTGGCTGGATACGGTGTTGATGCAGCTGAGTCTCGGTGGAGGAACTGGCGGGCCACCGGATCCGCAGGCCATGCTGGAGGAGAGGTTCCAGAGGGGTGAGATGGAGTGAGGTCCGCTGTAAACGTCAACGGAAATCCCACCAAATGATCTTAACGCTTTCGTCAAACCCCTGAACCCCTGGTTGGTACATACTAGTATCTCAGCGGGTTCGGCCGCAAGTGGTTGACTGGACCCTCCTTGGGCCCTCCACCAGTGCCCACACCAGCTTTCAACATTGACGCAAACACGAGAGCTACCCCGCAGACCGCGGATAGCCGATACGAGTCATCTCGAACTCTCTCAAACTCTCAAATAGCTCTCACTGCACAGAACTGTGAACACGGCAGCAGTCCACCGTCACAGCACCGCACCATCCATCTCCAACCACAACGCAAAAGCGTGAAAACAAGATGGCCTCCCAAAAGCAATTCAACGTCGGCATCGTCGGCTACGGGTAAGCCTCTCCTCCCCTCCCCCCTCCCCACTCTCAACATCACCACAACTCCCAAAACTAACTCCCCACCTCAACACACGCAAAGCCTCTCCGCCAAAGTCTTCCACATCCCCTTCATCGCCCTCACCCCCTCCCTCAAGCTGCACTCCATCGTCCAGCGCACCCCCACCCCCTCCTCCTCCGCGCCCACCGACCACCCATCCCCCATCAAACACCACACCACCCTCGCCCCTTTACTCGCCGACCCGGACGTGCACATCATCATCCTCTGCACGCCACCCAACACCCACGCCGCCTTTGCGCGCGCCGCCCTCGAGGCAGGCAAGCACGTGCTGGTCGAGAAACCGTTCGTGCCGACCGCCGCCGAGGCGTCCGCCCTCGCCGCGCTGGCACGGGAGAAGGGAAAGGTGCTGTGCGTGTACCAGAACCGGCGGTGGGATTCCGATTTCCTGACCGTGCGGCGGCTGCTGGCGGAGGGGACGCTTGGGCGGGTGGTGGAGTTTGAGACGCACTTTGATCGGCTGCGGCCGCAGGCGCCGGCGGCGGGGGGGTGGAAGGCGGGGATGGGGATGGCGGAGGGGGGCGGGGTGCTGTTTGACCTGGGCACGCATCTGCTGGACCAGGTGTTTGTGCTGTTTGGCATGCCGACTGGGGTATTCGGGAAGTTTGCAAGGCAGCGCGACGGGAGGTTGGTGCGTGGGACGGGAGGGGAGGTGGAGGAAGAGCCGGATAGTGTGACGGCGGTGTTGAGCTATGCCGAGACGGGGGTGGTGGTGCATGTGCGGATGGGGGTGGTTTGCGTGGAGTCGCGGCAGGTGCGGTTCTGGGTGCGTGGCAGCAAGGGGAGTTATCACAAGACGGGGCTGGATCCGCAGGAGGATCAGCTCAGGAGTGGTGGGAAGGCGACGGATGCTGAGTTTGGAAGGGAGGATGCGTCGCGGTACGGCCGGCTGTGCGTTATGGCGGAGGACGGCTCGGTGCAGGACCAGGTGTGCCCGACTGTGGAGCCGGAGACGTACGTCAGGTTCTACGAGCTCTTCGCGAAGGCCGTTGAGAGCGGCAAGGAGGAGGACGTCCCTGTGCCGGCGTCGCAGGCTGCCCAAGTGCTCAGGATCATCGAGGCGATTAGGGAGAGCGCGAAGACGGGCAGGGAGGTTGCGCCTTGAGCTTTCCATGCTCCTAAGGTACTCTGCACCATGTCATCGCAGCAAAAGGAAAAGCTTACAAATATCTTCTGCAAAGACTCAAGGTACCGTGATTATGCCTGACAAAGTCTCGCCTAAACTGCCGAGACATCACCTCCTTGCTTCACCACATGGAACCAGACACTTCCATCTAACAGTTGCTCAGATTAAGACGATTAACGCTATCTTCTATCGGGTACTCTATCCCAAGCCCCAATCCAAGCATGCCTTAGCCCATCTCGTCGAGCTGCCCCACTCGCTGTCCACTCAAAGGTATACCTTGCGGTCGGTGGTGAGAGCCACCCCGATACGAGCATCCCTCTTGCCCTTCCTCGTAGAACTAGAGCCTGCGTTGCAAACCTCATAACTCCGCTTGAACCCGTTTCTCTTGGAGTGGCTTTGTTTGTGGCGGTGTGAACGGCCAGATTTAGGACCGGCACTGCTATGGTTTTGCTGCTTCTCCAACGTGGTGTTTTTTTGCTCCTTTGGCGTGGTGCTCTTGTGCTCCGTCGTGATGCTGCGCTCCTTGACCCTTGAGGTCCCGTTCTGCCACCCTTCCAACTTGTAACCCTGGTGTTCCGTCGGCGTGGTGCTCTTATGCGGCGCTGGCGTGATGCTCTTGTGCTCTGGTTGAGTGCTGGGATGTTTGTGTTTTGAAGTGCCGTTCTGTCCAGCGTCTAACTCGGTGCTCTTAAGCTGCGCGAGGGGGACGGGGACGGGCTCCTTTCGCTTCGAGGTGCCGTTCTGCATGCCGCCATACACCCTGCAATTTCCGCTGTTGTGCTGCTGACCGTCCACTTCGATGATCTTGTGCTCAGTGAGGACGCTGCCCGACTTGCCGCTTGATGTGTCCTTCTGCCGTATCTCCAACGTGGTGCTCTTTTGCTCCGTCGGGACAGCACGTTGCTCGCCCTTGGAAATGCCGTTCACCATGCCACCATGATGAGTCTTGCTGTGCTTTCCGTGGGAGGTACCGTTCTTCATGCCGCCTCGAGGCCTGCTGCGCTCTCCTTGAAAGGTACTCGCTCTTCCGTCCCATCCTGAGCGGCCAAAGATGGTTTGATAGCTCTGCGCAAGCGACTCGTAGCCCCCACGCGCCTCCTTCTTCATGCTCTGGATGTGTTGAAGCATGGCCTGCTTGATGTCTCGGATCTGGTAGGGATAAGCCTCGTAAACAGAGATGCCAAAACCCTTATCCGTATCCCTCTCCCACTGGGGAATGAGCATAGTAGAGAAGGCAACTTCCTTGGAGTTCTTCGCCTGCACGAGCCACTGCCAGAGGGCCGTGTCGTTCTTCGCCCGGGGCAGGAGCTCCTTCTCCCACATTCTATCCCACTCGTCGCCCTGCTCGCGCATCCAAGCAGCGTGACAGGTGAGACACTTCATATTGGTGTCTTGGTGTGGGAGTGGCGCTATGCGGCAAGAGACGCCCATATTCGTGTCCAAGCCCTGACTGCTTCTCAGCCGGGCTGAGGAGCAGTACCGCACCACCTCCCAAGCTCCGTGGCCGCAGGCGTGTATCTTCCGGTATGCCTTGCACATGCCAATAGGTTAGGGACTGTGACGAGTCTGGTTGGTGTCTGGGTGCTCGCAGGAGTTGAGCACTCCAACACAGACCTTGTGAGGTCTCAAAACTGTCGCGCGTCTTCGCTGATGTTGTGAGGCGCAGGGTAGAAATGGCTGCAGAGGCAGGTGATGGGGTGATGTGAGCAAGGCCAGTTATCACCCACTGTGATTCTAGGTGTAAAGCCGAGGCCATGTGCTTCTGCAACAGTCTGGATGGCAGAGTTTTCGGGTCTTCATCCTGTGTCCTTGTGATTGCTAGGTTTGCCTCACCCCACACTTACAACATAAGGGTCAAGGACAACAGCACGGCAGAAGCTTATGGCTTGGAAAAATTGAATCGGATGTGTTGGGAAGTGGTAACTGATGACGCCCGATTGCGACGTGAATGACGAGACACCTGGGGCGGCGAAGCACTCAGGCGCTTCTCAGTTTTCGCGACATGTAACTCCTATGCAAAGCCTGCATCATCTGTTGCAGTGTGAGTACGAGCTAGTCCCTACCCTTGTATATGTGTCTCCTAGATCATTGCCCGTCTAGTGCGATGGCACAGCTGCACCGATGTCCGGTAAATAGTAGAACTCTCTGATACCAAGTGCCCTGCTACCAATATGGACACACGTGAAGAGGTGATGCTGTAAAGTAAGGGTGATGCAGTGGATGGTTTTCTCGGGTATGCCATGTAAATGTAATGGCAAACGAATGCCGAAGGCTTACACTGGCTGGGCATAGCGCATGTGTCTAGCACCGGCGTTAGCCACCGGACGTACAACAGGCACACAGGGTGTGCGTAGTGCTAACTCCGTTCACGCCCAGTGCGCCGCTGGTTTGCCGCCCTGCTACCTACGCTAGAGAAAAGGGAAAGAGGGGGGGGGGGGGGGGGGGGGGCAAAAAGGGCAAAAATAAAATTTACACAT
>JAMAKO010000064.1:0-100784 GCA_023628555.1 Chaetomiaceae sp. R4402 | reverse complement strand
CAATATGGTCTACCATCTATTTGACCGTATCTATGCTCTATCCCAACGGTGCGCTATAGAAATTCTCTTCTTTCAACAGGTTTAGATAGCACTGGGCGAGGTTATTTACGCCCTGGTCTCTACGCAATGCTTCCTGGCATGCCTTGAGCTCCGAATCTATGGCCTCTTGCTCCCGGCTGTCGCCGGTCAAGCTGTTCCTCAGCATTGTGAGCCGCTCTGCGGCAAGGTAGATGGCTGTCGGGGTAAACACGTGGGCCTTACAACCAAAAGGATTCAAAGTTAGTGGAACAGAAGTAATCCAAGTAGCCAAGTACCTCATGGAACGAGTCCATTTCCATGACTAACCTTGAAAACGCCAAACCGGGCAGTCTTTTTTGCCAATGAGGCGACTTCGTGAGCTGCCGCCGTCGCCTTTTTCTTGTATTCGGCCACGCGGGAAGCCGAGTGCTCATCGACGTTGAGCGGCTCCATGATCTTGAACAGGTAGAGCATGGTGGCCTGCTGGAGGAGATGGGCCAGCAACAGCATGGGCTCTGCGTGGAGCGCCGACGGAGAGTAGCGTTGCGCGAAGTTCGTCATGCGCTGGCCGAGGATCGCGTCGATCCAGTCATGCCGCGCCCAGAAGTCGACCGCCGCGTTGCCGTACAGCTGCTCGACCGCTGTCACGTTGGCGTGTGCGAGGGCGCGCCCGTACAGCGTGACGAGGATCGCCACCTCCACCACTGCCGGGAACGGGCTGAGGCTGCTCGCCGACACCATGGCCTCGGAGAGAAAGCAGCCTGTTGTTACCGGGTTCCCGTTCTGGAAATCCAGCTCTGCGGCGGGGAGACGGGTATAGATCTGGGAAGTTGCAGAAACGCGAGGCGGATTAGCTCAGTTACATTTACCCGATTGATAAACGTACCTGGTGGACTTTATCATCCCAAGAAAAGATGTGATTATTCCCTTCTTAGGAGAGAGGGAGACTTACAGATTCCTCATTCAGGGTCAATGGAAGCCGATTGTGCGGGCTGATGAAGCGGTCGAGACAGTATGCCGCCCAAAACGCCCTGCGCTTTTCCTCCAAAGCAATCTCGTCCTGCGGCACCAGGTCCAGCACGTTCATGATACTGTTGTGCGGGCTGTCCACCTCGTGCAGCCTGAGGAGCTGCACGAGCCGAAACACCTTGCCCGCGCTGAACCAGGCCCTGGGGTAGCTGTGGCGAAGGAACTCGTAGAACGTCACCAGCAGCAGCGCCTGCACGGTCTCGATGTGTCGCATCCCCAGCTCGTTGCTCAGCTCCTGCGCCTCCAGGATCCGCCGCGTCTCGTCGTACATGGGCACGCGAATCTGCTCGAATTGCGACGAGAGCGCCATGGCCAGCGTCCACATGGCATTCTGCAGGGCGATGCGGTGGCCGCCGGGGTTCTCCTGCTCGCACCACTGGTAATACCGATGCTTATTCAGAAGAGGTATCAAAGGATGTACCCGGTCAAAGTACAGCTGGTCTCTGTGCGGCAAACCCCGAAAGTGCCCCAAGAAGGGGCCTCAGGATGCATGTCAGACCAACTTTGTTGCCTGTTTCGGAAAATATGCTGCCCGTGCTTCGCAACCCTGCCTTCGGACAGAACAAAGCTTGGACTCACAGGTCTGCTCTTGTCAGCGCATCCACGACCATTCTCCGCAAGCTGGGTTCTGTCGTGCCCGTATCCTGCGGCGAGGGCGTCTCGGAATCCTGCACCAAAGTCCGGCCTGTCGGTGAGGCACTGCTGTCCCTGCGGCTAGTGGTGATGGGGACGGGGTCCTCTGCCGCATCGCCGGCGGTGTCAGCATCGTCCAGGTCCTCGTCCATATCCATAATGCCATCGCGCCTGTTTCTTTCGCGCAGTCTCTCTTCGAGTATTTCTGCAGAGAGAATGGGCACGTCAATTAGAATATGGCCAGTGGTAGGTACTCAGGCCCAACTGTGTTGGTGTGTTGGATGGATGATTTGGGTGCCAACCCTCACGGATTCGTCTTTGGAATACTAGATCTCTATAGGGGGGACATCTGATTCGGGACGAAAGAGAAGTGCTCGGAGACTCACGTATGCGGCTACGCAATGCCTTGAGAGTTCCTTTCTTGGGGCCCCTCGGCAGCCGCTGATCTGTTATCTCACACTTGACTCCGGCATTGACACAAGTGCCACATCTCGGCCTCCCTCGGTCGCACCGTAGTTTCCTCTTGCGGCATTCATCGCACGCAATGCCCGGCTGTTGTCGTGGCTGAGGTTGGTCCGGCATTGCTCACATGCTCGGCTTCAAAATGGAGGTACCTTTCGGGAGGGCGGGGTTCCTTACCTAGGTAGGTAGGTTTTGACCGTCGTCCTTTCTGCCCTCCCCCTCATTTAAGGTATGCGCCCGAGGAGGGCAAGGCTTAGACCAAGCTATTGTGTATTCTCGGAATTCCGATAGCTGACCGGGACCGCCCGATTGCGCCCCTCAGCCGCATCGGCATGAAATCCTTCATGTTGCTTACCAGCTTGGCCCCGGACCAGAGCGGGGGGTAGTTACGTGTTGTTGCTGCAGTCACAGAACTGGGCGGTTCAGTGCAATCCTACCAGGTGGCGGCAAGTGGACAAATTCGGCCCTTTGGGGGCGTGTGGGGGGCAGGATCGAGCGACAGTATGTAAGTTAGGTACCTTAAACCTGAAGATACGTGCAAAGGGAGACTTTAACGACCTTGAACGCCAAGTAGAGCTCCAAGCAGCTTCGACTGACTCTAATAAAGCGGCGGTGACGGCGGCGTCAGGCGGGGGTGACGGTGAAGGTGACGATGACAGTGACGATGACAGTGGCGATGATGGTGACGGTCACGGTGCCTTTGCCGCCGGTATCGGCAAGATGGAACTGCACCTATGGGAGACTTTAGAGAGCGCCTCTACCTTCTTCAATAACCCTTGGCCTGGTTTGCTGACAGGAGCCAATAAACGCTTGTTCAGTCCACCAGTTCGTGGCTATTTGTTGACCAGGACAAACCACGCGTGTCCCTGCAACAGCCGGGGTTGCTTGATCAATGTTAGCCACATCTATACCCGTCTGCTCTCTGCTTGTACCGCAAACGCTGCATAAAACCACTGTGTGGTCAAGACACGTCGACTTCCCGCACTTCGCACCTGGTATCTTCTAGAAACCCGTGAATAGTACTTTCCGCACTCGCACTCGCACTTGCGTTCGCACTTTCCACACCTCGCACTTCAATTGCAATCAAACCGAGGCTTCGAGTCATGAACAACGTGCATGTGGGGAAGGTCCCGTCTTTAGTGTAGGATAGGATTTGCTGTGGTTACACAGGGCACCTAGTACGTTCCGTATTCATTGGGAGAACGGCATGTGGGATGAAGGAACGACTGCGACATCGTGTTCGGTCAGACTGCAACCTTTCTTGAGAGCTTCTGGTGCCCAGAGCCTGGTCGTGCAGGACGTCGGATTGTACCAAGCATGACAGGAGCTCAGTCATACGGCCTCGGCGGCTGGGGGTGGAGTAGGCGACGTTGTGTAACGATCATCGTGAGTGATGAGTGGTGCGTCTGAGAGAGTGAGCAGCCGGGCCGTAACGGGAAGCAAGCCGGTGGCCGCACGAACAGAGCATTGGACAGCTCGGGAGGGCTGGTGCCGGCTTACTCGGTACCCAATATGTCGTTAATACGCGCAGACGGTTCGGCCGAGCCTTCAGATGTTGTTTCCGAGATTAGGTTGCGGGTTGCCATAACCTTATCTCAACGGATGCAGTGATTCTCCGAACACGAAGCTGCGGGTGTTGTTTCACAGCTGGCTTCCCAGGTCACGGTCGCTTTCTTTCTGGTTGGGCAGCAGCAATGCGCCCGCGCCTGATGCGATGGCTTTCCGGTGCTTCCTGAATAAGCGTAGGAAGCAACTGAGAAATACGATGTAATGGGACTCTCCGTGATGGGAAGCTGTAGCTAAATGTATTACCTGGGAGAGATACATCAACATGAGATAAAGAATTACGAAAAAAAAAGGCCCTCTCTCTCTAAGTCCTAGGCAATTTTCAGCTCCTGAACTTCTCTAACCGAACTGCCAATGCATCGAACCGCGAGTTATTTCCGTGCAACTTGCCCCATAGCAAGAGGAATAAAATCCATTGGCTCAAGCTGTCTCATCAAGCCTTGAGCAAAGTCGTATCGATGTGGCTGCTTTTCGAGGCGACAGTGGTCGCCAGCGCTGTGATGGATGCACTCTGCATGATGTCGAAGATGGACACCTCAGCCGACGCCCGCAGCGCAAGCATATTGCGGAGCTCCACGGCCACAAGCGAGTCAACTCCGTAGCTCGACAACGGCTCAGCCGGCTTGACCTCGTCGGCCGACAGCATGAAGATGTCGACGAGCTTCTGGCTGATGCACTCGACCACCGCCTGCGTAGCCTCGTCCAGAGACGTCGCCCCGGCGATCTTTGCACCGAGGTCCATCAGCCCGCCGGCCTTGGGCGTGCCCGCCCCAGCGCCGCGCGCACCATCCTCGCGGTACCGCAGGGCGCTGAAGCGCGCATCCCGCGCCATGGTCGCGTCCTCCCAGTGGCTGCCCGGGCCCGTGTTGAAGCCGATGATGAGCTGCGGCCGCGTCGGCTCCAGGATGGCCCGCTCGAGGGTGCGCAGCACGTCGTCCTCGCTCAGCAGGCTAAACCCTTGCTTCAGCAGCCGCTCGGCCGTGCCGTCGTTCTCGGCCACGTAGCCCACCGACTTGACCTGGCCCAGGTCGATGGCCACGCCGGGAAGACCGCGTGAGACGCGGTGCCGCGCCAGCGCGTCCTGGAAGGCGCCTCCCGCAGAGTATGCGCTCTGGCTCGCGTAGCCGGCGATGCCGACCAGCGAGGAGAGCATGACAAAGAAATCGAGCGGCTCGTCCAGGGTCTGGCGGTGGAGATTCCAGGTCCCAAGGACCTTCGGCCGCACACCCGCACTGTAATCGTCCAGTGTCATGCGTTCAAGAACGGAATCCTGTTACAAAAACACACCTCCATGTTAGCGGTGCTCCGCGCTGCAGCCTAAAATGGCAACGTACCTGTAGCACCATGGCTGCTTGGATGACGCCCCGGATGGGCGGCATCTTCCTGTCCTCCGCGCACTCTCTCAGGACCGCAGCCAGCTGTGCCTCGTCCGCGATGTCGCAGCTTACAATTTCCACCCTACACGACAGCGCTCCGAGTTCCGCAACAAACGCTGCCGCGGTAGCCTTGGCGTCTTTCTTGCGAGAAACGAGGATGAGATTCCGAGCCCCGTGCGCGACCATCCAGTGGCACACGGAGCGGCCGATGCCGCCCAGACCGCCGGCCACGAGGTACGAGGCGTCGGCGCGGAGCTTCGCCGAGCGCTGCTGCGGCAGCACGCGCACCAAGTCGTCCGCGTTCATGGCGACGACGATCTTGCCCATGTGCTTGCCGGCCTGCATCAGGCGGAACGTCTTCTCGATCTCGGCGACGGGATACACCGTGATGGGCTCGACCGGCACGACGACCTTGCCGCGCGCGAGGTTCATCACCTCGGTGAAGACGCGGTGCATCTCCAGCTTCTTCTCCTCTCCGTACGCCAGCAAGTCAATGGCCGTGAAGCTCACGGCGCGCGTGAAGGCGCCCATCGCCAGGCGGCTGTCGATTTCGAAGTCGCGCTTGCCGATCTCGATGAAGCGCCCAAACGGCGCCAGGCAGTTGACGCTCTCCTGCAGGAGCGCGCCCGCGAGCGAGTTGAGAATGACATCGGCGCCGCGGCCGTTGGTGCTTCGCAGCAGGTCGGCCGCAAATGACGGGTCGCGGCTGGAGAAGATGCGCTCGGCCGGGACGCCATAGTGCTTCGTGAGGAACTCGCGCTTCGCTTGCGTGCCCGCCGTCACGTAGATGTCGGCTCCGATATGTCGTGCTAGTACGATAGCAGCCTGGCCAAAGGCGCCCGTCGCCGCGTGAATCAGCACCGTCTCGCCCTTCTGCAGCTGCGCGTGCTTGACGATGGACACATAGGCCGTGCAGTACGACACGGGCAGGCTTGCCGCGACTTCAAAGCTCATCTCGTCCGGGATATGCACCACGCTGGTCCAGTGCGTCCGAGCAAGGTTGCCGTAGTAGCCGCGTAACAGCATGGCCACGCGGTCGCCGGGACGGAACCCCTGTGCGGCAGCCTCGGGTCCCACGCGGGTGACGGTACCGGCGCACTCGAACCCCATCAAGTCGCTGTTCAGCTGGCCCATCGCGACCATGACGTCGCGGAAGTTGACGCCGAACGCCCGGGGCCCCACCTCGACGATGCCGGCGTCCAGCTGCCGGCCCGCGTCTGGATCGTCGCACCACGCGAGGGTGTCTAGAAGACCTTTCGTACCGACGGACAGCCGCAGAGGACGCTCGGGCTGGTAGAAGGGCTCCATGGCGGGTTCCGCGCCATCGCCGTGCTGCTCGGGGAAGACGGTCTTGTTCAGCGCGACGTCCTTGCGGAACCGTAGGACGGACACGACGCCGTTGCGCTCGGCATACTCGAAATCCCGCATCGTGGTGCCGGTTTCTGACCGGTCGAAGGCAACACCATAGACCTCTCCGATGATCTTGGCCGAAGTGGCGTCCCATAGAGGTTGCTGGGGATCCAGGTCCAGAGTGACCAGCGGCTTGTCGCCGTACTCCATCCGAAGCGACCGGAGGAAGCCGGCACTGAGGCTCACGTCGACATCGTGACAGTCCATGGCGCCGCCACGAGTCACCCACAGCACGCCTCTTGATTTCGTGCAGAGGGCCTGGATGTTGTTGAATTGCGCCTGGTCCGGGCTGGCGAGAACCGGGCCTCCGAGCTCGCCGACGAATACGTACGTACTTCTGGGGTCGGGCTCGACCGAGTCAAGGGACGCGAGTCTCGGTTCCGCACCCGTGGCTTCGCAGAGAGCATATCTGACCGCCCGCACCCAAGGTTCGGGGGGAGGGGCCGCGGTTGGAGTGACGACGACCACGTTGGAGCTGACGACTGAAGGTCGGGGGGTGGCCGTGGCCATGATGGTGCTGAAGCAGTAGAGCTCCTCGCTCTCGCAGTCGTGAACCTCGAATTCGATGCCGGCCCCGAAGCCCGTGTACCGCAGCACACGGTCCCACATGTTGACGGAGAGCGAGGGGCTGAGCTCGCGCTCGCTTTCTTCGCCTATTGAAGACCCATTCGTGATTAGATCAAAACAGAAAATCAGGGAGGCAATTCCAAAAGTGCTGACACCTGTGGAGGGAGGCGGGTAAAGGGGGGAAACCAAACAGGGAGAGACATACTCAGCCACCACCCAGGAAGCAAGCCAAAGGCAAACTGTACATCCAGCTGGTCCTGGGTTGTCTCGATGAGCAACAACTTGCCGCCGGGCTTGAGGAGCTTCCGAATGTGCGTCATGGTATTTTCCATGGACCTGGTCGCATGCAGCACCTGACACGCCACAATCAGATCGTACGAGCCCTCCTCAAACCCCTGCTGCACAGGATCATGCTCAACATCCAGCTTCTTATACCGCACCAACCGCTCCCACTTAGCAAACTTCTCCCTCGCCGCCTCAAAAAACCCCGACGAATAATCCGTAAAATCATAGCTCTCCGCCCTCGGCCCACCAGGCGCATCATCGGTCCCAATCGCCTCCAGGATCGCCGTCGTGGCGCCACCCGTGCCCGCACCAACCTCGAGAATCCGCGCCCGCGGGTTCTTGTGCACGATGTGCCGCACCAACGCGCCCGCCTGCGCCGTCGACCGGTCCAGCTTCAGCGCGTGCTCGTAGTACCGGTTCAGGAACCCGTCCGCCAGCATCAGCTCCAGCGGCGCCACGTGGCCGCGCAGCACGTCTGCCAGTTGCGGGCCCAGCCGGCTCACCATCTCGCCGTTGACGCTGGCTGCGCGCACGGCGTCGTGCAGGGTGTTGTTTTCAGCGGGTGTGGCGGATGCCCAGGTGGCGCTCTCGTCGAGCTGGCCCCCGGCGGCGAGCGAGGATTGAAGCGTCATCCAGCGGTAGAACTTGGCGTGGTGCGGCTGCATCTGCTCGACGTCTGCCGGCGTGAGGTCGTGCAGGGCGCCGTTGATGAAGTGGATGCAGAGGCGGCGCAGGTCCACCATCATCTTGGCTTCGGCGTCGTCCACGGGGTAGCTGAGCGTCTGCTTCAGGACGGCGGGCTTCAGGAACGAGATGTCGGGCGCCCACTCCGGCGCGATGAACTTGTCCGTCTCGGAGGCGTCGGACGGCGCTGTCAGGACGTTGCCGATCGACTGGCACACAAAACCATCGACCGTGAGAACTGGTCCGCAACCGGGGCTCTCTTCGCTGTTATTGTTGTTGTTGATTGCGGTGATGTTCGCCTCGAAGTTCTGGGGAGTGGCGCGGCAGAGGGTCGTCTGAGCGGTGAAGTGGTGGCCAGGGGTGCTGGCGATGCCGTGCGCAACCCAGAGATGCTTGATGGACCTGGGAATCTGGGACGCTTGCGCGTTGGAGCCTGCCCCGGGCAGGGCGGTATAAGCAGCTTGGAAGATATTGTCGAGCGTGGTCGGGTGGATGACGTGGCGGTGCTGGTAGTGGTGAGGCATCACCGCGGCTGTGTCGGCGATGGAGAAGGTGGAAATGGAAGCCTTATCGCGCGCTCGGATGGTTTGGAGGTTTTGGAAAATGGGCCCATGGTGGATGCCGGCAGACCGCAGGCTCCGGTAAATATCGCTGGGTTCGATACGGATTCGGTAGTCCCCTTGTGCAAGGGAGGAGGACGAAGCCCCCCGTAGCTGCTGTTGGTGCTGTTGACGTGTCTGCAAGGAATCGATCTTGATTTGACCACGGCAGTGTTCCGTCCACACATTCTCGCTCGAAACGGAGCAAACCTGGAATTCCTGCCAGCCGGTGGCTGAGATGTCCTTGGGGTTGCAGGGGCGCAACGTCAGCTGGACCTCGATGCCCTCAGCCGTCTCCGGAACAACGAGAGCGTGGAGAATGTCGATATCGCGCAGCTCATATCCCTGAATGGAAGTCTCCTGCTCGTTCTCGTGCTCTTGCTGCCTGCGTCGGTGCTGGGCCCAGGCCGCTTCGATAGCCATGCAGAGATATCCAGCTCCGGGGTACACCACATTGCCCTGCACGACATGGTCGCGCACCCACGGCAGGTCGGACACGCGGATCACGTTGCGCCACGTGAGGCTGTGAGGATTGCAGCCCAGAACCACTGTGCCCAGGAGGTCGTGGGCCGGCTCGCGGCGCTCACGCAGGGCCTTGTTGTGCCGGGGCTCGGACCAGTGCCGGACCGAGTGCCTCCAAGGGTAATGCGGCAAGTCGTGCAGCACCCGCACCTCCTGCCCGCGCCCGTGCGGGAAGTTCACACTCGCCAGGTCAACGGGGCAGCCCAGCCGGATGAGGTCGGCAGCAAGGCCGTGCATGGTCGTAATCGCGCTCTTCCCGCGCACGAGACAGGTGTGATACGCAACTTGGCTCTCCGCCTCTGCGAGGCTCTTGAACTCTGAAAGGGAGGACATGATCTCGTGAATTGGTCCCGAGAGCGCGCCGTGTGGTCCGACCTCGATAACGGCGTCGACAACGGTGGAGCCGTCGCTTTCATCGAAGCACATCTCCCTGAAGGCTTCGACAAACCGCACGGGACTGACCAGGCTGTCTACCCAGTGCTGTGGTTGCCCGAGCTCAGAACGGGAGCTCATCCTGCCGCCTGTGGTAGGTGAGGAGAAGATCATGTCCAGCTCGCCTGCCTCTGGGTGGAGATACTTTTGCAGGAATGCTCGGTATGGCTTGGCAATGGCTTGGACGTGGTGCGAGTGCCATGCGGCCTCGACCTTCAGACGCCTTGCAAAGACCCCGTCGGCCTTGAGCATAGCCTCGAGCTCCACGAGACCAGACACGTCGCCGGAGATGGTCGTACTGACGGGGCTGTTCATGCAAGCCACCACGAGCTTGCCTGCCATGACTCGGTCCATGTACTTCTCCACACCCTCTGGACCGAGCCCAACGGCCATC
Organism: Chaetomiaceae sp. R4402; assembly: GCA_023628555.1. NCBI lineage: Eukaryota > Fungi > Ascomycota > Sordariomycetes > Sordariales > Chaetomiaceae > Chaetomiaceae sp. R4402. The sequence goes on along the minus strand of JAMAKO010000064.1, from coordinate 90,807 downwards.
ATGCCTCCCTTGGCCGGGCCGTCGACGAGGCGGCTCATCTCACTGGCAAGCTCACCGCGAGACAACACAATAGCCATGGTAGAGCGAAGATCAAACGCGCCTGCCACGCACGCAGCTGCCATCTCGCCGCTCGAGTGACTCGCAACCGCGGCTGGGGCAATACCCCAGGACTGGAGCAGGCGCGCGAGGGCCACCTGCACGGCGACGCAGAGGGGCGTGCCGAGAGCCACATCATGCACCCTGCTGGTGGCTTCGTCTCGGGTGAGCTCTTCCACCAGCGACCACGTGGCGCCGAACTCTTTCAGATACTCCTCCGCCTCCAGCAGGCAGTCCCTGAAGACGGGGTAGGCGTCGATCAGCTCGCGGCCCATAGCAAACCACTGCGCGCCCTGGCCCGTGAAGACAAAGCCGAGGCGCGGCGCTCGCTCTCGCCTGCGTGCGGGCTTCATCCTGTCCGGATGCAGCACGGTCGCGAGCTGCGAGAGATCTTGCGCTGAGTGTGCCGTCACCCATGGGAACAGCGTGCGGCGCTGGCCCAGGGTGTACGCTAGACTGTCGAAGAGCGAATTGTCGTTGGCTGGGTGTCTCGACAAGTAGTCACGCAGATTGGTCACCATGGTTTCGCATGCCTGCTCGCTTTTGGCGCTAAGCACGATCACACGAGCGTCTCGGTGTTGCTTGTGTTGGCCGCCGTTGACGTCGTTGCTTCCGTTCTTGCCGCCAGCACCGTTGGTCCTCTGGACGTCGCTGATTCCATTGACGCCCTTGGTGCCGTTGAGGCTGCTGCCGCCGGCTTCGTGGACCTCATTGGCGTCGTTGACGGTGTGACCATTGGTCTTGCTAGTTTCACGGCCCCCGTTGGCGCTGCCGACCTCGACAGCCCAGTTCGCACCGTTCGCGCCATTTCCATTGCTGACGCCATTGACGCCGTTGGAATGTGTAGCGGTGCCATTGAGATGGACTCCATTGGTCCCGTTGGATGTAATGACGCCGTTGAGACCACTGTCGAGCTCCTTCAAGATCCCTTGCCTTTGATGTTGAGCACTCATGAACGAGCTATAGCTCTGCATGATGACATGGGCATTGGCACCTCCGTACCCGAAGTTGTTGATGGAGGCAAACTGACCCCCCTTAAGCTTCGGCCACTGCTCAAGTTCTAAGGGGACCTATTCTCGCACCGCCCCAGTCAGTATGTGATTCACCAGGTCAATCAGTTGGGTGGGTAGACACAGAAAAGACACAAAACAAACCTTCAAACTCCACCCTTCCAAGTCAATATTCTTGTTTGGCGCCTCAAAATTCGCACTCGGCGGTATGACGCCTTTCTCCAAGGCCAAGGCAACCTTGATCACGCTGGCCAGCCCGCTTACAGTCTCTGTGTGTCCGACATTGGCCTTGACCGAACCGAGTCGCAGCGGCTGGCCCAGGGGCCTCGTGTCCTTGAACACCGACCCAATCGCTCGCGCCTCTATGGGATCGCCGGTCAGCGTACCCGTGCCGTGGGCTTCAAAGTAGGCGGTCCAAGCGGGATCGATGCCAGACTTTTCGTAGCACGTCCGAATCAGCTCTTCCTGCGCCTCCTGGCTCGGCGTAGTCACGGTCTCGGTTTTGCCGTCTTGGTTCACGCCGGTTGTTCGGATGACACCGCGGATCGAGTCGCCGTCACGAAGGGCGTCGTCCAGCCGCTTGAGGATGATTGTCGCAGCTCCTTCGCCACGGCCGTAGCCTTCCGCACGGCTATCAAAGGCATACGAGCGGCCGGTTGGGCCAAGAAGTCTGCGAGAATCCCGTTAGAAGCAAGAGAAAAAAAGGTGAAAGACGGAGAATTGAACTTACGATAGTGAGGACATGATGAGAAAATTATCCGGGTTCAGGATAACGTTGGCGCCGCTTACAATGGACATTTCCGACTCCTTCGTTCTTAGACTCTGGCAAGCCTGGTGCAGAGCCGTAAGAGTGGTGGAGCAACCCGTGTCGACGGTCATACTCGCGCCTCGGAGGTCGAAGAAGTGGGATAGGCGATTCGATGCCATGGCGGTCCCAACTCCTAAAAGGAGGAGCCGTGGAAGACTCTCGGGATCTCTGATGTGCGCATCACTGTAGTCTCTGAAGAACGCACCGGCGAAGACTGAGGTATTCGAGCCCGCGACCTGTTGCAGCGTGATTCCAGCTAGCAGTTTAAACGGGGTGAGTTAGATTCTGGATGCACACCCTGAAGCATTTCCGTCTGATCTGAGAGCTCATGAAGGGTTTGGCTCGGAGGGGGGTTGTCCTTACCACTCTCCAAAGCTTCGTACGTCGACTCGAGTTGCAGTCTGAACTGGGGGTCCATGCTCTGAGAGGTTCAGCATGAATTAGCTTTCATGAAGGTGACTGTCTCGATGAACTAAAGTGCCAACGAGCTGTTATAACATACCGCCGCAGCTTCCGCTGAGAGGTTGAAGAACCCAGCATCGAACAGTGCCACATCTTGTTCTAGAAAATGGCCGCCAATCACGTTTGTCTAACAAGTCGTGGTTAGCGCCGCCGTGCTTGTTTCATGAGTCTGCGCTGAGTTTCCAGGTCTGTTTTCTCCGTACACTATTCAGCTTCTCCCGGTTGGGATGGTAGACACTGGGACCGTAGAACCTCGACACTGGGATCTCGCTCCAGGCCGTGCGGCCCTCCGCGCAGAGCTTCCATAGCTCATCTGGGTTCGACACTCCTCCGGCAAAGCGACAGCTCATGCCGACAATGGCGATGGGCGTGTTTGGGTCCATGGCGAAGGCATACGCGTCCGTCGTCTTACGTTCCCTGGCTAACAACTCGGGAGGGTCCAGCTTCGGTTGATAATACCATGCAGCGGACGTAGGACTCGGCAAGGAGTGAATAACAATAAGAATAGCCTGAGCACCGTGGGCAAACACACAACGTCAAGAGGAGGCACATGAATTCCGCAACCAGGTTCTATAACCTTGGCTCCTCATCCCAAGCGGTCGCGGCCACAACGACTTTCCCTACTTCAAGTCCCGTACCAGTGTTGCCGAGTCTGGGCTGAGAAGGGTTCTGATTCGTTGAATCAGCAGCAACATGCTTCGCCATATTCAAGCAGGGCTTATCCTAAGAGTTCTTCCTTAGAACCATCTCATCGAACTGACTCCATTCTTTGCCTACATTGTGCCCGAGCTGGGCCCGCAGGTAGGTAGTTCCGAGAGCGCTCCCCATTCCAGTGAACCGCAGCCCCGGGTCCTGGACTAAGGTTTGTGTGTCCAGCCTGTAGGGTCAGGGTGAGGCGAGTATCGCCGGCAGCTGCTGACAACTAATCAACCAGAGCAGCAATGAAATAAGACCGGGAAATCCCGACGGAGCGAAAAAGATCCCGACGGAGCGAAAAAGGACCCGGTGGGGCGGCAGTTACTCCGACCGGACCTTTTGCAAGTCGTTTTGTTATTAGAGCTCGGATTTTCTCTGCGTACCACAGTACGCCTGCACATGCACTTGATGCAGGTACCCCAGTGCCAAGTGCGGCCGAGTGCAACCTTTCACATCTACAATCACCTACGTTAATTGTTAGGGACGTACCTCAGTACCCCCATTGGTCGCTAGAATCGCACCTTATCGAGCTTCCTCAGGGTCATGCACCGTAAATTGCCTTATGCAGCCCGCTCTCGTAAGATTCAGGAACAGTAATTCAAGTGCATCGATACTAGCAGGTTCTGAGTGTGGATTTCGGGGTAAGAGCGGTTGATTTTACAATGCGTTCCAGGGCCAGCTCATACGATCTCATCGTGTATTCCACTTTATTGACTGTCAGAGTGAATAGAAACAAGACAAAACAGAAATGTTCCTAGCATCTGCTGACATGGAACTACAACCGGCATGTAGCGCTTGAGTCTTCCTTTCATTTGATTTTCTTTCTGCTTTGGCCTTTATTTCCAACTTCTTGTGAGATCGTCCCTTGACTTGCCAGCTTGGATACCTCAGGAAAAGTAGACAGAACAAGTACTAGTAGTCCGCGGTGAGAAAACCAGCACGCCCCGTTGTCGGCAACACCCGCGGACAAGCCCGAACCAATGTGCCTCGCTAGCCTTGTCTGCTCATCACGGCCCTTCCCCCAAGCTACCACACACATCTCCAGTTCACGGCCTCGTGACGTAGGCAGAATCCAGCAAAACACAAACAGACTTGTGCCGGTCGGGCATGAGCGGGTGGTCCTCGTACATCTGCAGGTGGCTGGGTTCGTGAGTCCGCTCCAGGAAACGGTCCGCATGCTCCTTGCTCGTGAACTCCAGCATCACCACGGCGTCGAACGTGAAATCCGACTGCTCGCCCCGGATCAAGTCGGCGTCGAAGTTCCCTTCCTCCGACCGTTTGAGGTACAGCCGCGTGTGGCAGACGGGGAAGGTGTCGCCGGCCAGCTGGCGCAGGTACGGCATCTCGTTCTTCTCGAAGTGCTCCTGAAACGCCTTGGGGCTCACGCCCGGCTTGCGCCAGATGTGGACGATGGCGGTGTACGGCATGTTTGGTTTTCTTTGGAGCAGATGTGTTGTCAGGAATGTACGGCGATGAAGGAAATTTGCTTGGGCAGAAAACATACATTTCATGCACTGATGATGAGGTCCAATCTCCGAGATGCCCTGAAGGTCATTCACACGCGAGTCTGCACTTCGATTTCGATGAGAATGAATGTGCTTGCTTGTAAGTTTTAGGCACATGCTGATATTTATCAATACTGCTTGGATTACAGTCCACGGTGTATGACAACATGACCCTGAGCGGGACTCATCTGGTATCCGACATGGGCTGTGTTCCTCGCCGCACCGCGATCCTTCCACCTCATTGACGACCTGTACTGGCTTCTAGCCCGAGGCACTGTACGTGCATTGGAGATAACACGACGAGAACTGAACATGCTGAAACATTTGCTGCGTATTTCTCCGTAAGGAGGCGTTCTCTATATGCAGTTACTCCGACGGCATGAACCAATGCATGATCGGCCAGATCCCGTCAGTTTCAATGTTCAAGTTACTTTTACACAGTACCGGACGCATGCAGGTTAACGCCCCGTTTGACATGCACCAATCAGAGCTCGGTCCTGCCGCGGCGTACCAACCCGTCTGGCGCTGCGAATCAATATTACGTGTTCGGTGTCTTGTGCAACAGGAGCAATTCTTGTGCCCGTCTTTGTACATGGCGGAGATAAACGGATTTGTTCTAAGGAAAATCCGTCCGTTTGTCGGGCTCTCGCAGTCGGACTTTAGCCACTGCTCAGGTAATGATAGCGTCCCTCCCATCCTGAGTCCTGTGCAGTTTCATCGACCCATGCCTAGGTAACACCACAACTTCCTTCTAACACACACCCCACCATCTCACAAGCATTCATCATGCCCCCCATCCGAGGCCAAAACATCCTCGTCATCGGCGGTTCGTCTGGCATTGGCGCCGGCGTCGCCCAGCTCGCCGGTTCCGAGGGCGCCAGCGTCGCCATCGCCTCGTCTAACTCGACCCGAGTCGAGCAGGCGCTGCAAAAGCTCCGCGCCGCCGTGCCCGACGCCAAGTTCTCCGGCCACACCGTGGACGTCAACCAGGACGACGTGGAGGAGCGCCTCGACACGCTCTTCGCCGAGGTCACCGCCGCGCTGGGCGGCCAGCTCGACCACGTCGTCTACACGGCCGCCGTGCTGGACATCAAGCCCGTGTCCGCCGTGACGGTCCCCTACCTGCGCGCCAGCGTGCAGTTCGGCTTCGTCGTACCGCTGATCCTGGCCAAGCTGGCGCCCAAGTACATCAAGAGCAGCTACACGTCCTCCATCATCTTCACCAGCGGGCGCATCGCCGAGAGGCCCATGAAGGGCGCGACTGTGGCTGCTGGCTGGGGTGCCGGCCTGTTCGGCATCACCAAGACGCTCGCGCTGGACCTCGCGCCGATCCGGGTCAACCTCGTCAGTCCGGGCACCACGGATACTGAGATGCAGGGGAGCGGCGAGGCGCGCGCCAAGAGAATGGGCATGGCGGCGGCGGCGGCGTTGCTCGGCAAGGTGGGCACGCCGGAAGAGGTTGCTGAGGCGTACGTCTACTACATGAAGGACACCAACAACACAGGGTCTTGGATCAGCACCAGCGGAGGCGCTCTGCTTCAGTAGTTGCAATGATAACTCTGGATGAACGTGTCTTGATTTGCCGGGCAGTCCTGCGTTGGCCATGTGCGTCCACTTGTGCAAACTTTGTGAAGCTCTCCAGGGGGTCTTGCAACCAAGAACCCGGCCAGACTATCAGATTGACACACGGCTGACTTGGGACTCGGCTCGTTGACGGAGTTGCTTAATCGAAAACAACTCCCTCGAATGAATATTTTTGTGGGGACATACACACACGTAGTGGACCGGAGAGGAAATGTGGTGGATGTGTGTGTCTGTGTTTCTGTCTGAGGAGAGGAAGGTTTGGGGCATGTGGGCTATTTGGACAATGGAAGAGGGATGACACGGGTCTGCAAGGTCTCCCATAACAGATTCCCTTTATCGCTGTGTGTGGGTGATGTTAGGAACTGGGAAACCGTTGTTTGTGTCTCGTGTGAGAGGGGAGGAAGGTCGGCGTTAACTAACGTCTTCATTTTTTAGGTAGTTAGGAAGCTGTGCCTTTCCAACCCCACGGACCCCGAAACCCTCCTTGCTCTGATGGCCACCACCACCCTGGACCGAAGCCAGTCCGACGACCTAAAATTTCTGTCTTTGGACCTTGACATTGATACCTTCCTGTCGGAAGAAATAGGAACTTTCGACGAAGTAGTCGTCGGGGTTGAGAAGATCGAACTGGAAGAGGAGTTAGAGTCAATCCATCAGGACCCCCAACTCATCAGCCCGGGAAGATGGAAAAGGCGTTTTTCTCACCTGGTAGTTTAACAGCAGTGCAGGCACGGCCTTCTTGATCTCCAGCATGGCGATGTATCTGCCAGCACAGATCCGACGTCCGGCGCCAAACTGTATGATACAATCAATCAGACCGAGTCAGCAAGGGGAACACTTTCGTAGCTTGACTGGGATCAGTGCGGTCACGAAAGGGAACAAATACTACAGGAAACAACAAACTCACCGTCATGATGCCATTCTCCATCTTTTTGCGCTCCGCCGCATCCTCCACCAGCCACCTCTCCGGCCGCCACTCGTCGGCGTCCTCGCCAAAGGTCGGCCTGTGGCGGTTCACCACGTACGGGTTCATGCCGATGCACGTCCCCTGCGGGAAGTGGCGGCCGCAGATGACGACGCCGCCCTCGGGCGCAACGCGCTCGAGCGGCAGGCTGAAGGGCGGGTGCAGGCGCACGGCCTCGTTCCAGCAGGCGTCGAGAAACGGCAGCTCGCGCACCTCGCTCCACTGCGGGTACGGCCGGGTGAGGCCCGTTGTTTCGTCGGCGGCGCGCAGCTCCGCAAGCAGCTTGGCGAGGCTGTCTGGGTGGACGAGCAGGTTGTATACAAGGGTGCGCATGACCACCGTTACCGAGTCGGAGCCGGCGATGACGTTGGAGAAGGTCCACGTTCGGCTCGACCTGCGCGTCGTGAGTATTTCATGGGTTTCTGTCAGCAACACGGGGAGTTGTCTGCTGCTCACCATGAAGGTATTGATGGGTTGGTCGCTTGGATGTGCATGAAGTGAGTCAAGAAGTCGCTTCGCCCTCGTGGTGGTGCCTTCTTTGCCTCGTCGAGACCCTTTTCGAGTCGTTCCCCGAGAACTTCGGACACAATCTTGAGAATTGGCACGGCGACATGGTTTTGCAAAATATCTGCAAGGGCGCTCTTGTAGACCACTCGATCCCATAGCGGAAACTGGGTGTTCTGGCCCGGTAAGAAAACGCGCCAGTCAGTCAACTCCGTTGCGTAACCATCACCAGCTTGCGCAGAATTGAATATGCCGACTTACGGGTCCGATTGTAAGCATAAAATCCCAGATACCCCGGAGGAGGCCGTTCACATCCTTTCCAACTTCGAGGAACCCGTATCGTTTGGAAAAGGTCATGGTGCCCATGACATCGAAGGCAAAGTATTGCAGCCAGTGAGCCAGATCCAATGTCTCGCCCGTCTCAACAAACCGCTTGTCCAGCTGCGTGAAGAAAACACTGAGAACCTCATCGACAAACGGTTCAAACGTCATGACGTTGGACAGCAAGTAGAGGTGCGCTACTGGGGTCTTCAGCGTCTTGTGCAGCTGCTCGTCCTGGGTGGTGAAGACAGCGGGCAAAGCGCCGCCACTCTTGGTGTAAGGCATGATGCCCCGATAAAACAGACTCTGTGGCGACGATCAAGCGTTAATCAGTCATTCTCTGGTACTGATCCTTCCTCTGTCACCCTAACAGACACCGTTTCTTGCAAGTTATGTCCTGAGCAGGAACAATATCGTACCTTGGGGAACCCCGGCCGCATGGGATACAGCGCGGGAATGGCTTCAGGATTCGACAGGGAGACGGTATTGGGCCCAAACCGCACGACGTCGCCGTACTTCTGGTGCAAGTCCCAGTGGATGTACTGCGCCTTCATCGTCTTCACCCAGAAGAACCTCTGGATGTCGGTGAACTTGGCCCAGAACGGGCCGGGAACATCGTGGAGTTTCCAGTACGAGACGAAGATGGAGTATACCGCATAGGCGAGGAGCGCGCCTCCCACGCCAAAGGTTATGGCAGGTATGCCAGACACAATCTCTGGCGCGGCGAACATGTCTGAAGCCGGCTCACGTGTATGGATAGGTTTTGGGAAGGGTGTGGTGTTTGCCGTCGACGCACAAATCAAAGTGCGAAACTCAATGGACCAGACTAAATCAGAAGCATGTGGGCTTCACGGCCAGGCGTGACCAAGTATTATCACCTGGTGGGCAACGGGTTCATCCAGTTAGAAGAATAGCCCGTTATGTAAATGTGAATATTCTGGTTAGACGGGCTATCTCGACATTCGTACGAATATCTTCAAACATGTAAATATGTCTCTTTTCCAGTCCTGCCTCTTTCCCAGTTGCAAGTAAATGAATGACTCCCGTCTGCTCCGTCTACCTTCCTGTTGTTAGGACAACACCTGGTGACAACTTACATCATCGGAAATGCGGAGACTCCTTTTCGCTCGCATCTCTACAAGAAGGCTCCCGAGCGAATCGCTTAGCGCGAGAGATGGCTTCGACCCCAGCTGATGCTTCGGCTGGACGAACTGGGAAAAAGGCACGCCCGGCCGACTGGGACTGCCATGATACTCTCCTGTTCTCACCGGAAGAACTAACGTGGGCTTCAGCTGTGCTTAGTGACGCCGAGCGATGGCCTGCACCAAAGTAGTTACTCCGAGACCAAGATGACGGCTCCGATTGGCCCAGTCGAGACGGCTTGGGAAGCCATAACGGGGAAGGAAAGATACCTAGGGAAATGCTACGCTGACTATCTCATTAACGTTACTTGTACAGTACAATGAACAAAATGAATGCACGGCTGGGCTTTGGCACAGCTGGCTACTATAGGCCGGGTTTGCAACCTCAGCCCCTGGCTCCATGAGAGAATGGTGTGAGGCTGAGTTTGGGCGCTTCGGAATCCCCCCCGGCTGCTTACATGTAGGTGGCGTACGGCTCAGCACCACTGAGTTCAAGTGCAATTTCTCGCTACATTCTGTAGGTTCCCAAGCGGGCTCGAGGGATCACGGAGTCCCGAGTACCCTGGCTTTACGCGACGTACCAAGTGCAGGGTTTGAGCGTGGTATAAGAGCGTTCATAGCAATACCGCCCAATAACATTTTGGATGGTTCCATTCTCACGCATCCCTTCCCCCCATTCGCCTGCTTCTGACAACCATGTCGCCGGTCTTGGCTGCTGCACTCACGCTCGCGCTTGTGACCTCCGGAGTCCGGGCCGACTACGGGTGTGATTCGTCCCCTCACTCGAGGGACGCGTTGCATGTCGATGTTGCCATCATCGGAGGCGGGGCTACGGGCACTTACGCTGCGGTCGCACTCAAAGACTTGGGCAAGAAGGTAGTTGTGGTGGAGAGGGCGGGCGTCCTTGGCGGCCAGGCGGACACCTACGTGGACCAGGAAACCGGCATCGCCTTCGATTACGGCGTGCAGAGATATGCGCGTGACAACCTCACAACCAGCTTCCTGGACCGCCTCGGTGTCGCGTACGACAACAGTTTTCCATCACCGTTCAACACGACTGTGTATGCCGACTTCTCCACGGACAAGGTCTGGGACTTTGTCCCAGGCACCGACTTCTCCCCCTACATTGCCCAGCTCCAGAAGTACCCCTGGACGGTGTGGACGAGCAACATCCCCGGACCCATCCCATCCGACCTGTACCTTCAGATGAGTGACTTCATCGTCAAGTATGGCCTGCAGAATGTTGCTTTCAGCCTCTTCACCGAGTACGGCTCCCCGATGCTGCAATACCCGCCTTTCAGCGTGCTCTCCGAGACCGGCCTGGCCGAGTTCAGCGCCACCCTGGCCACCACCATTCGAGTCCCCAAGGGCAACGGCCAGATCTACGTGGCCGCCCAGAAGGTTCTCGGTCCGGACACCCTCTTCAACTCGACCGTTTCCGAGATCAAGCGCAACTGCTCGCGCGTGCGCCTGAAGGTCCAGACACCGTCGGGTCAGCGGCAGGTGGAGGCAAGGCGCCTGTTGTTCACAATCCCCACCGTCGCCCAAAACATGGCGCCACTGGACCAGGACGCGGAGGAGGCGGACGTCCTCACCAGGTTCTTTGGGACGGGCTACTACCCCGGCATGATTCGTCTCCAGCCCGGCACTCTCCCTGCCGGGGTTTCCTACCGCAACGCCGCGCAAAACACGCTGTACAACATCCCTGAGGGCCCGTGTATCCTCTTCTTTTCTCCGAGCACGATCCCGAACGTCTACCGCTACGGATACATCTCTCCCCAGGTCATCCCAACGGAACAGGCGGGGGCAGCCGCCGTGGCATCCATCAAGAAATTCATCCAAGCCATCACCAACAAGACGGACGTCGTCGTCGAGTCCCTGGCTGTCAAGAGCCATTCGCCCTTCCACTCCCGGCTCGCTGCCGAGGACATCAAGGCGGGCTACTGGGCAAAGATGTACGCCTTGCAAGGCCATCGCAACACGTGGTACACGGGCGCGCAGTTCCTCCCTGGCTCCAGCCAGCTGTGGAACTACACGGCCAGCTTGATTCCCGACATTGTTGCGGGGCTCTAGTGGCGAGGGCAGTGAGAGACTCGGAAATCTGGAGGATGGTTTCAATTGTCATGCAGGACAACCGTACCTATCCAGCCAGTGTAATTAGCCAGTTCGGTAGCGTCCACATCAACGATGACCATCGCGACCCACTTAGTCATTGTTATGTCTCAGTTCTGCACACTCAAGACGGTGATCTGGTGAATTACCATGTGACTGTGCCGCCAATGATTGCCATGTCCCAGTAAGTGTGAAGCGAAACTTAACGACGCATCTGTCGATTGCTGGGCATCTCCTGGCGCGGGGCTTGGTCGTCGGCTGCATCCGTCGTCTGCCCGCTTGCTCACTTACAGAGCCATGGCCTGCCAAAAGCCATGGAGTTTTACCGGTAGATCAAAGCAGTGTAGAATAGAGTGAAGATTGCCAGATGGAAGGCAAACAACACAACCAACCTACATACATGCGAAGCCCCCTGACACAAAGCCCAGACTGAGATGTGGACACTAACAAGAGACGGGCTCCACATCCAACAGCACCCTATCGCGCTCCTCCCGCGCCCGTTTCAGCATGTCCCGCTGATCAAAGTTCCAGATGCGATGGGACCGCCAGGTGAGCTCGGCGCGGCACTTGTCCCAGTCCTGCATCGTGCCCGGGTAGCGCCACTCAAACACCTGGCCGATGACGCGGCTGCTCTCGGCCACGAACTGCGTGCGGTCCCTGCGGACGCGGCCGTAGGCCGCGAGCGCCGCGCGGACGGCCGCGGGGCGTGCCGTGGAGGGGGCAGCCGGCGGGAGCGCGGCCACGTCGGCGAGCAGCGTCGACAGCACCAGGGCGTCCTCGACGCCCATGCCCGCTCCGGCGCCGTGGTGCGGGCTCGTGGCGTGCGCGGCGTCGCCGGCGATGCACACGCGGCCGCGCGCAAAGGTCGGCGGCGGGTGATCGACGCTGTCGAAGATGCCCCACCGGTCGAGGGCCACCGGGCGGCCGGTCGAGCCATCGAGCAGCGCCTCGATCAGGCTGCGGATCGGCCGGCCGAAGTCGGCAAACGCGGCGCGCACCTCGGCCGGGTCGGCGGGGGCGGTCAGCTGCGTCGCGTCCGGCCAGTCGCTCGGGTCCTTGATGAAGGCCACCACGTTGAGCAGCGTGCCCAGCCCGATGGGCACTGTCACGACGTGGCTGTCGGCGCCGAGATGCATGTGCCGGTTGCGCGCCTTGAACTCGCCCAGCGCCGAGATCGCCTTGTCCATGGGGACCACGCCGCGGAGGGCATACTGGTGGTTGTACGACGGGTTCGCTGCCGGGTGGTCGCGGCCCAGGAGCAGCTTGCGGACGGTCGACTTGATGCCGTCGCAGCCGATGACTGTCCAGAGATGTTCAAGTTTGCATCTTCAGTTCCTTCACATCCAAGAAACGAACAAGAGAGAATTTACCTGCGTCGGCCTCGGCGGTACTCCCATCCGTGAACCGCAGGAGCACCTTTTTGTCGTCTCCCTGATCGGCAATGTCCTCGATGCTCTTGTCAAATTCGATGACACCATCCGGGATGAGCTTGAGCAGCTCATCCAAAAAATGCGCCCTGACGCAGCCTTCAAACCCTCGATACCCCGTGTGGAGCTGGAAGAGGAGCCTCTCTTCGTCTTCTTCGTCGCTCGTGTGATGGTAGCCGTCGAGGTACCGAAGCCAGTCGTTGGGATTTGCGGGATCGCCGTTGGCCGTCGCAACCTTTTGTTCGGCCTCGTAGGCGCCGGGATGCAGCAGCTTCAAAGCTTCCTTGGTGTTGGGGGTAAACCCAATGCCCGCGCCGATGGGTCGGAAGGACGACGTCTTTTCGTAGAGCTTTACTCGCACATTGCGGTGCACGAGACCCGTTGCCACCGCCAAGCCCACAATGCCGCCGCCGATGACAGCAACCTCGAGGGGCTGCTCGGACCTAATAGCTTCTTCGATCTTGCCAGACATGGTCGCAGGAGATCTCTGCTGTCGCCTTTGCTTGTTTATTCGCTTACCTTACAGTACCACCTACAACATGCACCGGGAAAGACTGCGGTATTATTCAAACTCATCAAGTGACACAAGCAGCAGTTCAGTCCGTGGTCATGTGTAATACTAAAGGTTTAGGTATTCAGGTAAGTCAGGTGAGGCAGGTAATCGTTCACCACGTGCTGTGCGCCCAAATATCGGAGTTTCTATCAGCCCGCAGAATTGATCTCCCGTCTAAGTTTAGCCAGCTGCATCCCACTCCCCAAAGACGTCTCTGGCCGTTCGATCACGGCGTAATACAGCAGAGTAAACGGTAGAGCTTTGCCTTTTTGCTGCTTCCAAGGATTTACAGTACCTATCCGCAGATATCTGGTTACCCACCCAGGTAGAAAGACAATAGTACTCCGCTGCCCATGCCTCAAACGGTAACTGCACGCATACTTACCTACATAAGGCAAAGTACCTAATTTTATTTCACTGTTGAAGTCGAGATCTCACTCTGATAATTTATCAGAGGGAAGCAGATCAAGCCCCGTCCCACATCTACCACGTTGGCCCAGAATGGAAGATTACCGGGATCTCTCGCGGTACCAAGACATCTTTGGGCAGCTCCGGCTGCTCAAGAGCTACACCCACTTCCTCCTCTGCTTCCCGATACCGGAGAACGAATCGGCCGAGTCTGTTGTAGCAGCCCTCCGGGCGGCCACGCTCAAGGTGACGTCGACATTTCCGTGGATGACGGGCAAGGTGGTCAACGAGGGCAGCGGGCCGGGCAACTCGGGCCTGTTCAAGATCGAACGCTGTCCGGCATGGGAGCCCCCGAACAGCATCCTCCGCGTCAAGGATTGCTCCGACCTCTGCCCGTCATTCCAGGAAATCGTCGATGCCAAGGGTCCCATCCGCATGTTTGACGCTGCCGTCGTCGCGCCCTGTGTGGCCTTCCCGCAGAGCTACCAGGAGTCGGACGACGACCCGGCGCCCGTGCTGGTCATGCAGGCCAACATCGTCCGGGGCGGCCTGCTCATGGACCTCGCCGCTCAGCACAACATGATGCCGGGCGGGGGCATGCTGCAGTTCCTGGCCCTGCTCTCCAAGACCATGGCGGGGGGCGAGATCTCGCAGTTCGAGATTGAGCAAGGGAACCGCGACCGGAGGAACATGGTGCGTCTGCTGGGGCCGGACGAGCAGTCCATCGACCTCAGCCGCTTCGACCGGCCCTCGCTGCTGGGCCTGACGCTGCCCGCCGTGCCCGCAGCGCACGGCACGTGGTGCACCTTCCGGTTCTCGGCCCGGGCGCTATCCGAGCTGAAGGCCACGGCGAGCGACGCATCCAAGTTCGTGCCGCCCATCACCTTTGTTTCGTCCAACGACACCTTGACTGCCTTCTTCTGGAAGCGCCTCATGGCTATCCGGCTCCGCTGCAGGCCTGCCGCGGCCGCGTCCATGTCCAAATTCGTCCGGGCCGTCGACGTCCGATCCGTCATGGGGGTGCCCAACGAGTACATGGGCCACATGGTGTACAACACTTTCTCGCGGCTGACGTTCGCCGAGGTGGACGAGATGCCGCTGGCCACGCTCGCGTCGACCATGCGCAAGAACCTGGCCGAGGACGTCACGGAGCATGCGGTGCGCAGCTTCGTCACGCGCATCGCCAACACCCCCGACAAGACGACCATCATGTACGGCGGCGAGCTGAACCACGACACCGACGTGGCCTTCACGTCCATCGCGCAGTCCAACATCTACGACGTGCCCTTCGGCGTGCTGGGGAAGCCGGCGCTGCTGCGGCGGCCCAAGTTCATCCCCCGGGCCACGACCGCCATCATGCTCCCCAAGACGCTGGATGGGTTTACCGACTTTTTGGTCTGCATGACCGAAGACGAGTTGGAGCTGTTGAAGAAGGATCCGGAGTGGACCACGTATGCCGAGCTGATTGACAAGGATTAGATTAGCGATCTTTTTAATCACACTGTACTCGTGGCAAGCAATCATCCAGCTGAGTATGTTTGTGTCTGGACACTCGACTGAGAAGCCCCTTTACCATAGCTGCGGTTGACTGGCTTGCATTGAGCCACTAATTAATGACCTGTGGCGACCACCTCTGCACTGTCGGCTTCCCCATCTTCCATATGCAACTTGTGGATGCATCGTGTCCATATCCATCGTCGCGTCCGGCAATACGACTATCGCTGCCGTCGTGTACGCAGGATCTCTCCCATTCTATGATTAATGATTGATCTATATCGAGCGTGTTGTGGACAGATCCGTGTAAGACTGGCTACCATACCTTCACAACCAATCAGCAGGAGGCGAGCCGGCAAGCAGTTTCACGTTAAAACGTGAGAAGCAAAGTTTGTTGGGGGAAAAGGATGAAGAGGCAAAATGCCAGCTCCCATTCATTGTGACAAGACATCATCCTAGCAACCTGGCAGACTCCCCTCAGGCTCTCAACCTTTGATCACGCCCGTCAGCCTTCCCAGACTTATGATCTGCTCAACAACAGCGTCCACATCCTTCCTCCGGATCGGCACCCGGTGGTCTCCATCCCACTCCACCAGTCTCGCGCTGCTCTTGTCACAAAACTCATCGCGGAGCAGGCGATGTAGTGGAAGACCCGGGTCGCCCAGCCCGTGGACGTGGAGGGAAGGGATCCGCAGGACGTGGCGTCCGTCCCACCCGCCTCTTCCGCCATGTCGGCTACCATAATCATCACGCTGGACACCGCTCAAAGCCGCCGCGTCGGGGAGGCCGATGCTGGAGGCATGGTCCGGGTCCAGCGCCACCAGCGGTCCGCGGCCGGCGAGGAAGACTCCGAAGGAGAACGTGGGTAGTGCCGTCGTCGTCTTCGCTGGTTTGTCGGTTGCTGAGACAACGGCTTCTTGGTCTCCCTTCTGATGATGCCCCATGGGCTTGTTTGAGTCCTGTGTCCAGCTCCCCCTCTGACCCCCCACCCCCCAAACCGCATCATCACCATCCTCTTTCTGTTGCTGCTGCTGCTGCTGCCGAAACAGCACCGACGCCGCCACCTTCGCGCCCTGACTAAACCCCAACACCGCCACCCACTCGCCCCTCGCACCCCTTGCATCGTCAGCCTCCACCGCCAGCCGCAAAGCCTCATCCAACGCAGCAGTCGCGCGCCGCGCGTCGAGCAGCGGGTGCTCGTCGGTCCAGCGCAGCCAGCGCCGGTAGGGCCCCCAGTCGGCGTAGACCGACAACACGCAGGGGCCCGGCTGCGAGACGAACGGCGCGTCCGCGTAGACCAGCCGGATGTGCGCCCGCTGCAGCAGCGCCTTCTCCAGCGCGCGGCACTGCGCTCGGAAGACACGTGCGTTGGAGCCCCCGCCGTGCAGGCACAGGATGCGCGGGAGGTGGAGCGAGTTGTTGTGGGGTGGGAGAGGCGGTTGCGGTGGTACGGCGCCGGGCATGGTTGGGAGGTTGGGAGAGTTGGAACCTGGATGGGACGGTTTTATTTACTCCAGTCCTTGATTCGAATCCCCGTTTAGATCTTGACGAAAGGAGGGTTGCTTGGTGTTGACTTGAAGCTTCCGGGTTTGCGCCGCCCAATCCCTCGACTAACACTTCGCTTCGTCTGAAGGGCGGCGCGTTCCGGCAGGCAGCGGCCTGATTCCGGCTCGAGTCTTGAGCTTACCAAGCTGCTGTGCCCGGGAAAGGGGCGACATTGGCAGATGTGCCGGTGGGTGGAGGGAAGAGAATGTGTCAGCGCTGCATCCGAATGGGAAGGAGTGTCCAGGGCAGTAACAAGCTTGCCTGGCGAAAAACTGCCTGTTGACTTTGCGTATCCCGGTATCTGGCTTGTCGACAGGTGGGCGTGGGCCCGGCCCACACCAAAGATTGGTGATGGCCTTGGTCCTTCGACTCAGCGCACCTCGGGGTGAATGTGGGGGTCGCAGCCATGATCCAGATCTTTGGCTGGCTGGAAGCTTCAGGTGTTAGTCTTCGCCAGCTCTCGGATATGCACGGATGAACATGCAGTCAGCTGAGAAGTTGCGGAGTAATTACGGATTCGTACAGTAGGTGGTAAATTCTCCGAGACGGACAAACCGCTAATGCTATCTTTTCGTCTAGAGGAGGGCCGGGAGTGCCTCGCGCGCCACATGCATGCAGCGTGCTTGCAGCCCGATTATTCCTCTCGTGTTTGTCACCGCTTAGAGCTAGCATCAGATACATGTAGTTGTCGCCATCGTTTGGCCCGTGCCACTTCTGATTGCACTAGTTCGGTGGTTGAGCACTTGGTTGCTTGTATCCAATCGGACGACAGGGTAATGCTGTTGACCCTACACTGGAAATCTGTAACCGCAAAGCGAGCTACCTAGGTCCCAGGGAGGTAGCTTGACAAACCCAAGTCCCACTAGGATCACCGACTACAGTGGTCGGACTTTGTAACGTCAACGGCACACTTGAAACCATTAACTAATTACCAGTGTGCTTTTTTACTCCGTTCAGCCCGAATGCTCCGAAGAACAAGGGCGCTTGGTTACTACACTCTGAGCGGTCGACAGATAACAGAGATCGAAGCAATGCCTAGGTAGGTACGTAACAGGAAGGCCAATCAGCCTCCTTTTTGCCCAGTTCGTCAAGGGTTTGTTTGTGAAGTGTTAAGATCGCAAGGAAAGAAGGTCTAGCAGCAAAGCAGGAGACTGTTTACGGGGCACTTTCCCACTTGTATCGGGAAGCCAAGATACCTCAGTCGGCGACGACCATCTCGACCGTGCGACAGCCTCCCGTTCATGACACCAAAGCGCGACGATGGTCCCATCATTCCCCTCGCGCGATGGCGGCAGAGCCTTGTTGATTTTTGGATCACAGATTCTGGACTTCGATCAAGAATCAGCAACGCAGCTTCGCACAGCCATTCTAGGGAGACCAGAGCTGCAATGGGTCTCCGACGTGATCGCCAATCTGGAGCAATGCTGGACCGATGTTTCGAACACCATACCCCAACTCCAGGAGTTTCCGGGGGACAGATATCTCAGGAATCTGAGCGCCTGGATGGCGAGCGGCAAGTTTCCCGATGATGTCTTCCCCTTGCCGAATATTCTCCTCACGCCGATTGTCGTCATCACCCACCTCGTGCAATACACGTATTCGGCCAGCAATATTGAGGAGGAAGGTGGCGGCTTGAGCAGTATTCTGTCCGAATGGCATCACAAGACTGAGACCTTGGGACTCTGCACGGGGCTTCTTAGTGCTGCGGCCGTTTCGAGCTCAGCCAACGTGGCACAGCTTCGGAGATACGGCGCGGCAGCAGTGCGACTTGCCATGGTCGTCGGCGCGGTAGTGGATGCCGAGAATATGAGGACAGGATCGGAGGGGACGCAGCAAGAAAAATGGACTTCCTTCTCTGCCGCGTGGGTTTCGAGCGACTTGGACGATGCCGTAGCCAATGTCCTTGGGGACTTCCCAGAGGTAAATAGCATTTCTTTGGCTCTCCCAACCCCCTCTTGTCTGAGAACTCCGAATTAGTGGTGGCCTGATCCGGACGCTAATTCCGGCTGTGAAACATTACCTTGTGTCTAGGCATACGTCTCAGTCGTCCTGGATGAGAGAAGGGCGACGGTTACGTCTCTGAGACCCGACGCAGCTGCCATACAACAGCGTCTAAAATCAGCCGGGCTCAGCATCAACCCGCTCGGTCTTCGCGGTAGCTTCCACAACGCCAAGCACAATGACACAGCCGAAGCGGTCACTCGGTTCTGCGACGCCCGTCCGTCCTATCAGCTCGCCGAGGCATCTGAGTTGGTCTCTCCGATGCGGTTGGATCACGGCGTCGGCTACGTACCTGCACACAGCGGCCCGCTACACCGGACGATCATCCGGTCGATGTTGGCGGAGCTGTCCAACTGGCAAGAAGCGTACGGCGGATTGGGATCGGCATCCAAGTCCCTCTCGGCGGCCATCGTGTTCAGCACCGAAAGATGCGTGCCAGGATGGCTCTCGCGCCAGCTCGGCCAGCGCCTAATTCTGGTGGACGACATTGTACCGAGCAAGACTGTGAGCTTCACGTTGCCGCCGACACCACCCGACGACGCTGTTGCCGTGGTTGGCATGTCCTGCCAACTGCCGGGCGCGGCCGACCTCGAGGAGTTCTGGGAGATACTGTGTGCCGGCAAGTCGCAGCATGTTGAGGTTCCCCCGGAGCGGTTTGGCTTTGAGTCCGCCTGGCGCGACTCAGACTCCAAGCGGAAATGGTACGGCAACTTCGTACACGACTATGACACCTTCGACCATAAGTTTTT
Organism: Chaetomiaceae sp. R4402; assembly: GCA_023628555.1. NCBI lineage: Eukaryota > Fungi > Ascomycota > Sordariomycetes > Sordariales > Chaetomiaceae > Chaetomiaceae sp. R4402. Next base: position 71,426 of record JAMAKO010000064.1, on the reverse strand, counting down.
CAAGAAGAGCCCGCGCGAGATGGCGTCGACGGATCCGCAGCACCGGCTGATGTTGCAGGCGGCGTACCAGGCCGTGGAGCAATCCGGATACTTCAACCGGCCGCAACCCCCGGACCAGCACATCGGCTGCTATATCGGCGTCGGTCTGACCGACTACGAGGACAACATTGCTTGCTATCCCGCCAACGCCTACTCCGCCACGGGGAATCTTCGCGCCTTTGCCGCCGGCAAAATCAGCCACTATTTCGGATGGACCGGCCCAGGCTTGACCATCGACACCGCCTGCTCCTCCTCCGCGGTGGCCGTCCACCAGGCCTGCAGGGCCATCCTGACGGGAGAATGCTCCGCCGCCCTCGCCGGCGGTGTCAACGTCATGACGAGCCCGGAGTGGTTCCGCAACTTGGCGGGCGCGTCCTTCCTGAGCCCAACGGGTCAGTGCAAGCCCTTTGACGCTGCGGCGGACGGCTACTGCCGCTCCGAGGGTGCTGGGGCCGTGTTTCTCAAGCGGCTCTCGGCCGCCCTCGCGGATGGGGACCAGGTCCTGGGCGTGATTGCCGCCTCGGCCGTGTACCAGAACGAGAACTGCACCACCATCACGGTCCCCAACGCGCCCTCGCTTTCGGGTCTCTTCCGCGACGTTGTCCGCCAGGCCGGGCTCGAACCCAGGCAGGTTACGGTTGTCGAGGCTCACGGCACCGGCACCCCCGTGGGCGACCCGGCCGAGTACGACGCCGTGCGGCAGGCATTTGGCACCCCCGTACTGCGTCCAGAGGGCAACTCACTGGCTCTGAGTTCCGTGAAGGGTCTGCTTGGCCATGCCGAAGCCGCATCAGGCATTGTTGCTTTGCTCAAAACGCTGCTCATGGTCGGCAGGCGGGCCATCCCCCCGCAGGCCAGCTTCACAACCCTTAACCCATCCATCGACGCTACCACCTCAGATGGCATCGAAATCCCTACTTTGCTGCGGCCGTGGAATGCCGAGTTCCGCGCAGCCCTGATCAACAACTACGGCGCGTCGGGCTCCAACGCCTCCCTGATTGTCACTCAACCTCCCGTCACCCTCCTGTCCTCTTCCAAACGAGGCAAGGCGGCCGAGATCGTCACCCGCAAACCCGCCGCGGCAAAATATCCGTTCTGGCTCTGCGGTTTCGACGAGCGCAGTCTCCGGGCGTACTCGGCGAAGCTACTGCGCCTTGTTCAATCCCGAGGAAATCTGCATGGATCAGACGCACCCGCTAGCAGAGAAGAACACGAGATGACGCTCGCCAATCTCTCATTCCAGCTGTCTCGGCAGTCCAACAGGTCCCTCCCCCTGTCTTGGATCTTCGGGTCTAGCTCTCTTCAAGATCTCGAGGACAAGTTGCGGGAACTATCCGGCGGAAAGACTGAGCCCGCATCTTTTGGCGTCCTCCCGGTGCGCCGCCGCGAGGAGGAACTGCGGCCCGTCGTTCTTTGTTTCGGCGGGCAGGTGTCCACACACATAGGACTAGACCAGGACGTGTACTACTCGAACACGGTTCTGCAAACCCATCTAGATCGATGCAACGACATCTGCCTATCTCTCGGGCTGGACAGCATCTATCCGGACATCTTCCACAAGACGGCCGTCGCCGACCCCGTCAAACTCCAGACGATGCTCTTCTCCACGCAGTACGCATGCGCCCAGTCCTGGATCGACTGCGGCGTGCAGGTGGCCGCGTGTGTCGGCCACAGCTTTGGCGAGCTCACGGCGCTGTGCATCTCGGGCGTCTTGACGGTCCACGACGCGCTGAAGCTGGTGGCCGGGCGTGCGCGCATCGTGAGGGACAAGTGGGGGCCGGAGAGAGGCGCGATGCTCGCTGTCGACGCAGATCCCTCCGACGTGGAGCGCCTCCTGGCGGCCTCGGCGCGGGAGAACCCCGAAGGAGTCGCGCCTGTCACCATTGCCTGTTTCAACGGGCCGAGAAGTCTCACGCTGGCTGGCTCCACGGCGGCAATCGAGACACTCAGGGCTACGGCTGCGAGCTCGGAGGGGTTTGGCAGTATCAAGGTGAAGAAACTGGACGTCACGCACGCCTTTCATTCCACTCTGGTCGACATGATCGTCCCCGACCTTCGAGAGCTAGGCCGCGGGTTGATTCTCCGGCCGCCCACCATCCCGCTAGAGAGGTCTGTGTCTGACGGCGCCACGAACAACCTGACCGCAGACTTCGCGGCCGACCACATGAGGAACCCTGTCTATTTCTCCCACGCCGTCCAGAGGCTGGCCAAGAGATACCCGCACGGCTGCATCTGGCTCGAAGCTGGCTCCAACTCGACCATTACCAACATGGCGAGCCGCGCGCTGGGCTCGCCGAGCTCCTCGCACTTCCAGCCCGTGAACGTTACCGGCAACAACGCTTCCCAAACTCTGACGGACGCCACAATGAGCCTCTGGAGGGAAGGCCTGGCCATTTCCTTCTGGGGCCACCACAAGAGCCAGAGCACAGAACATGCGCCACTGCTGCTGCCTCCGTACCAGTTCGAGAAAGCTCGGCATTGGATGGAGCTGAAGAAGCCGGTAAAAGAAGGAGCCAGCGGATCATTCCCGTCCATTCAAACCCCCGTTCCGATCAACGAGATACCCCTTGAACCGTGGACTTTCATGGGCTACCAAGACTCGGCGCAACAAAAAGCCCGGTTCAGGATCAACACGAGAGCGAAGAAGTACCAGTCCTACGTCGCTGCCCACGTTATTGCCGGGTCTGCGCCCCTCTGCCCGAGCACGTACCAGCTCGTTCTGGCCATCGACGCGCTGGCGAGCACCACGGGGGATCCGAAGCTCGCCCGCTTGAAGCCCGTGCTGCGGGGAATGACGAGCCACACGCCCATGTGCGTGGACGACTCCAAATCCTTCTGGCTGGAGGCGGAGAGACGCCAGCATGATAGCGGCCAGCACGGCAACCATGTCTGGGACTGGAGGATTGTCGGCCACCAAGACGCCGGCTCCTCCACGGCCGGTTCAGCGTCCGTGTCCATCGCCACCACGGTGTACGTGACTGGGCAGATCGCATTCAAGCCTGTGGACGACGATGCCTACCAGAGAGACTTCGAGCGGTACGAGAGACTGGTGCGCAGAGAGCGCTGCGCCGCGCTTCTCGACGGAGATGTCGCGGAGGGCGCCATCCAGGGCGGACACAACATCTACCGAGCCTTCTCGGGCATTGTCCGATACGACCACGACATTTACAAGGGTTTGCAGAAGATCGCCGGCCGGGACGGCGAATCCGCGGGACGCCTCGCCAAGCAGCACGCCCAGGACACGTGGCTGGATCTCGGGCTGGCCGATGGTTTCTGTCAGGTCGCCGGCATTTACCTGAACAGCATGACTGACAAGCCCGAGGACGACATGTACATCTCGGACCGGATCGACGAATGGATCCGGTCGCCCAAGCTGGACTATGCCACCGGCGCGGTGCCGGTGCCGGAGCAGACGCCGCGGCAGTGGGAGATCATGGCGTGCCATGCCCGGCCGTCGGACCACGAGTACGTCAGCGACGTCTTCGTCTTTGACCCGCGGTCCGGGCGGCTGGTCGAGGTCATCTTGGGCATCCACTACATGCGCGTCTCGAGGACGAGTATGGGCAAGCTTCTCGCCAGGCTGTCGGGTGCCGGCAAGAATGGTCACTCTGCAAGTCGCGGAGCAGCAGCTGCTGCCTCTGCGTCTGACGTTGTGGGGGATATCGGCATGGCAAACGGGCTGCATCACGCCGTGTCCGCCACCGTGCGGAGCTCTTCTGCTGCTGAAAAGACGTTCTCTCGAGACGTGCAGCCAGAGACGCAAAAGACGGAAGGAAAGAAAACGAAAAAGAGCAAACAAAAACAGAAAGGACCCGACATATCGGGCAGCGTTCGAGAAATGTTGTGCAACCTCTCCGGTCTGGAGCCGGACGAGGTCAAGTCTGATTCGAACCTCATTGAGCTCGGCATCGATTCTCTGATGGGCATGGAGCTGGCCACCGAGGTTCAGAACATGTTCCAATGCACGCTGGAGATGTCGGATCTTCTGGAGCTTTCCGATTTTCAGAGCCTGATCAACTGCATCCAAGCCGCCCTGGGGCAGGACAAGGTTGACGACGAAACCCCTGATGACGAGAGCGAAGAAGATGCAAGCGATGATCACACACACAAATCCAACATCGTCAACCGGGTCAACGGAACGAATGGGGTCAACGGGGTCAACGGAATCAATGGGGTCAACGGGGTTCGCCCCGTCAACGGTGCCAATGGCGTGAACGGCACCAACGGCGACGCACATGGTGATCATGCCGAGGATCAAGACAGCAAGGACGACGACATCTCAGTGACGACCTTTATCGATGCATTCCGAGTCACCAAGCAGGTCACCGACCGATTCATCGAAGAAGAGGGACTGGCGGGATACGTGGAATACGTTCTGCCCAAATCGAACGAGCTGTGCATCGTCCACATCCTCGATGCATTCGAGCAGCTCGGCTGCCGCCTTCGGGAAGCAAGACCAGACACGACGGTGCAACACGTCAGGCACCTGCCACGGCACAAGCAGTTTGTCAACTTCCTGTACGGCCTCCTCGAGGAAGCCGGCCTCGTCGAGCAGCAGCTGGAAGGCGGCGAGACGGTTGTCCGGCGCACGAGCAAGCCGGTCCCAACAAAACCGGCAGCCGCACTGGTGCAGGAGCTCATCGCGGACGACGAGAGACACGTCTTCGACCACAGACTGACCTACCTGACGGGGACCCGGCTGGCCGACTGCCTCGTTGGCGACGCCGACGGCCTGCAGCTCATCTTCGCGTCGGCCGAAGGGCGCGAGATCGTGTCGGGCATGTACGGCAAGTCGCCCATCAACGTGGCGTGGATCCGGCAGATGGAGCACCTGCTGCGCCAGTGCTTCCTGCGGCTGTCGCCGAACCGAAAAGGCCCCATCCACATCCTCGAGATGGGGGCCGGCACGGGTGGCACCACGGCGAATCTGCTGCCCGTGCTCGCCAGCCTCGGCATCCCCTTCCGGTACCGCGTGACCGACATCTCGGCCTCGCTGATCGCCGCCGCGCGCAAGCGGTTCAAGCACTACCCCTTCATGGACTTCCAGGTGCTCGACATCGAGAAGCCGCCGCCGGCAGACCTCGTGGCGAGCCAGCACATCGTCATCGCGACCAACTGCGTGCACGCGACGCACAACCTGGCGGCGTCGACGGGCAACATCCGCCGGCTGCTCCGGCCGGACGGCTGCCTCGTGATGCTGGAGATGACGCAGATCGTGCCGTGGGTCGACCTGGCGTTTGGGCTCGTCGAGGGCTGGTGGCTGTTTGACGACGGCCGCCACCACGCGCTGGCGCCGCCCGAGGTGTGGGACCGCACGCTGCGCTCCGTCGGGTTCGGCCATGTCGACTGGACCGACGGCGCGAGGCCCGAGGCGGCCATCCAGCGCATCATCATGGCCACGGCCCGGGGTCTTCCGGCGGGGGGAGAGGACGGTGACGCACATCGCTTTGGCATCAACAACAACTGGAACAACAACAGCAGCAGCAGCAGCAGGGTAATGCCTACGCCCCTCCCCGATCCCACTGCACCCGTTGCGAGCCACCCGACTGACACTTGTTCTGCCCGCAAAGCTGTCGTAGACGCCTTCATTGCCAAGTACACCAACGGCTTCTCCTCAGACATGGATGAAGCAGCAGCAGCAGCAGCAGCCCGCCAAACCCAACCCCCCAAGCTCAACACCATCCAGGGGTCGTGCGTGCTCGTCACCGGCGCCACCGGCAGCCTCGGCTCGTTCCTGGTCGCGCACCTAGCCTCGCTGCCGGACGTGGGACGCGTCGTGTGCCTGAACCGGCGGCGCGGCGCTTCACCACGACCAATCGCCAACAATGACGACGACGACGACGACGACACGGCCGACGGCGAGGGGGGCTGGCAGCGGCAGCGACAAGCCCTGGCCAGCCGCGGGCTCGCCCTCTCTTCCGCCGCGCTAGCCAAGGTCGAGGTAATCGAGTGCGACACCAGCAAGCCGCTGCTGGGCCTCGCGCGGGAGCGGTACGGCGCGCTGGCCGGCGCGGCGACGCACATCGTGCACAACGCCTGGCCCATGAGCATCACGCGGCCCGTGGAGGGGTTTGAGGCGCAGTTCCGCGCCCTGCGGAATCTCATGCGGCTGGCGGCCGACTGCTGCAGCACCGGGAGGAAAAGGAGGAGGAGGGTTGGGTTCCTGTTTGTCTCGTCTATTGCGACGGTTGGGTGCCACCCGCTGAGGACGGGGCGGGCGAGGGTGCCTGAGGAGGCGGTTGATGTCGAGTCCGTGCTGCCGAACGGCTATGGCTATGCCAAGCTGGTGTGCGAGAAGATGATTGATGAGACGCTGCATCGGTACCCAGATGTCTTCCGGCCAATGGCGGTAAGAATTGGTCAGATTGCCGGTTCTACTGCCACCGGATACTGGAATCCCGTCGAGCATCTCGCGTTTATGATCAAGTCGTCCCAGACCGTCGGGGTGTTGCCGGCGTTGGAAGGGGTAAGCACGCGGTTCCATTGCGTTTAGAAAATCTTCCAGTTGTTTGCTGACAGTGGACCCTTCCGCAGACCTTCTCGTGGTGCCCGGTTGACGTTGTCGCGGCCACGCTGGCAGACCTCCTCCTCGGCAGCGGCCCGGCGTACCCCCTCTACCATATCGAAAACCCGAACCGGCAACCGTGGCGCGACGTGCTCGCCACGCTCGCCAATGCCCTCCGCGTCACGGCGGCAGACACGATTGACATCATCCCCTTTGAGGAATGGCTGGTCCGGGTACGAGAGCATCCAGCCTCGGCCAAGGACGAGAACGAGAACATGAATCCCGCGCGGGGACTCGTCGAGTTCCTGGACCAGCACTTCGTCCGCATGTCGTGCGGCGGCCTGGTTTTGGATACGGCCAAGTCCCGCGAGCACTCGGCGACACTCAGAAACGCGGAGGCTGTGGGGAGCGACTTGGTTTATAAGTATGTTGATGCATGGAAGGGCATGGGATTCTTGCGGCGTTGATTGCGGAGGGCGGAGGGCGTTCCATAGAGCATCCATACAAGACAATACAGTACAATACTTTCCTGTTACGCCAGGCGGATAAATGAGCAAGGGCGACCGCTGCAATCTGGCCATATGTGTGAAGAGAAGGCTAGAGAGAGTTCCACGCTAGAGCGTGAGTGAGATGGCATAGCTGTTGGTATAAGCTAGTCGTTAGACCGATTCCCAACAGCTTGTCTTTGACAGAACGGCAGGGCAGACTGTATGAACACAGAACCGGACAGCCACCTCACAGCCTACCCAAAGAGATACCGATCCAAGTTCTTCGCATCGCTCTTCGGATCTGCAAACTCAGTGTCAGCCCCCCACCCCGGCGTCGCACCCGTAATGCTGTGTAATGTTGGGGTGCGGATGCTGCCGCAGGATTTCGTAGATTTCCGCCTCTTGTAGCAGAACGGTGCAGCAATTCTCCGCCTCGCCGTAGTCGAGAAGGTTGGGCCGCTTGACGTAGCTGTTTGAAGGCAGCGAGTCGGGTATCTCTTCGAGGTGAAGTTTGGTTGCATCGATAGGCGCGTGTCGATCTCGCTGACGGGCAAAGAGGTAGCGCGAGCCGGGCCGCACGATCAACAGGATGTGGTCAAAGACAAGCTCATCGTTGTCTAGATTCTTCCACACCTCTTCCGACACAACCATCTCCATGACATCCTCTGGCCGTGCGGCCGGTGCCATGGTGAGATTTCTCGAGCGATACAGTCGGGCTGTAGGAAAAAGAACGTCAAGACATTGTTTCCTCTCGGTAACCAACCGAGTGATTAGGAAGGTTGGCCCAGGAAAAAGTCTCGCATCCTTGGGATGCAGGACATTGTGCCGTCCAGGCTGCCAGGCAAGCTCGGAAGGCCGATGAACCGACAAGGTGGAAGCGGCGATCGGAGATGTGCACTATCCGTACGGGGTACTCCGTACAGAAGGAAGCATGCTCAGGTGAAGGTGGGGGCAAACAGCGGAATGCCAAGCCACCACGTCATGTTGTGGAATGAAGCCACGACCTCGACGATTCACAATCCACCGCCGACACCCAAACCAAATCTCTGCACTGCTAAGAGCTTCATTTGCTCTCACACGTCCAGTCCGTAATTATTTTCGTGCACACTGCGGGCTGCAGTAGCAACCATGGCCGCCGCTATCGCCATCGCCATCTCGCTGCTCGATCTCGCCCACCGCCAAGTCGACCGCATCTTCCCGCCCAAATCCCGCGAGCAAGCCTACACCAAAGCCCAGGAGCTGGCAGCCACCCGCCCGCTATTCTTCGTATGTCTTCCTCTTAATCACCCGCTCCCTGCCCATCCACCCTCCGACCCTTCCCAGCGCCGCTCCCCCAACTCCCCACCCCCCAACCCCCCCAGCCGCAACCACAACAACCCTCCCTCACTAACAAACCAAAACAAAACAAAACACTAACAAACCCACGCAGACCTTCCTCCTAGCACAAACCCTGCTCACCCTACCCCCGCTCCTCCTCTTTTTAACCTTCTCCCTCACCACGCTCAGCTTCTCGCTCTTCCTCGCGCTAGCCTTCGCCTTCTTCTGGGCAGCCGCGGCCTTCGTCTTCGTGCTGCTGCCCGCGCTGTGCGCCGCGTCCGCCATCGCCTTGTGCGTCTGGGCCTGGGCCGTCGCCGGCTTCGTCGCGGCGCGCTGGGCGCGGGCGGCGGTTGTGGCTGTTGCGGCAAGGCAGCAGGGACTGCAACTGCAGCAGGAGGGGGGGAAGGGGGAGAAGGGGGAGAAGGTAGAGAAGGTGGAGAAGGTGGAGAGGGGGGAGAAGGTGGAGAAAGGGGAGAAGGGGGGGGTTGTTGTTGTTCATGGTGATGAGGGAGGCGGTAGTGGTGGTGGTGGGGAACTGGAGAAAGGCGTCGGTCAGCAGGGAAGTGGAGTGGTGGCGCAGGAGAGGTGGTCGTCGGCGACTACCACGTCGTCGTCGCCGGCTGGGTGGGCTAAGGTAGAGGCGGATGGTGTGGGTGGTATCGACGGAGTCAAGGGCGAGTAAAAGTGGTTTGAAGCGGGCAGGTGCGAACACCAGTGCGCGGAAAGGATCTTGTTCGGAGCAGAGAGAAAGGAGGAGACGCAAGTGACCACGATCATGCTTGCGGTCAACAGAACACCGAACTGTTCATACCATTAGACATGCCAGATACACGTCAAACACGCCGAACCGCACACCGCATGCACGAAAAGAAAAAAAAATGATTCACGTCTATGTGAGCTAGCCCGGCACCATACCGGCCGGTAGCAATGTAGCCAGATGACCATGACCCAAGGAAAATTAAAGAGTCTCGCAAGCCGCTGTGATCGTGCGTGTATCCTCCCTCCCATGCCTCGGCCCAAGCACAGACACCAGTCCCATCCATCCATCACAATGATTCATTCCGCGCCCAGGACACGCAGTTCCTCAAGCCTGCCGCGATCATGCGTAGCCAACCAAGCCAAGAAAACACACACACGTCCTTCCTCCGTAGTCATACAATACAACAACCCCAACCTGATCAAGCAACATCGCGTTAAGGATGCTGCCTCAGCAATGCTCAAGTGATGAGAGACACCCAGACGCAGTGTCCCTTCTCTGTCATTACTCCAACTCCACACGGCGACGATTGCAATCAGAGGTCGATCTCTCCGTCGGCAATGGCCAGTCGCTGCTTGGCCGTCTTCGCCTTCTTGCTGCCGGGTGCGCGCTTCCGCTTCCCCGCGCGGGGATCGTCGCCGGTCGTGGGCGTGGCGGCGCCAGAGCCCTTGTTATCGTCGAAATGACCCTCGCCTGCAGAGTAAGTCGGTCAGCACATCGCCTATACAGAACGGTTTGGAAGCAGAAAGAATATGTCAAGCTCACCCTCATGGTACATCTCATCCAAGCTGACAGCAGCCCCCTCCCCACCGCCCGCACCCGCACCCGCAGCCGCAGCACCGCGCTTACGCTTCCCCCCACCCCCACGCTTCTTCTGAATCTTATCGTACTCGCCACTCTCGAGCAGCTCCTTCTCGCGGCGCTCAATGAGCTCAGCCTGCTCATCATCCGCAAGCCACATGGCAATGTCGCGATTACGGTTCTCGGGCGCGCGGCGACCCGAGAAGTCGACGCCGCCGGCCCCCGCAGCCGAGGCGCCGCCCGTGATGACGACGCGCTGCACCTCCTCCTTCTGCATGGCGCGCTTGCGGATGCGCTCCTCGATGGTCCCCCGCGTGATGAGGCGGTAGACGGTGACCTGCTTGGTCTGGCCGAGGCGGTGGGCGCGGTCCATGGCCTGCGAGTCGATGGTGGGGTTCCAGTCCGAGTCGTAGAAGATGACCGTGTCGGCGGTGGTCAGGTTGATGCCGAGGCCGCCGGCGCGGGTCGAGAGCAGGAAGATGAAAATCTCGGGGCGGGTCTGGAAGTCGGCGACGGTGTCGCGGCGGTCCTCGAGCTTGGTGGAGCCGTCGAGGCGGCAGTACTTGTAGTTGCGGTAGGTGAGGTACTCCTCCATGAGGTCGATCATACGCGTCATCTGGAAGTACAGCAGCACGCGGTGGCCGCCCTCCTTGAGCTCGCGCAGCAGCTCGTCCAGCTTGGCGAGCTTGCCCGAGTCGGTCACGAAGCGGCGCATTGACGGCACCGTGATGGTGGTGAACCGCTGCTTCTCGCTGTCGGGCGCCGGCAGCAGCGCCGGGGGCGGGTACTGCTCCACGGGCACCTGCTGCTCGACAAAGGCCTTTGCCTCGACAGGGGTGGGGCCGTACAGCGCTTTACGCATCGGTGCGTTAAACAGAACATTATCTCGCTCAGTCACCGCGCCGCGGCTGTCGCAAATCACCTCGATCGGGGGTGCCGTGGCACGCGGGCGTGCAGCTTGCTCGAGCCGGCCCAAGCCAAGGTCGCTGTACTTCGACCGGGACACGTTCATGAGGTTGCTGAGAACGCCTTGCTCGGTGATGTCGGCCAGCGCCGTGCGTCCCTCCCGCTCTTTGATCTGGAACATGGCATGTGCGGGAGTCCAGTTGCGATCTTCCGGCTCGCTGTACAAAACCTTCATGCCTCCGAGACGGTCCTTGCGGGAGGCCATCTCGACAGCACGAGTAAAAACATCATGGTGCCCTGCGCGGTAGACCTCCTGCGCGCTCGTATCAGCAAAGCGGAGCCATGTGAAGTTGTCGGTGCCGCCCAGGCTGCTGCGGATGTTCTCGGGCGTCCAAATGTTCATCATCTGGTTGAGGTATTTGCTCCGGAACCCGGCAGCGGCGTTGTCCGGGCCAGGCTTGTGCAGCCGGCCGCCGTCGCGCCAGACCAGCCGGGGCAGCTCGTAGTCGATCAGACTACGCGTCGAGTAGCCCACCGTGACGTTGTTGCCCTCGCGGACAAACGAGGCTGTCTCGGCAAAGTAGCCGCACGAGAACGGCGACGAGGTGTCGGCGCGCTCAAAAAGATCCGGGTGGTTGCAGACTTTGCGGAACTGCATGACGAGGTTCATGAGGCTAGCCGAATCGTCCTCACCAATGGTCGCCTTCTCAATCAGGTCCATGATGCTGATTTGGTGGCGCAGGTTCGCATACATGGCGCGCTGGCGGTACGTGAGGTCGCAGAACACGTCGAGCTCGATCTTGTCGCCCAGCTCCTTCTGCACATGCTTCTTGACACGACGAAGCATGAACGGCTTGAGAATCATGTGCAGACGCTTGAGCTGGTCCTCGTTCAGCTTGGTGTTGCTCTGCGCGTGCGACTCGATGTCCTTGGAGAACCACTCGCTGAACTCGTCGTGGGAGTCGAACAGGGACGGCATAATGAAATGGAGGAGGGCCCACAGCTCCTGCATGTTGTTCTGGATGGGCGTGCCCGTCAGGAGCAGCCTGTTGCGGCAGTGGAAGCCAAGCAGGCACTTCCAACGCGAGCTTTGTGAGCTCTTGATGGCCTGTGCCTCATCAAGGATCATGTACTGCCACTTCATCTTCTGGAAGTAGGCGACGTCCGAGACGACGAGCTGGTACGAGGTGATCATGACGTGGAACGGCGCATCCTTCTTGTACGTCGTGTGCTTGCGGTCCCAAAACTTCCGGAGCACCTTGCGGTCTGCGGCAGTGCCCCAGTACGGCAAAACCTTGAACTCAGGCACGAACTTGGTGATCTCCTGTTGCCAGTTGTGCAGAGTCGACGCCGGGGCGACGACGAGGAAGGGGCCCCAGATATCATAGCGCTCGGCGAGATAAGCCATAACGGATATGGACTGGACAGTCTTGCCGAGACCCATTTCGTCGGCGAGGATGCCGTTGATGCCTTGCTCGTACAGGTTGACCAGCCAGTTGAGACCCTTCAGCTGGTACTCCTTGAGCTGGCAGTTGAGGAGCTTGGGCTGCTCGATCTCGACGTCGCCCATGCCGGTCGGGTTCTGGAAGTTCATCTCGCCGTCCTCGTCCGGCTGGTCCTCATTGTTGAACTCGCGGGCCTTCCTCTGGGCCTCAGCAATGGCATTCTGCGCGTTGGCAACGGCCGCCGCCTGGAGGGCGGACTCGTCCTCGGCATCGAAGTCCAAGTCCTCAAAGTTGGTGACCTTAGCGCCGACCGGCCCGGTGGGCTCGTCAATGTCGAGCGTGTGTTCTGGTATCTTATCCTTCTCTTCCGCGGCGACATCGGGGCGGTCCGTGCTCCGCTCGACCTCGTTCGTCTTGATCTTCTTGCCAATGAAGTGGGAGTAGAGCTCGGTCTGCGAGATGAGGAAGTTGAGTTTCCTCTTCTGCCGCGCCGCTTCGCGGTCGGCCTCCTCCTTCCGGGCATTCTCGAGCTCCTGCTTCTCGGCCGCCTTGCGGAGGTCGCGCTCCTCGCGCTCGTTCCGCTTCCAGAAGCCCATCATATCACGCATGACCCGCTTCGCGCGCGCCTGCAGATCCTTGGTGCCCTTGTTGGTCCGGAGCTGCCATCGCTTCGCCTCCTTGGATGCCAGAATGGCCGTCTTCTTGAGGTTCGAGCCCTTGGTGGAATAGGAGTCGGTGGCCAACCGGAAGACCTTGTTGACGTCCTTGCGAGCAAGGTCGCGCCAAATCTGGTCGTAGATCTGGTTGTAACCCTTGGTCTGGAATCGGGCTTCAAGCGGGTCCTTAGGCTCCTCGGCAGTCTTCTCCTTGTCCTTGGACTCCTTGGGCTCCTTATTCTCCTTGTCGGCATCCTCTTTGGACGCCTTGGATTTGCTGAACTTGATACGGATCTTGGCAGTCTCTTCCTTGCTCGGGAGCTCCTCGCCGGCGTCCAGCGCAGCCTGGGCAGCCTCGGCGGATTCTTTCTCGGCCTGCTTCTGTTCTTTCGACTTCTTGAGCCTGCCACCAGCGCGACCCTTGCCCTTGGTCTTACCGGGCTCCATGTTCTCGGCGGAGAAGGTCGCCATCGTGCCACCCTCAAGGTTCGGCTCGATCGACCCAAGGTTGCGGGCGGGACCCTTGAAGCCCTTCTGCAAGATGTACCTGGTGTGCTGGACCTTCTTGTTGGCACGCTCGGCCTCACGCATGTACTTCTGGCGCTCGGCGTCGTCCTGCGCGGCGGACGCTCTCGCGAGCGCCGACTGTCTCTGCTCCATGGTGGTCGCCATGGACTTCTCCCGACGCCGCTTGCGCTGCATATCCTTCTTGCGCTCCTTCTCCAAGAACAGCTCCTGTTCCCTGACTTCTTGGAGCGCATCATCGTAGTTCCTCTCGTAGTATCGTGCCTTGCCCAAGTCGGCGTACTCCTGCAGCTTGTCGGCCTCGAAGCGAGCGTAGTCACTCCTCCGAGCCTGCCGGTGGGCGACGTCCCGGCGGTTCATCTCGTGCCGACGGCGCTTCGCACGCTCCAGCCAGGCATGCCGTTCGCTCTCGTAATCGGTCTCATCGACATCTTCGTGTTCGAACTGCTCCATAAGTTCCCGGATCTTCTTCTCTTTATCGGCAGAGAAAACCTTGTGCTTCGGAACGCCGTTGGCGAGCCGCTTGGCCGGCATCCGCGCGGATGCAGGAGTAGGCGTTTCAGGCTTCGACGCGGGCCTTCGGGGGATCTTCCAGTTTGGAGTCGACTCGACACTTCGCACATCCGAGACGCGGGACTTGACGCTCTTACGCGGCGCCTTTTTGTCTTTGTCCATCTTCTCCACCTTTTCCAGCTGCTCCGGCTTCTCGGCCACGATGGATGCATCGTCGGTGGGGATGGGGGAGGTCGGTCGTGGCTTGGAAACTGGTTCGGAGTTGGAGAGAATGTTGGAGAATGACATGACACCCGCGGCACGGCTTGGAGTCTGCGAGAGAGCCTATTAGCAAGAAGGGCAAGCGCAGCGAGAGCACGGGAAGAACACACCGTTGCAGCGGCGGGGGTTCTGGACGGAGCTGGGGATTCGGTCCGTGCCAGGGCCGGCAGGACGGTCGTCGTCGTGCCGTTCGCGGTTGCGCTCGGCATCGCGCTGTGTCGTGGGCTGGGAGACGCGATTGCCCGAGGTCGCGTTGATGGACTGACACTGCCGACAACCGGCGGTGGGGGGTGGTGGTGCGTGACGGGACTTCGCGGTCGATACGATGATTTCGCGGGCGATGTGTAGCTGCTGCTGCCGTTGCGGTAATATTCGGAGGATGGTTGAGAATAGTCGTAAAGGTCACGGGGCTGAAGTAGCGTTAGAAAAAAAAATCAATTCGCGTCAGCAAATCGCCGACGAAAAGGCATTAGTTTGATAGGAGGAGCGGTAAGACACGCCTCGCAGCGCGCTGGAAAACACGCAGGGCGCGCGATGGGGCGCTGCGAATTGGTGGGTTCCCAGGGATGGGGTGAGGCGAGCATCTGACATGCAAAAGGCAAAGAGAGAAGCAGGTGATGGTGTAAAACGGTGATGGTGATGCGTGATGAGCAATGGGACGGGCTGCAAAACAAAGGAGAGCGGAGCAGGCCTGCTTGGTGCCTGGCATGGGCGTTTTTGGGGCACACACCCCTTCAAAATGCGAAATTTGCTTGCATACCTTTGGTGTAGTGTTCTGGGCAGCGTTGAGCCAGGCGCCGTTCTCCGAAACCCTGCGTTCGCGCTCTCGCTTGCTGTCGGTCGTCGGGTCGTAGAAACTGCTCAGGGCAGGTTTCTCGCGGATCGGCTCGCGATCGGGAATTTCGGACGGATAGTATACCGGCGGCGCGTGCAGAGGCGATCGGGGCGGGTGCTGCAGGCCGGACGAGGAAGTTGGCGATACGAGGCCTGGCGGTGCTTGCAGCGGTGGTGGCAGTGACGGCGCTGTCGATGCGGACGCGAACGGGCTGTGGAGGATTGAGCGCGAGCGGCCTGCTGCCAGTGCTGGAGAAGCCGAGTAGGGGCTGGGATGGTGATATTCGGATTGATGCTGTGTGGGGGACCGCAAGCTGAATGACGATTGCGGTCGAGGCGGCGCAGGTGCTCCGGGCGTCCCAGGCCCATGTGTTGTCGAGCTCGAGCTCACGGGGTTGAGGATGTCGCGCAGCCCTCCGCGCGGGCCTCGATCCTCGCTGGGCGCCCCAATGCTGCCATCCTCGTCGAACTGAGGCGGTCGTTGCAATACCGTCGAGAAATGGTCCATTGTGTCGCTGCTCGTTTTTTTTTCCGACGCTCGCTTCAACTGCCAATGTCCCAAGCGAAGTTACTCTGCGGCTTCTACAACTTAGGCCAGCCCCATCGAAACG
This sequence comes from Chaetomiaceae sp. R4402, assembly GCA_023628555.1. Lineage (NCBI taxonomy): Eukaryota > Fungi > Ascomycota > Sordariomycetes > Sordariales > Chaetomiaceae > Chaetomiaceae sp. R4402. The sequence goes on along the minus strand of JAMAKO010000064.1, from coordinate 55,768 downwards.
TGCTTTTTGACGTGGAGCAGGATGCGTTCACGAGCCGAGCTGTCCCCTCGCAGTCTAAATGGCCGCTGCGGTCGACGCAGGCAGAAGTGCTCGTCGGCCTGCTGACGCTGACGCAGTGGGGGGGAGCAACACACGGCGTGCAACGCTGAACACGGGTGGTCGGAGTCGAAGGAAGCGACACGACGCAGATTACACGCCGACACTGCCGAACTCGAACTCGCGGTGCGGCAGAGGCGGATTGGCAACGACGATGGTATGTGTCGCGAAATCCGATGGAAATTCGACACGGTCGGCGGTGTGGAGGGGATTCAGATGGCAAAGACGATTACGCGATGAGTTGTGCCAGCACTGAGCGGCTGTAGGTAATGGGGCAAGTCACTGAAATGGGCAATTCAAGGAAAATGGGCGAACCCCTGAGAGGACGGGGCGGCGGCACTGCCGGCGATGCGGTGGGGCCAGTGCAGCGATGGCGATGATTGTGGTGTTGATGGGGGATGGCGGTGGTGATGGTGCGAGGGGAACGGAAGGCAAAGCTGCGCAGGGTTTTGGATTTTGGTGGTTGGGAAGCCATGGGCCGGGTTGTGGTTTGCCAGGCTGGATCGCTCTGCTCGATGTGGCCACATCTGGGCCTCGCGGCGTTGGTGTGCCGTGCAGAGTCTTTTCCGCCCAAAATGCCCCTTTGACACCCGCTTCCTCGCACCTCTCGCGAAGGTGATCCATCAGTGGCCCACCCGGCTCCCGATCCAGGAAGACGTCAGCCCCTTGCTGTGCCCACCCCTCCGGACTGTTAGTGCCTCCGCGTTTCGAGCAGACCACGCCAGTCCGCGAAACAAGACAGCACGGTCCATTACTGTCAGTCGATACGATGTTCACGGCTCGAGAATTTCTTGATGATGATAACACACCAATATCAAGATTTATGACGCGTCTACGATGTTTCCTTCCCCTTCAGAGACAGATGGCCTGTCTCCTGAGTTTCCCAGCCACAACCGCGATGCACTAACACCTTAGCAGCACCCCGCCCCGGCGGGCCAGGAACGGCCGATTTCAGCCCTGGTGCCAATTACCCGCTGGGGCTGCGAGCTGGTACGTGCAGCAAAGCAACGCTGCGTGGGAGCCTCGAACCAACCAGCACGGGCGCAAGCCGCCAACTCGAAAACACCATCTCACCCACCCACAGCACAGCGACCGAGCACGCCGAAGGCTAGGCGGTGACAACGCGATCACCGAATAGAAACGGATCTACGACCTTAAAAATGTATGATATTGTATATCCACTCCAATGCCATCCGTCACATCGACAATAGATGCATTCGTGGCGGATGGGTTCTTGCTGCGTATCCTCGTTGCCGGATGTTGGAGATGACAATGGGAAGGCGATTTTCTGCAGCCGGCTCTTGGAAAGCTGGGGCGCGAGGTGAGACCCAGTCCGGGGTGGGAATTCCGCTGCCCCACAGTTGTGGCCTCCTCCACCTCCACACCTACCAAGCACGCCAGGCAATTCACCTCTGCACCGAAACACATGGTGATCACTGGGAGACATGGCAGGTCTCGCCAGCAAGTCGAGTCTCAGGCCATTCATTGGACTACTGGGTGCCACGGGCAGTGTGCTGATCCTGTCGCCTCTCCAGTTCATTTCACCTGTTTAGCTCCATGATCATTTGCTTATTCGCTCGCACTCCGCAGCGTGGAAGCGTAGCACCATTCTCGAACCGCTCCGGCGTCAAGGCGCGGGGATAGCGTGTGTCAGACAACAGAGGATGCGACGCGTGCCAGTCCGAGTGAGCAAAGAAGCCCGGTCCCTCGCCATCTCCCTCGGCATCACAGAAGACGGGGCTTACAAGGCTGGCTAAAGTGATGGCCAGTAATAAGTTCACCGCCACCAACGACACGGTCTGCTTCTTGGAAAAGAGACCTCTGGCCGACTCATCACTGCTCAGTTTGTAACGCTGACTGACAAGATGTATCTAAAAACCGGGTAATGCGAGCCAGAGGGGTCACAGTCTATCCGTCCCACAACAACAACAGAAAAAAAGCATCATCAAGGTTCATACAGGCGACCGCCAGTACACTTGATCCAACCTCGCTTTTTTCTCCTCGCTTCAGTCGCTGCCCCGTGTAACCTCCCGGCGCGGTGGAGCGAGCGGCCATTCATCTCGCACCGGGCCGGACTGGCAAGTTGACCAGCCCAGCCCGAGGGACAAGCTGGGCTGCGGTGCGGCCCCGGCGCCCGTTCAACGTTTCCTTTTCGATGCAGCCTCCCTTCCTTTGTCAGCTGCTTCAGACGGCGCCCGCGGAGATCATCTTCTTCCGCAGGTAGTTCTTGTAGTCCGAGATGGAGCCGTCCCACCGCTTGATCGTCCTGTTCTCGCAGACGAGAATCTGCTTGGCAATCTTGTCGAGTAATCTGGGGATGGAGTCAACATCGACGGTCACATGTGCTGGTTTTAGCCATGACGGGTCAAATCTTACCTGAAATCGTGGCTGACAACTACGACACCGCCGCTAAACGCGTTGATGGCATCTGCCAAACTGTCAATCGTGGGGATATCCAGGCCGTTGGTGGGCTCGTCCAGCAGCAGCATGTTCGGCCCCTCGATGGCCAGCAGGGCAAAGACGATACGGCTCTTCTGGCCGTCGGACAGGGTGCCGATAAGCGACGTCTGCGCCTCGCCCGTCAGGCCGTAGCGACCCAGCTGCTGGCGCCAGTACTGATAATCCTGCGACTTGCTACTGTACTTGTCGCGCACGAAGTCGAGCGCCGACTTGGTCAGGTCGAGCTGCTCGGCCGAGTGCTGCGAGTAGAGTCCGAGCTTGAGGTGGGTGTGCCGCGTCACGGAACCGGCGGTGGGGGACAGCTTGCCCGTCATGAGACGCAGGAGCGTCGACTTGCCCACACCGTTCGGGCCGACGAGCGCCGTCCGGGAGTCCATGTCGAAGCCGAGGTCGATGTTGCGGTACAGGTCGTCCTTGGCGTCGCCCGAATAGGAGAAGGTCACGTCGTCAAACGACAAGACGGGCGGCGGCAGCTTCTCGACGTCGGCAAAGCGGAATGTGAACACCCGGTCCTGGACGACGGGCTGGATGAAGCCGTCGGCCTCCATCTTGTCGAGGATCTTCTGGCGGGACTTGGCCTGCCTGACGAGGTTGGCGTAGGTACCGGCACTGGCGATGAACTTCTTGATGTGGGCGATTTCGTCCTGCTGCTTCTGGTACGCCTTCATCTGGTTCGTCTCTTGTTCGGATCGCGTCTTGGTGTACGAGTCGTAGTTGCCGCCGTAGTAGATGAGTTTCTTCTCCCGCATATCGATCATTTGGGAGCACACGCCGTTCAGGAAATCCATCGAGTGAGAGACCAGGACGAGAGTGCGGTCCCACTTCTTGAGGTACTCCTCAAGCCACACGCAGGCCTCGAGATCCAAATGCGCCGTCGGGTCGTCGAGCAGTAGGAGAGTCGGCTTGACGAACAGGGCCTTGCCGAGAGCAACACGCATCCTCCAGCCACCAGACATGTCCTTCGTCTTCTTGTGAATAGTTTGCTTGTTGAAGCCCAAACCCGTCAGGATGAGGGAAGCCCGCGTGGCGAAGGTGGAGGGGTCCATCGTCTCCATATGCTGGGGAGTGTGTTAGTGGTGCCCACAGACGATACAGCAAGGACTGCACAACAGAGCAAAGGGAAGGGGGCCGGTATAGTCTTACTTCGTAGAGGTCCATCAGAACAGGTGACTCGGGGCCCTCCTCCTCGAGCAGCTTCTCGGCCAGCTTGTCAAGGCGCTCCATCTCGAGCTCGGCCTCCCTCACAACCCACTCCAGAGCGCCAAGATCGCTTGGAGGCGCACCCTCGTTGAGGAGATAGATGTCGACGTGCTCGGGAATCGGGTACTCGCGGGCGGCGATGGCCTTCAGAAGGGTACTTTTGCCGCAACCGTTCTCACCCAGCAGGCCGTACCGCCGGCCAAGGGTAAGCTCCAGGATGGAATCTGTGATCAGCACGCGGCCGTGGAAAACCAAGCTGACGCTCGTGACCTTGACGTCCTTGCTGGCAGCGGTAGACGAGAGGACACCGGTAGTGACGCGGTCCGACAGGCCGTGTTTGTCGAGCTGTTCGGCCAGACGCTTAACCTCGTCCATCTTGTCGGCCGAGGTGGCGGGCTCGTCCAACTCGATCGGGTTGCCGTTGGCGTCGAGCTCGTCATCGCCATTGACAGACCCGGCGGCGCTGACATTCTTGGAGTTGGCATTGGACCGGGAGGCGACCGTCTTCTTCTCCTTGCCCTCGGCGGCGCGCTTCGCCAGGCGCTTCTCTTTGGATGCGGACGGCATGGCGCGGGGTTGCTAAGGTTCCTAGGGAAAAGTCGTTTCGACAAGGGGAAATGCAGGACCGCCAAATAATGAAGAGAAATATGTCCGTTTCTCAAGGGACCAAAATCCTAAAGCCGTAAACTGAGCACGGTGCTCTCGTCTTTGTCCCCGGCCGAGCAGGTGTGGAAAGGATGCGGGAGGCGAAAGTGCAGTAGTCTTGTTTGCTGCTTGTTGCGCCTTTGGTGGGCTTGGTATCAGGCTTGGAAGGTGGGGGATTGTGCTTGGTGGGGCTGGATGTTTTGAAAATTTCTGATAACCGATAGCGGCCTGACGGCTGGCAAGGCGCCAAGGCAAGGCATGCACAAAGCTTCAGGTTTCTATTTTTTGTTTGGCAAAGGACACCTTATGTCACGACTAGGAACCTCAATACTCTCATTACCCTACGAGCTAACGAGTTCCACTCTTGATATCCAAGTACGAGCCATTCTAGCTACAACTAGACAACACGAGACTCTCAACCGAGCGTCCAGCGCTTGACGTCACAGCCCCTCCCCTCATACTTCTAAGTGTGTACGGAGTATTCCGTACTGCACGTGATCTGGTCTGAGCTCGGCGGGGTGAGAGCAGAGGGAGGAGCATGGGCCATGGTCGGTTTGGAGGAATGAGCCTGCCAAAGTGCCCTCAGCAAATCAAAGATCTTGAATTGCTTTTCGCGATCGTTGTGTTTCCTGCCCCCTGCTCTCCGCGGCTCGTCGACCTCTTCTAATGAGGTGAATCTGGTGTTTGCTTCAGGCTTCTATTTCCTCGCACTGCCAGTCGCTTATTTGGTCGAGCACAGCGTTGCGGTGCTCATTTCGTCGGCCTTACTCAGCAAGCGAGGACCCTTGAACTGGGGAGAGGGCGTTTATCCCATGCCCTCCACTAGTGTACTTCCCTTTACCGTTTCCCTTCGCCGGGGCCGATTCGACTTTACGAAACCGAATCCGCTTGTTCGAAGGCCTCGGCGAAGTGTTTCATGATGCGCTTCGTGAGCCGGTGGTACATCTGACAATCTCAAACGATAAGCTTCTGTGGTTTTCCCAGGTCCCCGTGTGAGAACTCCCATCACACGTAAAAGTGGGTGGTCCAGACCCACGTCACGGCATACTGAAGTGTACCCATGACATCGCCGAACCTCAGAGCCAGACCGTGTGGTGCATGACGAGGCAGAGGTTCAATGGAAGGGAAGGCGACGGCGGAAGCGGTTCCGCGCAAAGCTCCGTCAGCCCTATCGTTGGTCTGTACGCGCCTCACTTGGCAGCCTCTGGCCAGAGACATGCAGAAGGCCCAATTCATCGAAAGTTCCACGGCAACGCCATTGTCGATCACACCTCGGCCCTCCGGTGTGCTTGATACCATATCGCGCCGGCATATGCAGACATAAGAATATCCTAGTAGGTGAATTGACGTGATACAACCCGGAGCTGGAGACCCACCGTGATATGCGAGCCGACGAAAGATCGGCGCCGGGACCGCTGACGCCCTTGGGGGCGCGATGGGATTAAGGGACTCGGAAGGATTTGGGGTCCATAGAAACGAGACGGACCACACGAAACTCAAGACCATTACCATATACATGCCTTGAATTCGGCTCGGTCGTTGGATGCTCTTCATCTCACAGGCCCATCTTCTTCATCAGACACAGCAACTGGGCATCTAACAACGACTGGGCTGCTGGAAGTCGGCATCGCGTCTGATGGGGCGACGGTAGCTCGCGACAGGGGGCCGTTACACGGATGCCTAAAGTCTGCGGTAATCCGCTCTGGTCCAACGACCAGAACCCAGCGCACCCACCTTAACCCCCGGCATATCCCCGGCTCCTCCGGCGGCGCGGGCTCTTGGGCTTTCTTGTTAAGATCTTACATAGTCGCCGAGTGCCGGTCGCAGGTCTGGGGCTTTCGAACCCTCAGCTGCATCGCAGCCTCGCCCAACCCTCGATTCTGGGCCCAGGAACATCATGGACAGATGCGGCATTCCTTCCAGTTCCCGCTGAGACGACCGGCCCGCGGCAACGGCCTTCTCTTTCCACCCACCGAGAAACCGCACGCCATCTCCCGGCCGACGCCAACATCTTTAGAGAAGCGCTGAGCCCAAGCCCAACGAACCTTCTCCTCCTCCTTCAGGACCACCCCCTCGGCGCCCCTCACCCTGTCCATCATCCGGCCGTGTACGCCCAACTCCACCACCACCACCCCTCCCGACTCGACATGCAAGGCATGACCACCACCCGCGCCATCCGCAGAAGAAGAAGAAGAGTTGTCGTCGTCTCCGCGCTCCTCTTCCCCCCATCCTAACCGGACCGTCCCCCCTCTCGATGTGGGGACTCAGCCTGCACGCCCAGCCGTCCCGGCCGCCGCCCCCGTTCGACCCCGTCGTCGAGGCCTGGCTCGACTCGCTGCCGCCGCCGGCCGCCCGGCCCTCGAGGCGGGAGCTGCGCCAGTGGCGCCTCAGCAACTACCGCGGCCTCGGCCGCGGCGTGTTCGTGACCTGCCTCGTCCTCCGCGCCGTCTCGCTTGCTATTGCCCTGGCGGTTACGGGCACGATTGCGTCGGTTGTGGCGGAGAGGGAGTCGTTTCTGGTGGTGCTGGACCGGCTCGTTCCGGCGCTGGTGGTGGTCCGTTGTTCTCACGTCTTCCCGCTCGTTTGGCTTTCTATGTTCGGCCTGTACTGACGCAAAGTCGTGTGTGCAGTGTCCCGTAGTTGCGCTCTGGAACTCGGCTGAGTTCGTGGCGGCATGCCTCCTCCGGGATGGGGGCATCTCACCCGCGATTCACGTGCTGGTTGATGGCTTCCTCTTTCTGGGCGTGGCCACCAGCATGGGCATGCTGCTGGTGGATGTCATCTGCGGCATCGGCGACTTTGGCGAGAACTTCGACACGGCGGCAATCGAGATATCAAGTGTTTGCCTGCTGGTTATTTTGATGTAAGTGGCCAGAGGTACCACAGGGTGATGCCCTCTCGAACAAAATCTAACTCGAGATACACAGGGTGATCCACTCCTTCCTGCTGTTCTTCTTCATCTGCAACTACATGGAAAGCGCCCAAACAAAATCCAGGCCCGCCGACGCCCCGCTTGTGGCGACAGGATACGCCCACATCGCGGCGTCCTGGCCGCAGCCAGCGCTACCAACCCACAAAGCAGCACCCTCACCAAGTCCCGAACCACCATTAAAATACGGACCAGTCAGCACCACGATGGAGCTGAACCCCTTCGATACGAAGGCCCCACGTCACGAAGTACAGCCCGGCTACGTAATATCCTTGCAACACGCAGCAGCCTTGGAATCCCCATCGTTCATCACGTTCGGGCAGCACTCTCCAGCACCATCACCACAACCACCATCACCACAAAGTCCGTTGGGGTTATGGCCGGAGGAGGCAGCGAGTCCCCAGCCCGGATGGGCCCCGTACCACAGCAGCGGGTACGAGCAGCAGACCGCCTATCCCGGCGGAGCTGATCACAAATCAGCCGCGGCACACCATAGCAGTATGGGGCCGGCATATCTAGCCGGAGGACACGGCGCCGGCACGCAATGATGACTGCGTTGTGGGAATTTACTACCGGGCGGGGTGGGATCATGGTTAACGGCGTTTTTATTTGATAGGCAGTTAAAGTTAGTATACCCGCAATGGCGATCACCTTTCTTCCATTCAACCCCTTTCTCAGCCTTGGTTTTCGGAGTAGTGAGGCTCCCTGCGCATCTCAGGACTCTCCCAACCATCACCTCCCGGACCTCACCGCCCGCGGTTTTCGCAACGAGGGAATAAATGGCTTGCCGAAACTGCAATTTTCTGCACGACGATCGGGGGAACTTTGAAGCGCGTCTGGGGCGGGCGTGGGAGTGGAGCGGTGTTTCTTGGGGGTTTGAACGGTCGGCCAATGCTGAGCCAGAGAATTCGGATGCCTAAACTGGGGCTTGGGACTCCCCAAGACTGCCGTGCTTCTTCGGGATTTCCAAGAAAACTCCACTGGGCACTAAGAAAATCGGTTCTGGCAGATGCAGAGACGGGGCTGGCGTCCAATTGGGCCGGTCGTAAAAAATAGTTGGAATCCGACCGGTTCGCTGCTGCGTTGTGTAAATGCGGTGAATGAACCTTTGAATCTGGCGATGCGGAGACGGGTCTGGTCGAGCAAGGGACGTGTGTTCGTGTTGCCTAATGTACGGAGGTACATACATATGTTAGGGGTCAGGTAAGGTAAGGTAAGCCCTCGGATGGGCTGACCTTGCTCTTTACGGTCCGGGCCGACCCTGTGAGCGGTTCGGCTTCGGAGCAGCGCTGGTACCGTGCCGTGTTTCGGTCGCTGGGCTGAGCCGCGCTGATATCAGAAGAGGTAAATATGAGAAGAGGACTATTGGGAGGCGAAGGGCCTCGCCGTGACGATCATCATCGGATGCGTCGGGCACCTCGTTCGAGGGCCATGAGTTGCCTGCCTAGCTGGCACTTTCGGGGCCGGCGACGTGGCTGTCTGAAAGCTGCCTGTCCAGGGTGGCAGGGTGACAGGGTGGGTTGCAGATGCAGCGGGCTGTGTGAAGTCACGGTTTCGGCGAGCGAGGAGACGGTTGGGTAATGCTGGGTGGCGTCGCGAGTTCCCGAGGCCCCCCTCCCTGCTCGCGGGAAAGGTTCAATGTCGGTTGGCCAAGCGGCAGCTCAGAGACCTGCGATATTTTCGATCCAGAGCTTGACCTTTTCTGCCACGGACTCGCTGTGGTCTATTCCAATGTCAGCAGGGCCCAACTTAACATCGTGCTAAATGCATGCATGTGCTTACGGATGCAAAAGGCGTGAGGAACCCTCTCCTCGTCAACCACGATCCTCGTCCGACCCTTCTCATGCTTGTTTCTCCTCTCGATAAACGCATCTCTGCACTCGTCTGCGACCCAGTGGTCTTTACGGGCGAAGTAGAGAAAGAATTTCGTCTTCAGCCCCGGCACGCCCTCCTTAGCCTCCTGAATCTCCCACAGGTCGTCCCCCCATTTCTCCTCAGTGATGGTCTTCATTTCATCTTTGCCCATATGCAAAGCCTGCCAGATGCCGTCTCTGCTGCTGAGAAAGCGCAGCGTGGCAGTCGCGGCGTGTTCAGGAAACCCCAGGACGCGGCGCACCAGCGCTTCGAGCAACCATCGCGGCCACAGATTCACGAACCCCTTGGCAATGTGGTGGGCAGTTCTGTCGAGGAAGAGGGTGCGGCGAAGCAAGTCGAGCCGCTTCCCGCTGCTGGACTGAGCAATGTCTGAAATGGTGGGAAATAACAGGATGCCGGCCGTCAGTTTGACGTCGCCCAACAGGCCAGTTCCTTCCCGTCTGGCGTGGTGATGCCTGTTGAAGACCTCGAGAGCGACGTAGGCACCAACCGAGTGGCCGATGAGCACCACATGGTCAAACATCCTCCCCTCCCCCAGAGCGGACTGGTTGATCTCCTGCACCTGCTGACAACAGCATTGGATTTGGTCTTCGAGCGTGAATGGATCGGTCCGAGCATGGCCAATCAAGGTTCCAAAGGCGGGTTCGTGGTCGGCGTCCTCGAATCCGAGCAGGTTGCGGCCGTAGATGTGGAACGCATGGCCGCAGCCGTCTCTCGTCTCCTTCTCATCCAGCAGTTCTCGAAGAGTTTTCATGAAGGGCTTGTAGTAGCCGACGAGCCCGGGATTGCCGGGAACGACGAAAATCAAACATTGCCGGCGGGCGGTCTCGCTTGCCCGTGACGACGGGTATGCGAGAAACGGGACTCGGTCCTGTTTCACTGTGGTGGCTGATCTTGTCCCGGGGCTTTCCATGTTGTGAAGCAGCAGTTCACCGTTTGCTGTGACATGAGTGGAAAATGGTGCTGAAAACCCACAGCTCAACCACAGCTCAACCCAAGAAGGCAGCCAGTGAAAATTGAGTGGGCCCGCTTATCGCATCACCTTTCCGGCAAGGGCGACCGTCGAGATGCATTGCGCAAAATTTGTGAGGAACAGAACGCTTGAATCCTTGAGCGAGGCGTGTGTGTAACGCCCGTCCTGCTTGCTCTGATGTTGAAAAACTTGAACTACGCATTTGGCTGAACAATCGGTATGCTGCTCGGTGTGCCACGGACATACAAGTACATGTACTCGCCTGCATCCACTGGGCTACAGCTATAATTAATTAGGTACTTAGGACTGACAGATCGAATTCATCACCACACTGTAACAGAACAAGGCTGCAGTTGACCAACTTGAAACAGCGGGTTTCGAAGACAACCGTGAAGGATGCGAAATCTGTCAGAATCGAAACAATCCCCAATCTCCCACCCGGCTCAATCGTTCAGTACGACTTCACCATGGCACGGTAGTATTGAGTCACTACGAGCGAGACGGAGCGCATAGGTATGGGGTTCTGCGTTCCAAACGAGTTGGCGGCTCCCAAGGCCCCAATTGCTACTTTCCTGGTTGGAGTTCAAGGTATCTGTTCCAGCCTAACTTCAGGCTATTCACAGCACTCCAACAAAGCGGTCGCAGTGCTGCCTCTTATGGTCGGCGAACTTTCATAATCATGCGCGTTGACGAGAGTATCTGGGAAGATCCTGAAGATCCCGTTGTCGGGCTTCCTCCGGGAGAAACTTGCGCGCTGGAAAGGAGCAAGCGGTACGGACTCTGACTCCACTTGTGGTATCCTGCTCTGAGAACTGGTCTGCTGGCGGCAGTTTTCGAAGCTCGGACGATGATGTTCATTGTCACGATGGGCGGGCTCCCGTGAGCTAACAACGCAAGGGAAAAACCAAACAGTGACAATGAGACAGTCGTGGGGTGATCCGTCATGACATCGAAGCGAACCATCACGGTGAGCAGGAACGGCGTTGTCCTCGAACTCGGTCGTCCACTCAGCTCTGTCCCCCGGTTCGTGATCTGGGGACGGCGAGGGGCTGAAGCTGAAGGTGGTGGCGGCTGCAGCCGTTAATAAGAGGGAAGCCTCCTTGTCTGCTTTGAGCTGTTGTTCCGTGTCACTCTAAACTCTCGATATTTGCCGGCCAATGGCGGGTGGGCTTTACCAGCCTGCTACCAACAACAAGCACGGGCAAAAGCAGATTTACCCGGGCAGTATTTATTAAATTCTCGACGCCACCGATAAGGACCGTCTAAAATTAGGCCCCGTACGCATCTCTTGGCCTGCCCGCTTTGGCCGAAAAAACCATCCCCGGAAGCTGGAACCCGGTTTTGCAGGCCCGAAGCCAGCGTCCGTCTGCGTATGGCAGCTCCCATGACGCCGTTAATATAAGCGTTCCCCTTTCGCCTGCCCCCCCGACTGCAACCCTGCGTTGCTTTGCACCGACCTCTAAACGTTTAACTACGGCCGCATCCCCTGGGCTTGGGGGCCCAGAACCCCTCAATCCCTGAACTGGATTCTGGGGTGCAGCAGACGGGACGATTGATCACCATATCTAAACGTTAGCCCCGCGAGCGCCAATTCGAGAAAGGGAACGTTCTGGCGATCACCTGAGCTGGTCGAATCGCACGTTTCCACTACCGACCTACCTACGTGGCTGAACACGTTAAGCGTGCCTCTCCCAGGATTTATCGCGCACCCACACACACACCCACACACCCACACCACGCACATCGCCACGATGAGATTGGTTTCGAGTGTTTTGGTTCTCGGGCTGGGGGCCACGGGGTCGCTGGCGGCGGCGGCGATCAACTTTGTCGGATCCTGCGACCCCAACTCGGTCAAGGTCACGGGCAGCGGCATCCTGACGGCCAACTGCAAGAACATCCTCGGGCAGTACGTGTGCTCCAAGCTGGACCTAAGCAAGTGCATCAAGAACAGCTACGGCAGCCTGCAGTCGGATCCCACCGGGGCTGGGTAAGAAAAAAAAATTCGCATCTTTCTCTCCCGGATTAAGGGAGGGTCGACAAGATTGGGACCTTTTGGGCTGACGCAGAGAAATAGCCCACATATCGGCGACCAGTGCGTCCAGTGCAGCAACGTCGAGCAGTCCACGGGCTTGATCGTGGACGGCGGGCCGGGCCTGATGCACTGCCGGTGCAACCCGGGCACGGGCGCGGCGCAGCAGAACTGGCCGACGGCTTTCTTCGACCTCAGTCAGTTGCCGTCCCTTTTTTTGTGTTTATTTCACCGTTGCCTTGAAGTTGGAGAAAGTACTGACTGACGACGCGGCAACAGACACGGTCGTCGACAACGCCAACGGCGTGCTGGAATGCTACAAGACCCAGGCCACCAGCTGCTAGCAGGAACACGGGTGAGGGCCAACAAAGGGTTTATTTGAGGACGTTGCGGTTGCGGGACCGAGCGTGCGGCACTCCCATGTACATAACAGCTGCTACCGAATCACCGTGATCAAGCACCCGCCCACCACCTTGACACACATCATCAGCGAGTTTCCCTCTAGATCTATTTGCCACCGCTCAGGTTCGCCGCCGCTATATCACCCACCACGACATCAATCGATGCCGACGCATTGGTAAAAGCGCTGTAGCCCGCCTGGTTGAAGAAAGTAGCGCCGATGCCGGCCTTCACCACGCTCTTGATCATCTGCTGCAGCACGTCCGCCGACGCGGTGAGGTTGGCGCTACCCCCGTTGTAGTCGTGGAACCCGTGCACCAGCACGGCCGTGTGGGCGATGTTGGTCTTGTTGTTCTGGATGTTGGGCAGCAGCACGTTGGTGATGGTGGAGCCGACGCCGGCGTTGTCATACGTCGCGTAGTTGCCGTTGAGCGGGCAGTTGTCCCAGCCCGGGTCGCCGCCGGCGAGGGGCGGCACGACGAAGCACGTCTCGATGGCGATGATGTAGTCCGGGTTGAGGTTGTAGAAGGGCTGCAGCGCGCCGGTGCTGCTGCCGACGCCGCCCGGGTTGAAGACGAGCAGCGGCTTGGCGCCGAAGGCGGCCGTGACGTTCTTGTCGGTGCGGATAAAGTTCACCAGGTCCGTCATGTAGTTGACGCAGTCGTTGGCCGAGTTCTGCGGCGCCTCGTCCACGAAGATGCCCCGGATCTTGACGCCCTGCGCCACCCACGTCGCCCACTTGCGGATGTCGGCCTCCAGCTCCGTCAGCGGCCGGTTGCAGCGCGTGGCGCCGTAGTCGGTCGACGTGTGCACGTAGCCGAGCAGCTGCGCATTGCTGAGCTGCGAGAGCGCCTGGCCGCCCGCCTTGTACTGCCCGTCATCGATGCCCTCGCCCGGGCCGCCGGGCCCGTTGTGCGGGTTGATGACGATCTTGGCTGTCACGGACGGGTTTTTGGTGAGGGCGTCCTCGATGGGTTTCCAAACGCCACCGTTGTTGGCTGGGAATTCTGTATCGTTGTGTCAATGAGTGATTCTTTGCGTAGTCAAGAGCCGCCCCGGAATCCTAGATGGCAACAAGACGAGCCCTAAGTTCACGTACGGTAGAGCGGCAGCAGGAGCTCAGCTCCCAATGCCGTGGCGGCAAAGGCAGACAGCAGCGAGGTCTTCATGATGATGAGAGGGGATGAGTGTTCCGATGGCGGTTGACGGCTGATGTGTGCAGGTATGAAGCTGCTGGTGTTCGGGAGCACGTTAACCGTCCCTTTATAGACATGCCGCCAGGAGGCATCCAGACGACATCAACTGCTGTCACAGTGTTTATCCGCTCAACCATTTCCTGTCGGCAGACAGGGCTCAAGCGGAGGTCGCCGAGAGAGCGGTACGCAGCCGGGATCCGAGTAAGATTGCCGATCTTCCCTTAGTTTGACAACGTACTGCCTCCCTCAGCCATCCTTCAGCTCTGCAGCTCTACGCCACTCGACAAACCCATTAGGCCCAATGTCTCAAGCTTGCCTGCATCCTGCACGTGTGTACTCGCTGGGGACCAATTGCCCCTAACTTCAAAGGCACGCTTATGCAGGTGAAAATATGCTTAACCCCTGTGCCGTCCGAGGTCGGGACCGCCTTGGCGCGCTGCGCCGCACACCACGGTCTCATCCTTCAATGCGATTCCACAGGCAACAGACACGACTTCCAATCAAAACCTGGCAAAGTGGAGTCCGGAAGTCCGAAAGTGTGGTTCTTCAGCTTACCTTTGGACTCATGGTTTGGACTCCTGTGAATTGCCTCACGCGTTCACCGTCTGGCCAAGGTCAAAGGGAAGGGCGATGGAAGGGCCGATGACTTAACCTTGTCACCATTCGGAATAGAAGCCTCAGGGGCTTGTACGCATGCAGTTGTTTTAGTGCATTTAACCGGTCATCACTCACGACCCAAATAGGAGTAAACTGTACAGGGGGAACTCACTCCTGTGTGAGAATGATAACCAGTCAGCAACCAAGCGCGGTAGCGATGTTGACGCCCCCATCATATTCTGTTCAGATCTTGTTTGTTTCAAATAGCCGCTTGCAAAGCCTGGAGGCTGGCGGCAATGGTGTTCGGTAAACAGGGAGTAGCGCTGACGTCGTTGAGAACGGAGGGCGTGATCACCAGAACCTGGACAGCCCATGAACATCGAATGCACTGTAAGAGAAGCGGCTGAGACGCCGTCTGGTCTAGTCCGGCTCTTGGTTCCGGAGATGTTGGTTTCAAATCAGCCTTTCGAAAGCCTTGGAATGAGAACGAATGGTTTCAGTAGGAATGGCAGCGTGATGGCCCGACCTCCATTCATTGGTATCGCCAAGCTAGAACAAACCTCCAACAACATTCTCGACTCAAGGGATTGCGTAATCATAGCCTGGACAAAGGAGGCGTGTTGGCCGACCGAAACCGGAAACAACTGATACATGTACATGATGGTACAGCTGAGCAACCTCTCGACTCAGAACCAGCCGCGAAGCCAATAATTTTAAGTCCAACCCCTTCTCTAGAACAAGGACTTCAAACCGGGATATTAGCGTACGTGAGAGTCAAAGCTCTGCGTCCCTTGAGACGGGCGGAGTCAGTATTCCTATCCGACCTGGAAGCCATCGGCCTAAATACACCCTACGAACATCAACAAGAACTGAACTGGTTTTTTCCCAACCATTGCGACATCCTCTCCCATCGCTACCACTTCCTTCCCACCAAACCACCTACCTAACACCCCCCAAACATTCTCCAACCAGCACCTCCACGACACATTGAGCACACTGGTAGGTGAACACCAACCCGCCTCGACCCACCCCATGATAATCACTCCCCATTCGCATACTCACCCCCATCCTCACCCCCCTCACCCTCGCCACCACCATCCTCCCCGCCATACTCCCCACCACCCTCGCCACCATAGTCCCCCCCATAACCACCGCCATAACCCCCGCCGTAATCACCACCATACCCACCCCCCTCCGTACTCGTCCCCACACTCGTCGTTCCACCCGTCGGTCTCGACGCAGTAAAGAATGTCGTTCTCGACCCTTCTTCTGGCACCGAGCTGGTCGTGAAGGTGAGAAGGCTCGTGCTCGTTGTTGAGGGACGAACGGTGGGCGCAGAGCTCGGGTTCGTGGCACTGCTGCTGCTGCTGCTGCTGCTGCTGCCGGTGTTGACGGTTGAGCTGGGACTAGAGCCAGAACCAGAGCCAGAGCTGGTGTTGGTGCGGGAGGATGCTGTGCCGGTGATGGGGGCGACGCTGCTGAGTCCGCTTCCGCTCCCGCTCCCGCTAGCGGTTGCGTTGCTGCTGGTGATGGCACTTCCATTGTTGTTGTTGTTGCCGCTGCTGGTGGTGGCTGGCGACGAAGGCGACGAAGTGGGCGGGGTGTAGACGTAGCTGCCGTAGTCACCGCCCTCGTCATTGGAGCTGGTTGAGGTGCTACTGCTCGCGGTGGAGGTAGTAAGGGAGGCTAGGGGCGCGGTCGGGGAGCTTGGGGTGGTAGTGCCGGTTGCCGTGCTGTGCAGCGAAGATGATGAGGTAATGGTTGTGCTGTGTCTGTCAGTGGCGCCAGATGCGAGCGAAATTGAGTTGGCGCTGGTTCGCATTGTGGTTGTGAAGAGCGGTGCATTGGTTTCTGTTGTGAGAATGGCAGGAGAGGTGCCCGTGGCGGAGAGGTTTGGCGAGGCGGAAGAGTTGCTAAACTGGCTGGACGGACTGTGGGCTGTGACAGTGCTCATGGTGCTAATGCTCCATCCCGGCGGGAGGGTCTTGGTAATGGAAACCACACTAGTAGCCTTCGTTGTGTCGTTGATCGGGCTCAGAGTGGAAACGCTGGACACGCCTGATCAGGGGTTAGTGTTGTTTGTAGACCAAGTACCGGCAGATGACATACCAGGAGTTGTTGTCTTGTAGGTCAGGCTTGGTTGGTAGGACGTCGACAGAGCTGAATTGTTTCCCGGGGACTCTGTCCCGGTGCCGACGGACGGCATGCTCAGTGAGGCTGGAGATGAATGACCTGGGATCACCGTAACCGTGACACTTGTCAAGGTGGAGGACGTCACCGTCACGGTGATGTGTCTGGTCGTATCAGAGGCTGTGAAAGGGGGTTGCGTCGCATTTGGCCAGTAAACAGACGATGACCCAAGTGTTCCTGCTGTTTGGATGATCGTGCCGGCCGTCCCGGTGCCAGTCAAACGTGACGTAGGAACGCTGCTGTTCCAACCCATAGAAGCGGAGGTAGACACATTCGCCGGCGCCGTCAGCGAAGTGGAATCAGAGTTAGACCCTCCGACGGTGCCGATCCCACTGCCTCCGGATGCGCCGGTTGAAGTGTGCTTGCCATGTGTGCACGACACGCCGGCGGCCGAAGTGGCGTTCAGCCACGGAGCATGGCTGCTCTGGCTGCTGGCTGGCACACCAGCGGCGCTCGAAGCGCCAGTCTCAGGCGAGCATGTTGCGAAGACGGTGATGGTGGTTGGGATATAGACCACGGAACATGACGTTTGCCCGACCGTGATGGTGGACACAATGGTCGACGTGTGAGTCGCCGTGATGCCGTACACGGGATAGCCAGGGCCGCGGTTGTCATGGCCCCAGGCGAGTGCCACGGAACGGCTAAGTGTCGGTTAGTGAACCAGTCCTCATTGGGAGCAAGGAACTCGAGTGACATGCCAGAGACTGAGGAGGGCCAGCGCCCTGATTGAGGTCAACATGATGAAACGAGAGCTTGGCAGCTTGTGGAACGAATGTGAAGGCTCTGGACACGAAGCCGTTGAATGTACGCTAAAAGGAGAAGAAGAAGAAAGTAACAGTGACGGGAACGTCCCATATTCTCTTATAGCCTACTACGCCCCGGACCAGAGCCTCGCGAGCGAATAGAAGGCTGTGCCTGCCCATGCGACAACCAGCGCTGGCGGCCGTGTACTCCACAAAACACTGATTGCACTCCGTTAGAACGGCATCTCTCCTTCCTTAAATGGCGTCGTGCGGCCCTCGCTAGCGAGGGCATGCCGGGTAGTGTTCCCGGGTCGGTCGAGTTATGCTTGTCGCTGAATGAGAGTTGTTGACTAGGATTGGGCGGGAAGGGTTGCAGCAAACACCTGGTGCTGAGGAAGGTGTTTCGCCCGTCGCTTAAACCTGGCTGCCTTCTGTACTTTGCATTCCTAGGCATCTAGCCGCACCGATCCGTTCGCTTCCCGGAGGCGGGCTGCGGGGAGCAACGGGTAGTTGCGCCAAAGCCGTGGAGGACGGCAATGGATATACCCGCACTTGATGTCTCGTCCGACCATCGCAAGATTGCAGTACTTTGCGCTTCCGTGGCGGGAAGGTTGTACTGCGTCCTGCAATCTCGCGTTGTGTACGGGACCCAGGGCGGAGCTGAGCTGCGTCGGGGATATCGTTGCCGCTACAGGTTTCGCGGCGGCAAGGTGCTTCGACCTCGTGTCCAGGTTGTGGGGTAGCCAGTGGCATGTAAAAGAGCAACTGGAGCAGGCCGGGTCCTCTGTCAACACGGCCTGCGGCCAGCCGATCCAGGCTCGAAACTCCGCGATGGGTTCCTCCTTGAATGATGGGAGTACTGAGAGAGCGTCGAGACGGAAGACTGGAGACTGAGGTGGTAAAACCGAGTCATTGCTTCGACCAGCCATGCCACAGGTGATGAGCTCATTATGAGAATGCCGCCCAGAAGACCCAAAGATTCGAAAACTGGAGTGGCAGCGGACTGAAATCTCCTGAAGTCTGACGTTGCAGGACCTCATATGCAGGCTTCCGGTGGTGCAACGCGACAATCAAGGCGCCCATCAGGCCCCAGGGGATCCTAGTTCAAAATACCCGGTGAATCCCGTCCTGTTGGGCGATGCCGATGGCGGGTTTGGTCTTCGGCCGGCCGGGCGACCTCGTGGCGTGAGAGACAGATCTCGCATATTGCCAGCTGTTGTGCATGATGAGCGCAGGGTAGGTCATTAGAAACCCGGCAGCTTGCTGGTTAGCGCCGGATATGATTCAAACAGGCTTTGATGAGCTGTGCCAGATATACGAGCTGAAAGGAGGGAGGGCGTGGGAACGGGCACATACGCAACACGAAAAGGAAGCGAGACAAGTGCCTCGCCCGTCTGTTGGTTACGCACTGCGGCTTGCCCGCACCATTTGTCTCCGGTAGGTTGCCGGGGAGGACGTGGAGGTGGAAACATTTCTTGAACATGGAATACAGTGGACGAAGTTGAGCTGAGTATAACAACATGAAATCTTTGGTTTAAAATGACGACCACACTAAGCGCCACGTTCAACGGAGAGTTGAAGTAAGCCACCGAGACTCCTTATAGCTCGGACTTCTCTTCAGGCTCCTGGGACCTCCCGAGAAAACGGTCTTCGGCGGTCCTCCAGTTGATCACGCTCCAGATGTTCTCGACATACGCCGCTTTGCCATTCAGGTACTGAGGGTCCCTGTCAGTGATACTGCACCGTTGGTAAGAGAACTACAGATAGAGGACAAACCTGGAGGTAGTAGGCGTGCTCCCACATGTCGACGCCGAAGATGGGCACGTCGCCCCCAACAACAGGGTCCTGGTCCTTAGTGGAGACGATGCGCAATCCCCAGCCGTTGCCCGCTTCCTTGACCAGCCACCCCCATCCACTCCCCTGAAGGGTCAACAGCACCGCCGAGAATGCTTTCTTGAAGCCGTCCAGGCTGCCCCACGTCTTCTCAATCGCAGCAACCAGCTCCCTCGCGGCACTGGGGCTCGTCTCGGGGGACCCCGGCGGAGCCAGGTTCTTCCAGAACAGCGAGTGGTTGATGTGGCCGCCGCCGTTGAATTTGATGGCCTGCTGCAGGGCAATCTGGGCGGCGACATCGTTTGACGCGACGGCGGCGACGTGCGAGGCCAGGGCGGCGTTGAGGTTGGTCACGTAGGCCTGGTGGTGCTTGGAGTGGTGCAGCTCCATGATCTGGGCCGAGATGTGCGGCTCGAGCGCGTCGTAGGCGTAAGGCAGCGCCGGCAGCGAGTAAGGGGCCAGCCCCATCTGCGTGAGGTTGAAGGTGCCGCCCGTCATGGTGGACTGCAGAGGCGACTGCAGGGCCAGGTACTGCCACAGGCTGCCGAGGTTGACCATTTTGAACCAACAAGACTTCTCTTTTAGCTCTGTACCGAATCAGCTGTAAAACGCGCTCATCAAGGTGCGCACGGGTTTGAGCAAGTTGTCTTGGCTGTGGTTTGGTGGTGTACTCAGCGTGCGACTTGTCGCGTCCACACGCTGTAACATTACCAACCAAACCCTCCCGTCCGAGGCAGCCGCTGTGGACACGCGTCACAGTTGTCCAGGCCGCACTTTACCCGCGCAAATCTGCTCAATTGGCCGTGCTGTGCGGGGCCCGCGACCCCCCTCCTCGCCCTCTCTCAAACGGACGCCACTGACCAGCAAAACGCCCAAAGCGGCAGTTTCTCGCCCATTCCGGCGTCCTGATTGGCCCGCCGGAGAGCACCTGCCAGACGTTCTCGGCGGCCGAGACTGACGGCTCAGACAGGGACAGAAAAAGGGGCAGCCGATCATGGACATCCATCTGCTCTGCTGGATGCCGACCTGGAACCTTGCGGGCTGGTCAGTAGGTGTCGTTTCAACATTGACGGTGTGAAGGTGATCATCTCTCCCTATATACCACGACTCAGTAACCCTTCAGAAAACACACTTTCTCCTTCAAATCATTAGCCAGCATCACCACCTCCTGTACCTGCGAGCACTGTATCCATCTCCACCATATTCGAGCGGTGTAGCAGTCAAACCTAAAGACAAACCACACAACCAACCCCCAACATGTGCGGCGAAGAAACCCCCTCCAGCACCCCGCGCATCGGCGCCCGCGTCGACTTCTTCCCCGCCGCCGGCCTCACGCCCATGCACCTCCCCGTCGGCAACCTACTCTTCCTCGACCCGACCGCGCCGTCCAGCTCGCACGCCACCCACGTGCGTTTCCAGCAACCACTGCCCCTCGCCGTCCACCCTGACGATACCGTGCTCGTGTCCATCCAGTGCGTAACCGTCCCAGTCCTTCCTGCAATGCCCTTCTCTGCATGCCGCTTACTACGGCACCCCTTCACCGAACAAGACCATTAACACGATCAATCTCCGGCACAGCTCAACAGGCGACCTCACCCAACCCCTCACCACCGCCAGCGTGCTGCAGCAGTTCGCCCTCACCAGCCCTGGCACCCAGTCTCGCAGTTCCAGCCGCGGGAAGGAGGCAGGCATTGAGCTGCCGCTGACGGCAGTGCTGTCCCTGCATGTCGGGGACGGCGGCATCATTGGCCGGCGCGTGTCAATGCGGCGCCGCGGCGGGGAGGTGCTTGCGGACGGCATTGTGGGGTATAACTTTGCGCCTGATAGGGTGGGTGCGTTGTCGTGCTGAGCTGTTCCAATGACGAGTCTGGTGTGTGGTGTTGGGCGGGTGGGAGCATCGGGCGGCGTTTGGGGTTGGATTCATGTGGCCTGTTTGTGGGCAAGGTTGGGGTGGGCGTTTGCGATTGTGCTGACGGGGGTGCATCGGGGTTGGAGTTCGGTGTACGTGCGTGATCCTCTGCAGTTTTACAAGCGGCATTGCTAGATTCAGACTTTGAAGATCAGCGTTTCACATCATGGCGCCGTAACGGGGCCAGGCAACTGCTGA
Organism: Chaetomiaceae sp. R4402; assembly: GCA_023628555.1. Classification (NCBI taxonomy): domain Eukaryota; kingdom Fungi; phylum Ascomycota; class Sordariomycetes; order Sordariales; family Chaetomiaceae; species Chaetomiaceae sp. R4402. The sequence continues at coordinate 34,496 of JAMAKO010000064.1, read as the reverse complement.
AATCAAGACGTGATATTGTGCTTGCACTGTCGTCCGGCAAGACATACATGCACCAACAAAAGCAAAACCAACCGCCAACGCCAAACGCTATGCTACATGCTGATGGATGCCATAACCATTGCTCCACTCAACTTATCAAATCCCATCCTTATCAAATCCAATCCCGGCTGCCCTCCCAGCAAACCAGTCCCCACCTAACCATCAAAATGCCCACCCTCACCCCCTCCCCTCATCCCAATCCGCCCACCGCCTCACCACCTCATCCACATCCGCCACCGCGCCCCTGCTCGCCTCCACCTCAAACCACTCGCGATGCTCCCGGCCGCATGCAGCGCACTTCTCGCGGTCGGCGACGCGCAGCCCGCGCCCCGCCAGCTCGATGTGCACGAGGCGCTCGACCTTGTGGCTGTGCGGGATCTTACGCGGCACCACGTCCTCGTCGCTGTCTGAGGCGATGTAAGGGTAGTAGCGGATCAGCGAGAGGTTATACCCGCACTGGCGCGTCCACTCGTTGAGGCGGCGCTGGACGTTGGTGGCGCGGCCGATTTTGAGGAGGATCGTTTTCTTCTTCTTCTTCTGCTGCTGCTGCTGCCTTTGCGCGGTGGCGCTGTGATCGTTGGTGTTGACACCGCGCGTGGATTCCGGGGTGTAGTCCTCGTCGTCGATGTCGTCGACAGACTGCGCAAACGACGCAAGCACGTCGCTCGGCCGCCGCCCTCCGCGCGTGCGGGTGGCCGGCGCGAGCAGCGAGCGCGCGGCCTCGGCGGGCGGGGTGGCCGGCGCGCACTCGGGCGTCAGCCAGAAGATGTAGATGTACCCCGGCTCGTCCTGCTGCGAGACGGGTTTCGCGAGCTCGGCTAGCAGTTGGGAGGCTGTCTGCGGGGAGGCGTCTGGCGGGATCAGCGACATGTACTGCGTCGTCTGCGAGGCGCTTGAGCCGCGGCGGTGGTGAGAGTCGCGTCCGGGGGAGGAGCCGGCGCTGGGTCGTGGTCGTGCTGGGGACGGGGAGGGGGACAGGTATTGGTTCGGGTGCTTCTTCCGGCCAGGTCGGGGCGGTGTGGAAACGGCGGACTGAACGGGCTGTGGTTTGGGGCGCGGCGGGCGCTCGATCTCGTCCACCGGTATGCGAAAGCAGAAGCAAAAGACGGCTTCCTTCTTCGGTTTCGGTCGCGTCATCTTCGTAGGGCGCGAGGAATCTTTCCCGCCCGGCCTTCCGCCAGACCATCCTGCAGTATTCTTTGCCGGCTTCTCGGATTGTGTGCGAATCAGGCCCAGACGGTCGGCCAGTGTGTCTAAGCTCGTGCGCTCTTCGAGAATCGGGGTGTGCGACATCCGCGGGCCGGGACTCGACTTCGCCGAGGCGCTCGCCTGGTCCTTGTGCTGCCAGCAATACAAGCGCTCGTCCGTGGGATCATCGGCACGGATGTTCGCGGGCTTCAGGCGGGAGCTGGTCGGCGGAGGGCTGGGCGCGGTGATCGGGCGCCTGCATGGTCGGCCGCTCGAGGTGATGCCTCGACATGTCGTCGCCGGGTTCTTGGAGTCGGCTCGGCCCAACCGCGACTCGGGCGTGTTCGCGAAGAAGGGCATCGCTCCAGTTGGGCGTGGACGTCGAGATGGTGCGGGGAAGGTGTGATGTGCAGAGGAATGTAGAAAGTGGTGCTAAAAGGCAACCGACCGCACGCCCGAGTTATCCAGGGAAGAAAAGAAGAGGCCGACTCTCCTCGCCAGGAGAATCGGCGCGTCCAAGGCGCGGCCAGCTGCAGTGGGCCGCCATGATGGGTTGCCTGGCGTCGAGGTGCAGTTGACTCGGCCTTGATCGGAAGTCAGGGGGCTGGGTTGTTCGGCTGGCGTTGGAGACGTGGCTGAACACGGGGCTCGCTCCCGCACCGCCACGCCCGAACCCACCTATCGGATTGCCGTCTGTTGTTAGTGGTGGATCACGTCCACTGGCCAGCCAAGTCTCAGCGCGGCATGGAAGAGCCGCCTCCTTACAGACGGCCTCCCATGAACACCGACAGCCATCAGTATCTTAATCATCGACCAGCATTCGCGATGTGAACGGTGAACGGTCGTGTACACTATACTATGTCTGGCCTGCAGGCAAGCGGACCCACATGTGTCATCCACCCCCAGTCCACTCCTGCCATCGCGCTGCTGAGAAGCCGGGAAGGCCTGGCCAGAAAACCGTCCATCAACTCGAGGTTGATGTAATGACGTGGTTTAAGCGCTCGATACTTGCAGACACGGCACACCATCATTACCGGTCAAGGCAGGATAGCGAAAGCATCTGTCGATCCAGCGCCGCATCCATCGCCTAAGGCAGTAGCCGTATGTATGTGCAGCATCCGTTGAGAGAAGATGCGTGGGTTAGAGACGGCTGGGCTGGCATGTGTTCACCAGCTGCACTCAGACATTTTTTTTTTTTCAGATCTGTGACTATACTGCCGCTTGTACAACGTAGGTGAACTTGTTGATACGATAGCAGGAGTCGAATCCCTAACGGCCACTTCTTCCCAGTTGACGGTAACTCCCCGCACGCTCGTGAAACAACCAGACACCAGCAAGTGTCACCATTCTCGCAAACCCTCCGCAATTGCAACTCAAGCAGTAAACTTGGCCCGAGTCGTGTCCACCCACTGCTGCACTGTGGTCGCCGGCTTCCCACCATACTTTTCGATGTTGGCCACGGCTCTTTCATAGGCACCCTCCTCCTCGAAAACGGGCTTGCCCTCCTTCGTGTCGCGGAAGCTCTCGACCAGCGCCTTAGAAGCAACCTCGGGGATGCCAAAGCCCTCCGTCATGTACCTAACCGCCTCCTCGTCCGTCTGAAACCCCTCCACCACCACTTCCTTCCCCAGCGCCTTCCCAAACAGCCGCAGCACCGCCTCCTGCGAAACCATCTGCGGCCCAGCCAAAAACACCGCCTTCTCCCCCTGCACCAACCCCTCCGGCCCACGCACCAGCAAGTTCCCACACACCCGGCCAATATCCTCAGGCACGACAAAGTCAAACTCCGCCTCGGGATACACCACGCGCGCCGTCTTGCCCTCCGCAATCTCCTTCACATACGACAGGACATTGCTCGCAAAATGGCACGGCCGCACAGCCACATATCCACTCCCCTCGCCGCCGTTGAACACCTCACCCAGCACCAGCTCGACCTGCGCATGCTGCCACACCGCCCAGTCCCTCTCCGAAATCGCATTCAGATCCTCGCCCCGCACCCTCCCACCACTGAGAAACACCACAAACTTCACCCCCGCCGCGCGCAGCGCCTCGGCCGTGGCGCGCATGTGGTCGGGCGCGCCGAGCGCGATGTACACAAACGCGGCGGCGACGTCGCCGCCTGCTTGGGCGACGGCCGCGGTGACGGTGGCGGGCTGGCGCAGATCGGCGTGCACGCGCTCGAAGCCCAGTGCGCGCTCTTGCGGTAGGGTGAGGGTGGGGAGTGGTTTGGTGGTGTCGCGCATGGCGAGGTAGACTTTGGCGCCGAGTTGCTGGGCGGTGAGGGCGGTTGGCAGGCCGACGTTGCCTGTTGGGCCGAAGACGAGGACTTTTTTGGTGGGGGATGCCATGGTGGTTGGGTGAGGCTCGGATTGACTGAGTGGGTAGGTCCAGTAGGTACCTTACGTGAAGGGCCCGGGGTGAGTAGGAGAAGGAATCGAGATTGATAACCTGGAAATCGAATGTGGCTCTGTTTTGATAGGCTTGTCAGGGTTTTAAGGCCGGACAACTGGTGTTACCACTTGAGAAGATGGTACCGGACTGTGAAGGCGTCTGGGGGGTCGAGTTGATGCCATCATGGAGGACACGGAGCTTCTTATAGACCAGACCACGTGCAGCCTTTCTCTCACCGCGTCACGCAGCGCACTAAACAGTTGAACGCCTCGAGCTTCTTGATGTGCGACGGCTTACCCGGATGCCTACTCTGAAACATGCATATCATCGGACAAACTGTCGACAGAACAACTTTGCACTGCTACGACATGTGGTGGGCCGTATGCCTGTAAGTGCAAGTCCAAGGCTGTAACGTATGCAAATTAGGTTTAGTGCTTGTAACTCGGTGTGTGTGAACCCCGACCTCCGAGCAGGAAGTTCCCGGGCTTGGTAATCGTGCCGCGGAGTCGGCCTCACCACGGTGCCTACAGCGTCTCAATATCAGAAAGCGTCATGAAAAAAAAGAGAGATCTCCCTACACGTGCGGAGAAGCATACTCCTCATCCAGATCGCGAGTACTGTGTACCACAGAAGCAATGAACACTCAAGATGAAGGATCGGACACGATACATTAATTAGACTTCAACATCTAGCCAAGTAGACGACGTATGGAACGGCATCTGTGACACAATAATGTGCCAGGAAGGCGTAGAACCTGTCTGTCATACCAAAGTCACTTCCTTTGTGTATCGCCTGCTCCAGGTGATGGATACAGTCAAACGTCTTCCGCGCGTCCCTTCGTGTGTTGGCTAGTGAGAGCATCGACCAGCTCAATGCCCGCATCGTTGGTCTCGATCAAATCGACGCCTTTCTCAACGTGGCTGACTCCGCCAAACAGGGTGTCCATTTGCTCCAGCGCCACCTGCTTAGTCTCGGGGAGGAAGAACCAGACAAACACAGCCAGGACGATATTCGTCGACATGAAGAAGAAGAACGTTTGGCTGTTTGATCTCCATTAGACTGCAGGTTTCAACAAAATCCGTGGACTGGTGGGGTGCACTCACAGGCCGCAGTTAGAATAGAACGTTGGGAAGAACTGCTGGAAGATGGTGTTGGCCACGTTCTGCATCTGGACGCACATGCCGACTGCTTGGGCCCGGACGTGCATGGGGAACACCTCGGACGTGTAGATCCACGTCGTGGCACCCCACGAGGGCTTGTAGAAGAAGATGAATAGGAACGCCAGGAAGGCGATGGCAATCCCGACGGCGTAGCTCTTCGTCCCGTTCACGTCCGGTGTGGCCAGGCCGACCACGGCAATGAGCATCGTGCAGAGCGCCATGCCGATGGCGCCGACGATGAGCAGGAACTTTCGTCCAAAGCGGTCGACCGTCCAGACGGCGTTCAGTGTGAACAATATGCCGAACGTGGCGTTCAGTGCGTTGATCAGGTTGATGGTGTCGACGCTCCGGAAGACCTTGGCGTAGATGGTGGACGAATAGCTGTTCAGCGTCCCCTGGCCGCTGAGCTGCTGGCCGATGTTAACAACAAAGAGAAGGAGAAGGCGTTTGCGAATGCTTGCATCCTTGATTAGCGCGAGGTATGGCTTCTTGCCGCTGGTGGCCGTCTCCCTCTCGTACTGAATCGCCCCGCGGATGCTCAAGATCTCGGCTTCGATCTCTTCGGGCGAAGCGCGGACTCGGGATAGGGCCTCACGAGCGGCGTTCACGTCGTTGCGGCGGCTGATCAGCCATCGCGGCGACTCGGGCATGAAGGGAAGTTGGACGGTGATGATGGCTGGGAGCAGCAGCTGGAAGATGACCACCATCTTCCAGTCCCACTCCCCGAGGCCCTGGCGGTGCAGGGCCGTCGCGTAGTTTATCCAGTACGCGATGAAGGAGCCGACGGAGTAGAAGAGTTGCCAAAATGCCATGATCTTGCCGCGAATGTGAGGAGGGGTCACCTCGCTGATGTAGATAGGGCCCGATGCTGCTCGTCGAGTCACAGTCAGAAAGGAGACTTTGTCTGGACTTTAGGGGAAGTTGTATGCGGTACTCACTAATGGCAATGCCCTGTCCAAACCCAATAATTACTCGACCGACGATGAAAGCGGACAGCGCATGATACGGCGCAAATGTCTGGATGAAAGTGGCGACAATAGTGAGAAGGCAGCCTATGGCCATGCCCCAACGACGACCCAGAATGTCAGCCTAGGGAGAGTTTAGCGGCTAGTTTCTGAACTTCCCAGAGTCAGCATCACCTACCACTGGCCCCGAAAAGAACCATCCTGAAATGATACCACCGATGGTGTATGCACTATTGATCAGGCCTAGCGTATTTTTATCCTTATACATCGGATCTGTTGCGTCAGTACAAGCACAAGGTTGGATGCATTCAGGAGTCGGGGATTATGTGGTTCAGCGCCGGGTCACGTACGGGATGATCAAAGTACTCCAGCCAGTTCGGTGATACCTGCACAGAGTTGAAGACGGAGGCATCATATCCCATCAGAACCATGCACCCCGCCGCCACAAGTGATATGTGCCTGAGTTGTTGATCAACATCAACGTCAACTTGAACACCCTCAACGGCTACAAGGTTCGCTCACCAGGTATACACCCTCTTAAGGTCCGGCATGGCGGCTGAGGTTGGTGAGTTTGACAACTGTGGAGAGCTCTAAGAGACGTGCAAACAAAATAAATGCAAAATCGAACTGAGCGATGACTAGTATGGTTTGCTTTCCAGGTACTAACCACGGCGCAGTCGAGTCTACCCAGTATCAATGGGGGAGACTTATACGCGTTGACTCGACGACACATAAACCGCTGTCTCGTGATCTGCTACCCTGCTCAGGTAGCCCCTCGTTTTTCTTTTGCGTTAGTCCGCGTTCGTAACATTCAACGTTGGGCTCAAGATGAGCTTGCATAGGTGGAAAAAACACAAGGGGCTTGCTGCATCAACCCCTATTCGGACACCACCCTCCCCACAACGCCGGGCCCCGCACGAAACATGCCGAGGCGGCCGGTTGTTGCTCTCCCGCAGAACCGAAGGAGTGCGATCTGCTTTCCAGAATCAGAAGTGGGAAGCTGCTTCTAAACGTAACCGGTCGTGGAGTGCCGACTTGTGGTCTGCTTCGTTGAAAGCAACTGTTGATGAGCAAGCTTGGAGTGGGCTTTGCTACGAATTAACATGGGCGGTGGCAGAATATAGGTAGGTGCCAGATCTAAACATATAAATGGTGATGTAAGTCTGCTAAGAACTGGCACTCTGAGTATGCAGCCCTCATTTATGCAATGTTCTAGTGTTCAAGACAAGAGTGAGAAGTGGCCGCAGATATGACCACAGGTATGACCAGCTAAGGTAAATAGGTAAACCTTGGCCTCATCCACTATCAGCCCGAGCAGGAGACAATTACATGTACGTTTTGATGAAGCAATCCTTTGTTTCTAACGTCTTCCAAATAACTCGATCATCTTCAGAAGTGTTTACATGCTCGCAATATACTAGCTACAGCAAATCCCTCTTACCTGCGACCTACTAACTGACCAGGTACCTAGCATACATCAATCCTTTCTCTCACATCATGATAATCTGCCTGCGCGTTACTCCTCGCATCAGAAGAATAAAAGATACCCAGCCGGAAGGGGGCGAGCAGCTAAACGGCCTCGCCAATGAAATGCACCTGTCCAAAAGATGCATGGAAAACGAATCATATCATCGGCAATTCTGTCCACAAACCACGCCTGAACATGGTTAGCACGGCAGGTCGGTAGGCAGCCTGAGTGCCAGGTACCGGGCTCAGGAGCGTCGACGCTGTCAGGAACGTGATCGCTCAACGGGGCACCATGATCGACAGCACCAAGACGGCCTTCATCAAGTTATACCCGGGGGAGGCCAAACCACGGCACAGCCGTCGTGTTGAATGTGACATTCGCGAATGTAGCGGTGCACGACAGCGACTAGGACTTCCAGATCCAGAGCTGCTACGGCGAGGACGCTCGTACTGCAGTGCGCCCCCAAGCACAGCAACGCTAACGGGCGTGGTGGCCGGGAACTTCAGCGACACCATTAGCAATAGGTAAAAGGCTGTTGTGACCAGCATTGACAGCACTGCTGCTGCAACCTGCGGTGTGACTATGAGCGGCATGACGGTGAGATTATCAAGTGGAACGGCCGTGTTCCTCTGCTCAAGCACGCTGAGTTCATTGGGAATGGGTTGCACGAGCGGCGCGAGTGGTTGAGAAACGGGGTGAGATTGCTGCAGGGACCCTATCGGACTATTTTAATCCATCTCCATCTTAACAACGTGAGTATCTGATGTGGTGTGATAAATAAGCGACGCAAGGTAGCCGTGAGATAAAAACAGCATGATCAAGTCATTGAGAATGGGTATCGGTGCAGCGGCTAAGCCAAATACAAAAACTGGGGTATCTAAAACTGTGAAGACTAAAACCAGAAAGCATGGTGCGTATAGGCATGAGCTCGCCATGACCCACCAAGCAATATTTGAGATACGGCAAATAGAGGCGATAGGTGAGAGTTTGAAGCAGCTAAGCCGGTTGCTTCTCACGGCCACGACGCATCGTCGCTCCCAGAGAGTGCACCCAAGCCGGCTTTCCCCTTCTTATCTTTCTTGCCGACAACCTCCTCTACCACCGGCGCCGGGCCCGCCGAGCCAGTAGCGACAACAGTCGTAGTGTTGGGTGGTCCTGGGTCATCTCGGTACCTATCGCGCGCGGCCTGCTCGTCGTCCACAAACAAAGTGGCGTCTTCTTGGCTCCTGCCCCTCATCCAAGCCGGAACCTTCCAAACGCGAGGACGCTTGAACGCCGGAAACCTCGGCAAGTTGAGCCCCGGAAACGACGGCCTGGAAATCGAAGGCGCTCGGATCTGGGACAGGGAGACATTCGGCCGCGACACGGTCTCGTACCACGGAATAGGCGGCAACGAGTCCGGCCGCAGCCGGTTCCCACAGTGCGGGCAGTCAGCCGGCACAGCCCGCCAAGCGGTGTACTCGACGAGGCCCGGGATGGCAAGGCCCGCGACAAATTCGCGTACGGCGAGGTACAGATGGATCAGGCTGTTGTTTTCGTCAGCACAGCCCTCCACCAAGTAGTCACAAAACACCATGGCGGAAACTCACAAGTTGACCAGCAACGGCACGGTGCCATACGCCGCCAGCATGGCCAGCTCCGGGGCCTTGTACCGCCACCGCCGCCGCCCGGCGCCCGTCCACGTGAATACCAGCACGACCATCAGCGCGGCCGCGAGTACCGCATCCGCCACAAACACCGTGATGCGATGCGTCAGCAAGCCACGCAGCCCCGCCCCTCCCCGGTCATCCCGCTCGTCCTCGTCAGGCTCAATCCCCCTATCATCAACCGCCACACAACCCTCCAGGTCCTCCCGCTCGCGCTCCTCCTCCTCCTCCACCTCCTCCTCATCATCATGGCCAACACCAACCGCTCTCGCCCTGCCCTTCCCCTTCCAAACCTCTCCCTCACCCCTTCGTCCGCTGACCACCAAGAAAAGCGACAGCCCGGCAGAGAAGAAGAGCGGCACTAGCCCGACGGCGGGCACGACGTCGGCGGAGAGGGCGGCGTGGGTGATGCACAGCGGTAGGGCGGGCAGGAAGGAGACGAGGGCGGCCTTGCGGAGGAGGGGGCTCGCGTGGGCGGTGGCGGGTATGGCGTGGTTGGCGTGCCAGTTGTGGGCGCGGGCGTGGGTGGGAGGAGGGGGGAGGAGGAGGGGTTGGGTTTCGCGCAGGGATGGCATCGTGGGATTGGGGAGGAGGTTGGTGTGTACGATTCGGATGTGCAATGAAGGTAGTGCGCGTTGAGGATGATGGTGGGCTAAGCCAGGAGATGCGGCGCTGGATGGCCGAGGCCTGTGCGCAGGATGTTGCAATGTGGGCGTGATTGAATGAGGCAAAAAGATGGGATGAAACGACAAACTGCGGAGGAGGAAACTTGTTTTGTTTGGTGTTTGAGGCGGCAGCTGCGATGGCGGGGTGATCGTGGGCTGCCCAGGGTCCTTATCGATAATCCAGGAGTGGCCAGTGAGCTGAAGCAGCGCAGTCACATGCCCTATGGGATGCACCCCTTGAATTGCTATTTTAACATGGCAAGAGCTGTCCAAAACAAAAGCCTTCGACGGCCGTTCTCTCCACAATCACAACAACACATCACGGCAAGGTGGCCGAGCGGTCTAAGGCGCCAGGTTCAGGCCCACCTGAATTCAGCTTGAACATCCCGTTCAACTTCCTGGTCTCAGAAATGGGGCGTGAGTTCGAATCTCACCCTTGTCAGAACACTATTGTTTTTGCTCCCTTATGCATCGTTGTCGGGACCCTTGCTAGGTATCTTGATAATTTGCCTGCAAGCGGTCAGGAACGGATCGTTCCTGCTGCTGTGGCTGAACATTTCACACATCTGCACGCTCAATGCAGGCAGCCTTCCGAGACCTGCACGGCAAAGCGGGACGAGAGCTGCTGCATCCCGTCTTGCGTACAACCGCCGCTGCAGAGCCGCACACAGGGGTCTCAGGTCGCGCAACCTCCGCCCGAGAGCAGGTGTTCGGTCACGACGTTCCTTCGACAGAGGTCGGACATCTCTTAGTTGGCTGTATAGCTCACCACGCGGCGTCATCCTTGTTGGGAGTCTTCTTGCCACTTGACAGCAGAGGATTCATTGCCGGCGGCCGACTCGATGAGACAGCGCGGACGGACTGTAGCAACCACCATTCCATTTCCCACGAATTAAGGTAATCCACAAAAGTAGCAATAGGTACCCAACCCATGGGTGCGCCGACTGTGTCGGAACAGCCTGGGAGTTTCCGTCCGTCTTAGCTCGCGCAGAGGCCCATCACGTATCGGCAGCCGACGAATTGATGTCGACGAGTTAGAGTGCTTGTTTGACAGAGTCGATTTGTAGCTCGGGTTCTGTTACCGCTTTCCTGTCATGTCAGTGTTACCGGAGTAGTCTCGAGACGACCGTCGTGGGCTAGGACAAATAAGTGGGTTGAGAGGCATACCGAATCCGTTCGTCCATATGCCGCCGAATGTTCCGAGTAGCCTGGGTGCCTCTTCCCGCGGCGAGGACAGGAGCTGATACGGGATGAAGCAGGGTTGGAAGAACAAGACTACCAAGAGAACCGAGACAAGACTCGGACGTGGGTTATCGAGCAACATGGGAAGCGTGTCAGCCAGCAAGGCTGTTGGGAGGGAAACCCCCCATTCCACGAGCACAGAGAATTGCCGGATCGGCGGAGACGGCCACAAGCGAGTGCGGCCGGCTGTTCATGCATGCATGCGCGCATCCCGGGCCGAAGACGACTGTTGCCGGACTACGTAGACAAAGCGCGCGGCGTGTCTGTCCGACGTGGCCCGAGTGTTGAGCGCTCGGTGAGAGGACCGTGAACAAGCGGTCGAGCAACACTCAAAGGGCCCAGTGGCCGCAGCCTTTAGACACCCGCGTCGCTCGTACCATATCATGCGCGGTTGCTCTGCGGCTTAGCCGTTGGCTATGATCTTCTGATCGACTCTTGATCACCGAGAGAGCCTGCTATCCAGACGGAACGATGCCCTCCTGACCAGCCGCTCAAGGCCCATTGGTGCCACCAGCCCGCCCACGCACCCACCCGAGCTCGCCCCTCCCCTCTCCGGAGGATAGGCGGCTTGCCGACGATGACTGGGCAACGTCCAAACCGCCTCAACCGCCTAATATCATTCTCCGCTTGATTGGCCAAGCGCCAGCAGGACGCTTTGTCTTTCACAGGGCGCTCTCAAGACACCTGATCCCAGGAGGCCGATTCGTCCAAGCGAGACAGCGCGTTGTGACAACGAATGGTCCATAGTTAAAGTTGGCCTTGTTACACACACCACACCGCGACACGCCACGTGCGTGTCAGACTACGCGTCGCTGCGGTTCTCGGCGAGGTAACAGGCGCGAAATGGAAGAGGTTGGAAACTACTCACCTTTGCAGGCGGCATGGGCTCAACCGGTCCCACCACCACTGGCTGGTGGCTGTGTATATAAGAGGCTTTGATCAGAACCTCGGAGTTGATCGTGAGCCATCTCCTTCATTTTTCATTCGCACCTTGCGCACTACGCTCCGTCGGACGCCTACTTCCGAAGCCAATCGTTTCAGCGTACTCTCCCCCAACGCAGACATGTGTAAGCCTCGCCATTACGTCCAGACGAGCATGTGCTCAAGACATGCTCATGCAAGTCATGAACGTTAACGTGATTGCAGCGTCCACGTACGAACAAGCATCGCTTGGCGACCTCCAGAGGGGTATTGAAGCGCGGTGCAAACACCTGGACCTTTCTACGTATCCTAAGACGATAGATGAAGACTGTGTGAAGCTCATTGCTCCATTGGCAGGTAAGCGGCAGCGCCATTCCTTACCCAGGACCTCCTCCGGGGAAGACCCACCTCACAATTCTTGCTGTTACAGACTGACTAACGCGATGGCAACAGCGTGGACCGCACCGCCGACCAAAAGCCTCGTCGATCACCGCGTCTCCCGGTACTCCGAGCCCCGGGTGCCCCTTGTGGGCACTTGGCGAGGTGAGGATTGGCACGAGATCACGGCATACCTGCGTGAGAACAGGAAGGTTGTGGAGACGGATTGGAGCTGCAACTATCTGAGCCCAGCTGCAGGAGTGAAGAAGGAACAGACAACGGAGTCGGTTACAACGGGTGGTCAGGCGGACTCGGCTGCTAACGGGTCGAACTGTGAGGGCGCAGACACCGAAGCTTGAGTGAGGGTCGAGTGGTTCAGCATCTGTTTCAGAATGACTTCCTTACAGGTAGACGCTGGAGATTATTTCCTCAACATTTCGTTAGCAGTCACCACATGCCCGGATTCTGCTGCGTATCCCTTGACTCTTGGTGTGTTACCTCTCCATCCATGAAGCTGGCTGCTCAGGTTCGGATCTTGACAGAGGGCTTGTTGGCGTCGGTCGTGCCAGCCCTTAATTACTTCGGATGTGTGTCCGCGGTGAACCGCCCCTGACACGTTTGGGTGTTCCTTACCCCCCGCGGCAGCATACCCGTCGTCGGCCTCCTTGGAAGGAACACCAATGCACGGGCTCAGGAGGGGTCACTCCCACTGGTTGAAATGCCATCACGGTTAGCCCCACAAAAAGTACTGGCACTCGGGTCGCAGTACGGAGTAAGGCGTGGGAGGCACTAGTGTAAGTACATTAGGTACAGTACCTTACCCTTCTACTTTACCACCTGAGTGACCGGGATGGGGGCAGTCCCACAAGCGACGGCAGACAGGGCACTCAGTTCCCGTATCCTAGGTATGCTCAAGTGAAGAGAGTGTTGAGTTGAGTCAGGTCATTTGCCACAAAAAGTACCCATCGGACCTCAGGTGCGGTCATAGCAGCAGGCTGCCCGGTCATTGCGATTGCCTCAGGTAAGATACATGTAACGATAGGAGGCCAGAGCCGAGCCGTGTGGGCTCCATTGGCCAGACAATATTGAGGTTCATCCGAACATCCAATGAGATGTAAGCGACAAACCGAGTCCCGGCCATTGTTCCAAGTTGGGTGGGATCCGCCGACGACAATTGAGCAGCGCTCTGGCGCGGATGATCATCCAAACCCTCGATAGCACTGCAGGCGCAACAGCTAACCCATGACTCCAGTCAATGGTTCGTGTCGACGGTGGCTTGACGGACACCTGATGAAGTTGGACAACACCCCGACGCGTCCTAGCAACGGACGTAAAGGGCCATTGCAAACTCCAAATGCTCAAGTCGTGTCCGGCAACATGGTATCGTGGTATAGCTTGCGCATTGTTCACTGCCAGGGCACCACCCGAAGGATGGGGTAGTTGTCGGAGAAGTAGATCCCATGTCGGGAACCGAGTATAACCCAAAAGTCTAAGTTGGCAATGAATGCACTCTTGGTCCAGTTTGAGGCGCCAAGTATTCCGCTTATGCTTGAGCTCGGTAGGTAGTCGAAGGTAGAAACCGTGCGTGAAGGACTGATGGTGTCGCTTTCGTTGCTGTAACTGTATCGATGCCGTCCTGCCGTGTCAATGTTAGCAAAATGGTTCCACACGGCGTGGAATGAAGTGATATGGGGTGCAATGGAGCTCAGCGATTGGTGCTTCGTACGTCCAGTCCCGTGTAATGCCCCAAGCAGTTGTGTGTTTTCAAGCTACGCTGTGATGGGTGAGTGCAACAGTGTTCAAGGACCGAGACTCCAAAAGAAGAGAGACCGGGGCCACATACAATGGCAGAGCTCGAGGTGTGATCGGCACCCACGTTGCCGACCTGGAAACGACGGGCTCGAGAAAAGCCTGCGGAGGGGCGGGGGCATGCGTGTGGAAGGAGAAGCAGAGAGGAAGAGAGCTTTGGAGGCAAGAAAGATGACCATTCGGCAGAAACGGCAATGTAAAATGATAATCATGCATATGAGTGCACGTACCCGGCGGCGTTGCCCGACCACGCAAGGAGAGGGTGTGGCGTGGCAGGCCACCAGACAGCAACCGGGGTATCTGGTGGTCCCCAGGGCGTCTCTCCCCCCCTCCGTCTCTCCACCCCCCCCCCCCCCCCCATCGCCCCCCTCCCTCCCTCCCTCCGAGCCCTTCAAAGGTAGGGACGCTGCACCACGTAAAGTTCGCTGCAACAGGTCAACCACTCCCGAGACGTGACACGCGACCTGCACGCGACACGCGACCTGCACGCGACACGGGACACGGCGGCTTCCATCCATGTGTTGTGCTGTGCGCGTTCTTGACGCGACGAGGAGGAGAGGAGGTTGGGTGTTTGGAAGGCCATCGATAGGCGTGGAAGTCAGGAACGGACCACTCGCGCCACTCAGGGTCTGAACGAGTTGCCTCGACTGGTCACTGCATGCGACAGCCGCACCCGCCCCCCTTCCCCGGCGCCATTCTGTCCAGTTACTGGTGTAGTACAAATCCGTGGACTTCGACCAATAGCGCCGTCCCCACGCTGACCCAAACTCCGTAAGCGTGCGTATAAGTGACTTGAGAAGCAACACACAATCAACTGCATCGCACTCAACACAGCGGATTGACAAGGGGACGCGGCTGCTTATGAGCAAGTACCGATACACCTCGCGGTTGGGGGAAGGTCAATCGCACTGCTGCCATTAGTGGCTGGCGGCATAAGTTCCGCCTCCTTCCGCTTGGTCAGTCGATCAGCCATGTCGGGCGGCAACGGAGTTGATGCACCGAATGCTGCGGCCAGAAGACAGAGACAACCAGAGAGATCTCTTAGTTATAAATAAAAGGGCCTTTGGCAATTTGGGGACGTTGTAGAGAGTCAACCCTCGCCGATGGGTTTTCTTTTCTCAGAGTTTGTGAATTCCTTGTCATCGAAGCGCTCGATCCGATCCCCACCAGCGAGCTCAGTGTTGAGAGCAGACATGTGTAAGTCCTGCTGCCGGCAATGGAGCTGCGGACGATGCTTCAGCTCCGGCCCAGGTGGATTTTACCAACGCAGTCAATCTGACGAGAAACACAGCGTCTGAAACGAAGCAGTTGACCGTCATGGACCTACTGATGCGGATTTGTGCTTGGATCGATCAACTCCCCGAGCTGGAAGGTCGTGACGACGATCTACTTCTCTCTGCTTCATCAACAGGTACGTCAACGAGGAGCCAGCTCCCAGCACATCCTCACACAGTCCAGTTTCCCACTTTTTTTTCCGCGAACTGACGCAATACTTGACAATTGGATCACAGCTTTGCCCGCCGACAATCTCGCCGACCATTACTCCTCAGCGCGTTCTGATCCCTGGTCGCCCCTAGCGCGCGCTGATTATCGGCTTGACGAGCGGGGTGGAACCACGGAGCGCTTTCTCGACAATGGAGATAATTCGGAGACGGACTGGAGCTGCAACTATTTGGATCCGGGTGCAGAAGAAATGGATGAAGGAGACAAGCCGGGGTCGGGTATGAGGGGCGGTGACTCGGATTCAGCTGCCGACGGGTTGAACGGCGAGGGAAAGTGAGGCTGAACTGCGGTGCCTACACCGCAGATAGTCTCCGATACTCGCAAACAAAAAGCAGGGATGTAGGCTGTGGAGGGCATGGCGGACCAAGGAGGCATACGTGACTTTGGATGGATCTTGCCTAGTAGCATCTAAAAAACACCCCGTCCATGATTCCTATGGAGTTTAGGTAGGCGTCACAAGAACAAGAACCGATGTTGATCGCGCTTTTGCCTCCGAGCCTGTCTCCGGCATGGATTGCAACCGAGGTGACCCTGGCAAAGCCTCCAAAAGGGGTTTGTTCGGTCCTCCCGCCCAGGCCACGCCGCCCTCCTGGGCTGGTTTCGTTCCTGGTCACATTGCCCTCCTGCGCACATTGCCCTCCTGCGCACATTGCCCTCCTGCGCACATTGCCCTCCTGGGCACATTGCCCTCCTGGGAACATTGCCCTCCTGCGCTGCGGACTGACTTCACCGGCTGCAGGCTTTTCTTTTCTGACAACGCGGGCCCGGCGTGGTGATCGCGGCCGCAACTCATCGAGCCTTGTTTTGGTATTGACAAGGATGCACTCCCTAGCGCCCGAGATGGGCTGCTAGACTTGTCCATATCAGGACGAAATGTCCCTTCTGTCCTATTTCAGCTGCATGGCGCTCTCGTTTCAGATGCGAATCGGCACTCAAACAGTTCCAGAAGCACCTCCGGGCCGGGATTTTGAGAGGATGGGGGAGGGGCCTCCCCTGGTCACCGTCGAGCCTCAGGTTACACAGTTTGCACAGTAATCTCGTTCCCTCCTCTCTTGCAGAGATTTTTGATGGAAGCAACAGGGCTCCGCAACATTCGCCACATCCCTACACTAGTTAGCCGCTGTTTTACAAGCAGCTGGAGCAAGCGTTCTCACGCTGCCGACGCCCTGTTCTTGACGTAGCCCCCGGTGTGCCATAGGCGCCCACGCCTCGTGACCCGAGGCGGGCCGACTTCCAGTGGGTTGGGATCGGCGGCTAGCAGAAGGTTGAGCAAGTCGTGGACGACTCGACGACTGTACGGAATATGTCCGTCATTTTCACCCAAGGACCCAAGACGGGTGCACTCCGGTGGAACGAGCCGTCGATGAGCCGTTTATGTGCCTCTGATGAGTTGCAGAACGCCTGAGCGTCTCATCACCCGAAGCCTTCAGCTGGAACAAATACCAACTTCAAGTTCTTTTAACGGGCCCGGGCTACCTCAGACTTCAGGTACGGATGCATTCTCAACCTGACAGCTGACTGAGTCAACCTGTTGAACCAGTCTGGATGTCCATGCATGACGCAAGTTTGATGGCTCGTTTGTTGCTTAACTCGCTGCCTTGGCCTGGCCTGGAAGTCCGCCAGCAACCCTTCCTCCCTTCCAAGCGTCTCCGCTGCGTCTGCATCATTGAGGTGAACTGAATGAAACGGACCGGCCAGATAACGGCGAGAAGAGTGGCTCCGTTTTGCAGCCGTGCGTATCTGGGCTCCGGGACTTGTGAAATATCGAGCGGCAAGACTGTGCCACTGGGCTGCTCGGCGTTGGTTTGACGATTAAGCGCTGGGCAGCCAATCGCTTAGGCAAGCACAGGGATAAACACAGCATCGTCTGAAAGTATAGTAATGGACGTGTCTTCCCAGAAAAGACGTGTCTTCCAAGAAAAGACGTGTTTTCCAAGGAAAGACGTGTTTTCCAAGGAAAGACGTGTTTTCCAAGGAAAGACGTGTCTTCACGAATCAGACGACCATCACACTGCACATGGAGCTTCCCAGCCGGTCGGACGGTGGGAATGGTCAAGCCCGGGTCAAGGCGTGAACGCAATGCAAGGTTCCTGGCCGTGATGAGCTGGCAGTGACGGACGGCGGTCAGTGAGCCGGGCCCCGGGGTCAGGGCAAGCTTCTCGGCCCTGTCATTTGCTAATCACTCACAAGGGCACATCAAGGACGACGAGTCCAAGTCCAAGCAGTTGTATCATGTACATTTTGAGGAAGTACCTCCACCAGTCATGGTGCTGCAGCCAAGGTATCGGTACGCGAAGAGGGACTGTACAAGTCTTGAAGCGACTGGACTGCACGAGCGTGGGCGTGCTTGTTGGATCCAATCCCCCCCCTCCCCACCACCTCTACGAGGCTGCACCCAGAAAGCGGCCACAGTCACTTGCTTCGGACTGCCACATCAAAATCTGGAAACGATGAATCTCTATTACACACAGCCTATGATGGTTCGAGACGGGTAATCTGGGGTCTTCAGCTTAACCCCACCCCCCTCCCCCCCCCCCTTTTTTTTTCAAGTTTCGCCCTGAGGTTGGGAAGGTGCATGTCCCAAGTCTCAGGAGACTAGAACGGAGAAGTCGCTGTCTGGGGACTGTGAGACAAACAGAAGCGCCCGGGAATGGTGGTCGAATGGTAGCGGGCGGTTGGTTGGGCTTCGCCTTGCCTCAGGCTCTCCAGCGGGCTCGGAGAGGGGCGGGACGGCTCTGTAATACACAAGGCAGACACTGAAAAGCGTGGAAATTGTGTTCTGCCTTTGTACCACCTCTGTCTGCCTTACTACATGTCCGTCCTTCCAGTGTTGAGAAACATCCAAGTGCCAACCTTCTCCTCCACTTCCGTGCCCACCTTGAGGCCACTGTTTGGCAGCAACATGGATACCGCCTGCTTTCCCGAAAACCAACACTCGACGGTCAGGGGGAGAACAGATCAACAACGTGTCCTTGGCGTCATACAGCCAGCAGATTCTCCATATCACCACGTCCACGTCTTTGCGATGCCTATCCGTTAGTCACCTGTGCTGGAGGAATCAGGTGTTTAGGTTCAGGTCTGACACCAGACCCTCGTCGTGGTTCTCTCTTCACCGAGCACACTCCGAGATTCAGACCCCAACACCAATTGACATCGCTCCCACCCGTAACCTCCATTCCTGACAGCACCGTGCTCTGCGAGGCAAACTCTCGAAATCCTTCATGTCCAGTTCCGCTAACCAAACATTTCCAGAAGGCCATATCCATATACCCCGACAGCCCACAAACGCGGAGCGTCCTCGCGCCGACAACTAGAAGCCAGCACGACTTCAACCAGCACCTCAAACGGTCTGTCCAATCACCAGCGGTGACCTATCCAAAACCCGAACGGTGACACATGAGGAAGGATGACAGCTACCCGCCTACGAGCATTGACGACTGCGTTGCCGAGATACACATATGTACCTCAGAAGGGAATATCTGTGGGCGGCGGCTTCTCCCGTACGCTAGTTTGTTTCCCTTCTGGCATACTCTCTTCTCTCCAGATCCCCTCCCGTCGACACCGAATGTCGGCCTAGACCGCACAGCCATCATTTGACACAGCATCCAACGTCACACAAACGCATCGCTGGACAAAGCGAATCCAGTATGGAGAGGAAGCTTCAAGTTCCCGAGGGTGAGCGGCAGAAGTTGAGAAGCTGTGAGACTTGGTGCCCTAGACACGATGAGCAATACACACAACTCTCGCTGTCACGAGGGCAGTGAGTGGAAATGGCTTATGAAAATGGAAGGGAGTTCCATCCTGGGTGTGCGCCCGTTGATATTGTCTCTGTCTCGGAATTGTTTCCCCTGGGCCAAACGCAGTGGGCTATGCACGCATTGAATATCCTCGTCTCAGCAGGCCAGTGGTTGGATACACACGCATGCAGCAAAGCTTCGCCCATTCATGGTCGAGGCCGGGTCCATTCTGTCCCGCAAAGGCAAGCGTCGGCACGGCAAGCATAAGCGACGAGCTCCAACACCTCCTTCACCGCCGAAGTCATTCACCTGTACACAAGGTGGCCAAGCAGAAGGCCGGTGGATCGGAAAGCCGTGGGACTGAACGTTCCATACCTATATACCTCTTCTCTTCACGATTCCTAATCTCTTGTTGTCCTTCTAATGAGTCGCGCAAAATCGCTGTCAAATGCTTCCCAAAACCATGCATGCTCGTGGCCCTAAACCGCAGACAACGCCGTGACTCCGTATGACCACAAACACAGAAGAGCCATTTGGCACCACTTTGCCGTTTTGTCCCCCATTCCGATTCACTCCTCCGGCCCCGGCCTTCCGTCCAGCCACTTGCTCATATACGGCCCATCAAGCCAGTACCCCAACTTCGCATAGTAGCTCCTCACCCCAACCCCAGAAATGACACTGATCTTCTCGCTTCCGTGCTCCTCCCGCGCAATCCGCTCCGCCTCCTCCATCAGCAGCGTGCCAAACCCCTGGTGCTGGAACTTGCGCGGATCGCGGGCGTGCACGGGCACCGCCATGCCATAGACGTGCAGCTCGCGCACCAGACTCGTCGGCTGACCGACGAGCTCCTCGCGGAACGTGTACTTCTCGGTACACTGTCTCAAGCGGAGCAGCGCGACAAGAATATCCTGCTTGGGGTCCTCGTACGCCAGAAACGTCTCCCAGCCGCCGTTGGCAGCATAGTCACGACGGACGAGCTCGATCTGCGACGGCCGGATCTTGTGCTTGACCTCGTTGACGCCGACCTCGCGCGTGCGCACGTCGCGGCAGGTCGTCCCAAAGTCCTTCATGCGGGCGAGGGCCAGCTCGCGCAGATTGCCGTTCTCGACGCCCGACGTGACCAGCGGCATGGGGATGTCGCGCTGGACGCGGTAGATGCGGGTCCAGGGCGGCACCAGCGCCAGAATGCGCGCGACCAGGTCGATCAGGCCGTTGGGCGTGTAGTTCTGGTAGCGGCCCGTGCGCCACAGCTCGTACAGCCCCGTGCCGCGGATGACCAGCGTCGGGTAGATCTTGAGGCCGTCGGTGCGGAAGGCCGGGTTCTCAAAGTACTCGCGGAACTGGTCCAGGTCGCGCTCGATGCCGACGTTGGGCAGGTCCGGCATCATATGGCTGACCACCTTGAAGCCGGCGTCCTTGGCCAGGCAAAAGGTCTCGGCCACCGCCGCGACCGTGTGGCCGCGGTTGGTGTCGCGCGCGACGTCTTCGTAGAGCGACTGAACGCCGATCTCGAGCCGCGTGCATCCGTACCGCAGCATGCTGGACAGGTGCGGCTGCAGGCAGTAGTCCGGCCGCGTCTCGATCGTAATGCCCACGCACTTGATGCTGCTCTGCTCGCCCGCCCGGACGGCCTCGTCCACGTTCAGCGTCCCGTACCCGCTCAGCGCGTTGTGGAGCTGGGAGATGAACTCGTCCCGGTAGGTCTCAGGCAGCGACATGAAGGTGCCGCCCATGATGATGTATTCGACCTTGTCCACCGAATGGCCCAGTGCCTTGAGCTGGTCGACCCTCCCGCGGGCCTGTTCGAAAGGGTCGTATCTCGCCCGGATGGCTCGCATGGACGTCGGTTCGTAACCGGTGTAAGACTGTGTGCTGTATTCGAAGTCACTGTCTGGGCCGCCGGGGCAGTAGACGCAGATGTTGCCGGTGTAGGCGATGTGAGGACATCGGTGCGGCTTGCACATCACCGCCACGACGGCGATGCCAGATGACGTGCCTATCAAGGGTTAGATTGAGTATGCTGTGACTACGACGGAAGGCGCAAAGATGCTCACGGATCGGCTTGGCTATCAACCTCGGGAGGATATACTTCTTGTAGTGTTCGGGTACGGCAGCGATGATGGCAGTCAATGGCGGCACATTGTTGATCTTGTGTTTCTTGGCGAACTTGGACCGCAAGGTGTTGAGGTTGATGTCCTTCCGCGGACGGCTCGGGTCTCTAACGGCCTCATGGTCCTCGATCAGGGCGCTAGCAATGTCGGCGCAGCATCGCAGGAAGCGCTCGTTCTCGGGCGGGAGGTTGGCGTCCTTCTTGCGGATCGTCGCTGTCACCGTCGCCGTGGCCATTGTGTAAAATTCGTGCTAGCAGTCCAGCCCCATATAGCGTCGCTGGCTTTATTCGAGTCGGTTGCCGCAGCGTCGATGCTTCTGGCTGTTCCTTTGCACCCCACTGCCGTTCAATGGTGATGTGGTGCGCCTCAAGAACCCCCGATAATCTTTTTGGCGGGGCAAAGTCGCACTGCATGCCCACGGCTGCCGTGTGCCAATCCAACCCCACGTCACGATCAGTTCGAGCCAGGCTCGCCAGGGCCAGGACGGGGGAGGTATCTTGAGCGGGTCGGGCGCTTCGCTGACCGGAAAAACAACATGGCCGCCATTGCCGAGCGAGCACTGACCCCTCGAGCCCCTTCACCAATGGCAGCAGGCGCACACCCCTGCTCGTCAAAGATGCTGTTCCGCGGCTGAGCTAGCGACAATTTTGGGCAAGGTCGCGGTTGGAGAAGTGACGAAGCCGGTCTGTCCCGTTGAACCCATTGAACAAGCAATCCAGCCTCAACTTCGCCGTCCTGCATTGGCTGTCCGAACCAGCGTCTCCCACCGCGCCTTTTCTCCTCCCGCCGTCGGATTGCACCCTCGCGCCCTCAGACACAGCACGATGCAGGCCCTCTCGAGGCAAACGCGGCCTGCGGGCGCCCTCCTGAAACAGCTCGCCCAGCGCAGCTACAGCTCCGCGGCCAACCCCTATGCCGCGACCATCCAGAACCTGCGCATCAACGGCGACACGAAGGTGCTTTTCCAAGGCTTCACAGGGAAGCAGGGAACGTGAGTTACCATCTGTCCGCTCAATCCGGGCACTGCGTGTGCGGCTTATCGCAACTCTCGGTTTGCGACACGTCGTGCAGCTGGACCGCTCGTATCGCTCGCCAGTTCGAGACTAACAACATTTACCTCACCAGATTCCACGCGCAACAGGCGATCGACTATGGTATGCCACTGATGAGACTCTGAGACTCGGCGAGCGAACATGATATCTGATGCCCGCCCCATCTATTTAGGCACCAAGGTTGTTGGCGGTACAAACCCCAAGAAGGCCGGCCAAACGCATCTCGGTCTCCCCGTCTTCGCCAACGTCAGCGACGCCGTGAAGGAGACGGGTGCGACCGCGACAGCTATCTTTGTGCCGTAAGCACACACTCGAGCGCTTATTCACGAGACAAGCCGCGCTAACAGGCCGCGCTCAACAGGCCCCCACTCGCCGCCGCCGGTATCGAGGAAGCCATCGCCGCCGAGATCCCCCTCGTGGTGTGCATCACCGAGGGTATCCCCCAGCATGGTTAGTGCGCACGGCACTTTGAGATTCACGGAAATCATCCTAACCCGGAGCAGACATGGTGCGCATCACGTCGATGCTCAAGTCGCAGAGCAAGACCCGACTCGTCGGCCCCAACTGCCCGGGCATCATCGCGCCCGGCCAGTGCAAGATCGGCATCATGCCGGGCTTCATCCACAAGCGCGGGCGCATCGGCATCGTCAGCCGGTCGGGCACGCTGACGTACGAGGCGGTCAACCAGACGACGCACGCCGGGCTGGGTCAGTCGCTGGTCGTCGGCATTGGCGGCGACCCCTTCAGCGGCACCAACTTCATCGACTGCCTCAAGGTCTTCCTCGAGGACGAGGAGACGGACGGCATCATCATGATCGGCGAGATCGGCGGCTCCGCCGAGGAAGACGCCGCCGACTACCTGCGCGAGCACAACACCGTCAACGGCGGCAAGCCCGTCGTGTCGTTTATTGCTGGCATCTCGGCGCCCCCCGGCCGCCGCATGGGCCACGCCGGTGCCATTGTCTCCGGTGGCAAGGGCGGCGCTGACTCCAAGATCAAGGCCCTCGAGGCCGCTGGTGTTGTTGTCGAGCGCTCGCCCGCCGGCCTGGGCAAGGCCCTTCGCGACGAGTTCGTTCGCCGGGATCTGCTTTAAGTGGATGCCGTCGGCTGAATGTGGTTCGGGCTCCGGGCATTGTACATGTTGAACAACCGTTTCTTACTTTTCATTTGTTGATACGGAAGTTTACAGGTGTGAGAGTAGGGGCAGCCGTTCAGAGCGCAGGACAAGCCTGGTCCGTTGTCAGGCATCTTATAGACTTGGGGACTTGCCGGTCTGGCATAATTTGCAGTTGCTTCATGCACGTCTTGTTCTCCGCGGTTTCTGACTCGCGTGTCGTGGTTGAGACCGCGGGTCTGTGTGAACTCCGTAACCTCTGTTGCACGGGTGACTCGCATGAGCTCATCTGAGCTACCAGGGTGGACCATTTGTTACTGGTTGCTGTGAATGCCGTTCCGTTTGTCTAACGCTGATGTTTTGGTTTCAGGGGCAGCCCCAACGAACCATTTCCTGGGCACAAGGCGAGCAAGGAAGTGCATTCGTTTGGTGTCCTATACCAGGCCAAATCAAGTACCATTCTGCGTCCAGTTGAGACAGCCGCCATGGCCAAGAGTGCCTCATACCTGCTAGCTCAATGAACCTCGAAGATCACGAGAATCGTTGCTCGCACTCTTTGATTCGGACTGGTCTAATGAAAGCAGAAAAGCTAAAATCCAGAGTCCCCAGCAAGTTCGCCTGAAGCCCCTCCCGCCCGTACCCCCGTAAACTCCGTTCCCAATGCTTATACGGACATAGTAACTGTGTGCTTAAAGGTATTTCCCCGTCAATCCACCTCAACTGTTGGCCGCCAGCCCTTCAACTTCTCCTCATGTCTGATCCAAGGTGCGATGTCCGGCCACGAAGCGCTGCTGTATCCCTTGAGTCCCGCCTCGTGGACCGTGAACACCCACCACCCCTTGAGTCCCGCCTCGTGGACCGTGAACACCCACCACCGCCAGCCGATGGCTACTGCTCGCCGAGCAGCCGAGCAGTGATATCGCCCATGTATGCCTCCTCCAGCTCGTAGTCTTCCCCGCCGTTGCGGTCGATACCCACGAAGTTGAACGCCTCGACCACGGCGTCGACGGCAAAGCCCATGTTGACGAACCGGTCGACCAAGTCTTTGTTGTACCCTTGATACCTGCAACCGCCAAATCGCTATCAGTCTCGTCTCCCGCCACACCACATACTGTAGGGCCTATCCGGATCCTGCTCCGCAGAAAAGAACATACCTCGACGGATCGTTGCGCGTCACGGGCACAGGCTCCTGCTGGTAGTTGTGGGTGAGGGCGTCGTTGCGCGGGGCGCCGGCGTGCTTCACGGCCCAGTCGTGCGCCTTCTGGGCGAACCCGTCCGGGTTCTCGAGCATCATCTTGGCCACCTCGGCGTCCTGCGGGTCGCGCGGGTTGGGCGACTCGAGCAGCATGCGCAGGGAGATCAGCGCCGTCTTGATCGTGGCCACGGGCGACCACCCGGTACCGAGCGTGTCGAGGCAGATGGCGCCCTGTGGAACAACGGAGCCAGAGAGGCACTTGTCAGGTTGTCGTCATCCTGCTCGTAGGTGCTCTCCGCACGAGGTGCCAAACGTACCGTCACACTGCTCACGTTGGGGTGCCAGATCTTGGTGTCGAACTTCATGACGGGCGACTTGAACGGGTAGTTGTCCGGGATGACAATGTCGATCTGGAACGTGCCGCCGGCATAGGGGGTGTCGGGGGGCCCGGGAAAGGTGCCCTTAAGGTGCGTCAGGTTGGCCGGGTCGAGGGGCT
The DNA here is from genome assembly GCA_023628555.1 of Chaetomiaceae sp. R4402. Taxonomy (NCBI): domain Eukaryota; kingdom Fungi; phylum Ascomycota; class Sordariomycetes; order Sordariales; family Chaetomiaceae; species Chaetomiaceae sp. R4402. Next base: position 9,416 of record JAMAKO010000064.1, on the reverse strand, counting down.
GCGCGAAGACACCAGAGTTGTCCCGGTCGCTGTGGATGTCGGACAGCTCTTTCGCAAGCCGGCGTTCGCGCGTGGTGGTCATGGTGGGATTCGGCGATGATCCCGGGCACGGGGTTCTAACCGCAGCACGTTTGTGGTGCAAGTTGTTCGGTTCGTGGTGGAGGAGGCGGCGGGCGGTAGTTGAAGGCAGCACAGCTCGGCCAGGAAGGTGGGGGAGCCGGCTGCCGAGCACCGATAGAGGGGCACAACTGGGGCTGAAGCGAGGCAGACAAGACCCGGGATGACAGGGTTGAACTGGTGACAGCGAGCAGCTGCGTAGATACCTAAAAGTTGAACACGAAAATGAACGTGGGAGAAATTTTGGCTAATCTGGAGTCTGGTCTCTATACGTAATGACTTGCCGCTGCCGAGGAGTCCTCTCGATGCAAGGCTCAGACGAACGCAGGGTCCCCTGAAAGAGTCCGTTCTGTTTGCACAGTGCCTCGGCCTAGCGAATGGAAGTCTCGACTGCGTCGGGTTGGCCGGTTGGGTACAGGGCGCAAGGCTCGGGTTTAACTTCAAGGAGAGCCTGGGCCCAGCTTCCTCTGCAGGTTCCTGGGAAAGCATGACAGGTCCGTTCCAGTTGGCAGCTCTTGATTGCGTTTGCACCTCCCAGCGCGGCTACTCGGTGACATGGAAGGCGGTGCCAAGCCTTTAACCAACAAAGAACGATTGGCCACTCACTGTGGCCACTCGACGACCCGCACGGCCCGGCACTTGGCTCGTGCTGACCTGAGCTGAGCTCCCAGGTTGGCGCGTCACTCTGCCGCCTGGCGACTGTTTGCAGGGGCTGGCTTGCAGCCTTGCAACCACTCAGCAACAGAAGCTTCCATCGAACTGCATCACCACCCCAGCGAACGACTTGCGAGGCGCCACACGTGGTCCAACCCTATCACAGCCCATCAACGTGCAACCGCATAGTCAACGCAATCTGTTATTTCTTTCCTTCGCGCACAGATTTGGCAATCGCTTGACAGACCGCTCCAACCGGAGTCGCATCACCGACACCATGGTAAGTCGCCCTCGCAACCAGCGTCGCTCGACCATGGTCTAACTTGGGCGCAGGGCCAGAATCAGTCGGGCATGGGCGGTGGAAGGGAAGGGCGCGATGAGAAGGACAAGAAGGTACGGTTTTACAATGGCGCCATTGATAGCAGCGCTTGCCCGTTCGCCGATGCAGCCGCCACCGGGCCAAGCTGACCACAAACCCCGGAACAGAAGGACAAGCCCAAGTATGAGCCGCCCCCGAGACCTACGACGCGCATCGGCCGCAAGAAGAAGAAGGCCGGCGGCACCAGCGCCGCCGCCAAGATGCCTCCCGTCTACCCGACGAGCCGGTGCAAGCTGCGGTTACTGCGCATGCAGCGCATCCACGACCACCTGCTGCTCGAGGAAGAGTATGTCGAGAACCAGGAGCGCCTGCGCAAGGCGAAGACGGCCAAGGACGACGCGGCCCCGACTTCCGAGCTGGACACCTCCTCCGACCGGATGGCCGACGAACGCAGCCGCGTCGACGACATGCGCGGCAGCCCCATGGGCGTCGGCACGCTCGAGGAGATGATCGACGACGACCATGCCATCGTCTCCAGCACAACCGGACCCGAGTACTACGTCAGCATTATGAGTTTCGTCGACAAGGACCTGCTCGAGCCGGGCGCCAGCGTGCTGCTGCACCACAAGACCGTCAGCATTGTCGGCGTGCTCACCGACGACACTGACCCGGCTGTTAGCGTCATGAAGTTGGACAAGGCGCCGACGGAGTCGTATGCGGACATTGGTGGTTTGGAGCAGCAGATCCAGGAAGTGCGCGAGTCGGTCGAGCTGCCGCTGCTGCATCCGGAGCTGTACGAGGAGATGGGCATCAAGCCGCCCAAGGGCGTCATCCTCTACGGCGCGCCCGGTACTGGCAAGACGTTGCTGGCCAAGGCGGTAGCCAACCAGACCTCTGCCACCTTCCTGCGGATTGTCGGCAGCGAACTGATTCAGAAGTACCTCGGTGACGGCCCTCGGCTGGTCCGGCAGTTGTTCCAGGTAAGATGTCTCTTCATACGCACAACGAAATAGTCGCTCACACTCTGCAGGTCGCCGCTGAGAACGCGCCCTCGATCGTGTTCATCGACGAGATCGACGCGATCGGCACGAAGCGCTACGACTCGACGTCGGGCGGCGAGCGCGAGGTGCAGCGGACGATGCTGGAGCTGCTCAACCAGCTGGACGGCTTCGACGACCGCGGCGACGTCAAGGTGATCATGGCGACCAACAAGATCGAGACGCTCGACCCGGCCCTGATCCGCCCGGGCCGCATCGACCGCAAGATCCTGTTCGAGAACCCGGACCAGAACACGAAGCGCAAGATTTTTACCCTGCACACCAGCAAGATGTCCCTCAACGAGGACGTCGACCTCGAGGAGTTCATCGCCCAGAAGGACGACCTCTCCGGCGCCGACATCAAGGCCATCTGCTCCGAGGCCGGGCTCATGGCCCTGCGCGAGCGCCGTATGCGCGTGCAGATGGCCGACTTCCGTGCTGCGAGGGAGCGCGTGCTGCGGACCAAACAGGAGGGCGAGCCTGAGGGCTTGTATTTGTAGTGTTGTCTGTTTGTCTGTGTAGGGCGGGCTCGTGGAGATTGGTCAATAGACGAGCGACTCGGCAGGTCTTTACCTCACTTGAGTTCCTGGGCATCTAATCTGCTGTGTGCTTGTGCCTGGTGATGTCCTAGGTTGGGCCAACGCTGCGTGCTTGGTTTGGAAGTTATCCGCCGAGAACCTAGGCTTCCGACACTTCCGAACCTGATCATCATTTTCCATGATCACGGACGCTGTGCCCTGTATGCCCCGCAAAATGGAGGAATAGCGGCAGCGCTGGGTGACCAGACAAGTAAGGTCCATCAATAATCCAGGCCAGAATCCATAGCGCACGCTTGGAACACAGAAAACCGAATCTTCTAGCACCCTTCCCAACACCACAGCACGTAAATCATGATGGCCATTAAAGACGACGTGGTCGGTCAGCGTTCCAAGTTTTCGTGAGACAAGTTGCTGCATGCGCCATATGGAGCAGACCAGGAGCTAATAGGAGATACGGTTGTATATTTGCCAGAATGTAGATTGAAATCCAGGAACGGCTCGACTTGCTTTGGCCCACGACTGACAAGTGTCGTGGTTGTTCAGGGTGAATACATTGTCTGGCAGGTACCTGTAGGCATGAAAGGATGCGGGATAGGGGGTTCAGAGGTTCTATACATTCATCTTCATGTCTGTTCGTGTCGCTGCATGCTGGCGGTACAAAGCAAATCAACTAGATGCCTAGCAAGCTTCATGTTCAAAACCTCCGTCGATAGGGAAACAGCAGCCAACAACACCGGCAGTGGACGAGTGTAGACCGACCAGACCATGGCCGTGGCTACTGTGCTCAAAACCCTAGGACTTGGGAGCTCGAGAGATTCTGATGTGGTCAAACCTTGGATGACGTTGCCCTGAGAGTGTATAGATGTATAGAGCAACAGCGCAAGGTCAATGCAAACCCTCTCTCTTTTCTGCTCTGTCGTCAGGTTGTCCATCCTCATCTTCCACGGCAGAAGTTGAACTATGTGGGCGTCGCTGAATTTGCTACCGACCGCATGACCTGAGTAATGAGCACCTAATGACTTCACGCCCAACTTCCGCACCCTACAAAACTACACAGCCATTGGGACACCACCCAACATCATCCTCTGGGGAGTCCTGTTGTATGACCCTAGCCTCGTTAACTCTTTCGACTGTTGGAATCCAGAAGTCTGTGTCCTTCTTGTCGGCAAGCTCCATTAGTGCGACTTCTATCTTCTCCTTCTCAGTCTTGGCTCTGTTATGTCTTTGATGTGAACCGTGAATTTCGGTCGTGGTGCGCTGCGTTTCCTTCACGAGCTCGCTCTGCAGTTGACGGGCGCTGTTCAGTGGCGAGACACTTGTTTCGCCCGTGTGGCCCTGCGCCTCCTGAACGTTAACAGCGCACTGAAGCGCATAGGACGCCCGAAGCAATTCGCGCTGGTGCTCGTTGAGCTGGTTGATCGCCCATGTTTCAACTTCCATCATTTGTCGTCGACCTCCACAGCTCTATGAGCGCGTTCCAGGGCCTCCTCTTTGGCTGGCAGACGAACAACTGCCACTTGTATTAGAGTCCTCTGAAACGGCGAGTCCGAGTAAAACAGACTCAGTAACCTGATTATCGGGGCGAGGATCGTCATTAGAAAAGTGCCGAGTGAGAAGAGCTCTTCCCGAGCCTCGGCAACCTCTCCCTGTCGTTTCTTCTGCAGCTCGCCGAGAAGGTCATTTCCCAGACGGAGGATCCGTTGAGCTTCGTGACCTGCAGCACCGAGAGACGAGACTTCTTGCACTTCTGAATCTGAAGTCAGCATGAAATAGACAGTTAATCCAACATTTACAGCTCCCGGGGAGTGCCTTACCTGCTGTCTGGAGTTCCACGGGCAGATCCTCGAACATAGCTTGGCGATAGTTCAGGGAAGGCGTGAGGTAGTATGTAGTTGCAGCCATCTTCGCCGCTTCAATGATATGCTCAAACAGGACGATCCAGTCTTGATCATCGGCACCGGAGAATTTGCATATGCCTCTGTGGTCACGATTCGTAGTCCGAACTGTTTCTCTGCTCGCCGGCAATCCCAAGTGGCGGATTTTTTTGGGATAATCTGAAGATGAGTACCAAAGGTAGTTTGTCAATAATAGTTGCACCAAACATCACGGGACGAGAAGGAAACGTACGACCATTCCCTGGCACGGCAAAGACTCAACCCAGCGATAGAGTTTGTATGCTCCGTGAAGAGGTTCAAATCGGGCATTGAGCTCCTCATTGTAGTCTGAAGCCCAGCTTGCAGACTCCAGCAACGAGTTGTAGGGCTGAATAGTGACTGCCCTGCAAATTGTGGCAACCATCTGTCCCCATGACGCATGATCGGAGCCCTTGTGCGGCACGGCAAGAAAGAAGATGGCGTATGTAAAAGTCCAGATCATGGGATACGCGCCATGTTCTCGCCACGCGGTGGCCAAGGCTTCCTTGACAACGATACCGCCCATGTTGTGGGCGATGAAGATGATGGGGCGTGCGGCGTTCTCCTATGAAAGGGCGTCAGTTTTGTTGCGGCCATGATTGAACGTACCCGAAGGAGCTGCCGCTGAGGGCGGGTTGGGAGATCAACAGACCTTGCGAGCCGTCTTGAGACACCCCAGCAGATCGATTGCCTGCTCTCGGACGCCGGCCGTTGAGGCGCCAAACACAACGTTCGCGTTGTTACTGACAAGCCAGAACCCTCGCATCAGGAAGCCGCTCGGGCAGCAACGTCCGAAGCCAGTTTACTCGAGTTTCATCATGGCTCCACGCATTTTCCGCATGGGTTTCGTTGCCCCAAGCATTAATTCCATGCACCGCGATGATGCTTGAATGTCAAGCGATCAGCTCAAGGAAGTCGTTAACGGTAGCCAATGGCAATGAGCACTGGCACCTACTCGGCCGTCGCGTCAACAGGGCTTGGAATGACGACGAGCGTGTTGGAGTTGGACGGATGAACCGCCTGTTGGGCCGGCTAGGCAGATATTGAGGAATCAAGCAAGCTGCATGTGAGACGGAGCTATCTGCAGAAAGCTGTGGGTTACCTTACCATGACTACTACCGCGTCGCAAGCACGATAGTCAAGTTGTCACACGGTATATAGGCTATCACCTTGTCGCTGTGCCCGGGCAAGGATGTCCGTCTCGTAGTATGACACAAGTACTTGTACTGTTGGATGGAGATCGCGATCCTTTGGTGTTGGGTTGGGTCACTTGGATTGCATGAGAGTAATTGCAAACTGAACGAAGCCGTCCACACAGCCTCATTGAATGACCCCTCGCGCGATCCTTAGGCACCCAATGTCACATGCTCGACAGCATGCAGGCTGAAGGGACGCCATTTGCCCACGTTGCGAACTGCATGCTGTGTCGCACGAACAGCTGAGGTAGGTGAGTCGAAACGTCCTAGGACTCCATGTCGTTGCTGTCCGTACTGTCACGATGTCGCCTAGGTACGCAAGATTAGCCTCCCGTCGTAGGTAGGTAACTAGTATTCTATGGCTTTATATGCTAAAGATGAAGTCAATTTTTAGCTGAATACCAAGGTGCCATTTCTTAGGTTATCTATTAACTCTTGCGGCGGCTGCTCGCCGTCGTTTCTTCGCGTCTTGTCGGTCGCCACTCAAAGAACACCACAAAGAACACCACAAATCACCCGATATTGGGTCGGGCTCAAAACGCCGCCAATGATGCCTTGTAATAGAGACATTACCTCTCCGAGACTCTGCCACTCTCGGAAGCTTTTCTATCCTCAGCTCACCTATTGGTAGCTGACGGGAGGCAAGCTGAGTGACGAGCCATCAGAGACGTATTAGACTCATACATACGAACCTTCCGTGACCTTAACCATGCCCTTTCACTGTTCACAATACCCGAGTATTTGGTGGAGGCTCTGAAGGTTTGTCGTTCCTGACACGATACGTCATCGAACCCACTGTCTCCTGGACCCTCTGATAGCTGCAATGATCCGACGTCGGCCTGGACGACCACGGACCCAGCTCACAAGGCTCACAAGTAGCTCGGGAGAGTGCGTCGCGTTTCGGGCAGCGCGTCTCCTGCCGTCTCGGGCCTGCGCAAGCACAAGCACAACCTTTGTCGGTCTTGGAGCGTTATTCGCGATAATCACCCCGCTCACCAGAGCCCCTGCCTTCTCTCTCATTCACAGCTAAACTGGCACAAGTACAGATTATGGTCATTTTAATTCTTCAGCATGAGCGGGGCACTGGCCGAGGCACTCAGCGGGAGTCGTATCGAGAGGGACGCGTGACTTAACAGCGCAGCCCTCCTGCCCAACGAACAATCACCGTACGCCTCGCCGCCAGAAACCACCCGGGTATTCGTGTTTTTTCTGCTTGTGTGGCTGTGCTTTCTTCATCCCATGCAACCGCGGTCTCCATTGGTTGATCTCATGAATTTATGAGGTCCCAAGCCTGGGACGCACAGCGAGTCAGATAGCCATTGCCTGTCCCCCCACCATCCACGCAAATGAAGTTGATGCCCTGAACCACCGCGCCAATCTAGAGAGAAATCGCATAAAGGACAAGGAGGTGTGCGAGTTGGCCACTATCTCTAGTAGCCGAAGGCCGCGAGGGCCTCGGTCGTCTTCGCGTCGACCTTCGCCGTCTTCTTCGCCTCGGAGAGCTGTCTCGCAGCCAGCTTCTTGCGCTCGTAGTAGGCAGCGCCCTTCGCCTTGCGCCTCTCCTCGAGTCTGCCAGAATGTCAGCATTTTGATGCCCTCCAACACACACGCGCATGCAGCACGCAGCTGCTGTCATGACTGCTACCCACCTCTCGACAACATCCTGGTATTTCCAGCCGACCTCGTGGCTGAGACGGCCGACGGTGCAGTACTTGCGGCCGGGCTGCAGCCGCAGGACACGGAGGGCCTGGGGCACAACCATCTTCTTCTTCTTGTCGTACGGGGGAGGGACGCCCTCGAAGACCTTGAGGCGCTCCAGGGCGGCGGCACCGCGGGCGGTCTTGTGGGGGATCATGCCGCGGACGGCCTTGTAGAAGATGCGGGACGGGGCGCGGAAGTGGAAGGGACCTAGGCGTTGTCAGACTCGCGCAAGCTCGAGCGATCGGTCGTGGAGGGTTCGACTCACCACCGCGGGTGGGGTTGTACCGGGTCATCTTGCGGAGGTAGGCGTGGTACTTGACTGTTTGCGACTGTCAGTCTCTCGGTTCTATTCCTCGATCTTCCTGTCCACCATAGCCCGTGCCCCGATCACCCAGCCCTTCATCCCCTCCCAGAACACCTCCCCTCAATCCTCCGAAACCGAGTAGTGAAAATGGTGGTACGTACGCTTAGCGCGGAAGAACTCGCCCGAGATGTTGAGGGCCTCGCAGCGGACGACGACGATCTTCTGGCCGTTGAGGAGCTGCTTGGCGACGATGCTGGCCAGGCGGCCAAGCAGGTGGCCCTTGCCATCGATCACGACCTGCGCAGAGCTCCGTCAGCGTTCCTGCACTTCCCAAATATCGCACCCTTCCGGGTATGTCGTCGCCATGTGCCGCCCGCCATCGCAGTGTCTCGTTCTATTGTTTGCGTTCGCGAAATCGCCAGTGGCTGCCATCCGCTCCAAGCTTGCCGATGTGTCAATTCGAGGGGATAGAGGAATGCACAACGTACCACAGACTCGAACGAAGACATTTTGCCGTGGTGACCTGGGCAAAGAAAAGAAAGAAAAGATTGATCAGTCTCGCGCCGGCTGATCGAATAGCAGCTGGCTGCTTCCTTACCCTTGCGATGGTTGATGATCGGTCGTCGACTTTTTGTGTGTGCTGAAAATTGGCCGTGTGCAGTCAGCCCATCAGAAATCCGCTAGGCCGTATTTGGGTGCAGTGGAGGATTTGCGAAGCAAGTGGCCGTGGAAGCCTGAGGCAGAAAAGGGTAGGGTTAGACCTACCCTTCCCGGCAGAGTGGGGCGGCTTAGTGACTGCAAACCCAGATCCACCAGCTGGCAGGTCAGGCAGTCACCAGACTTCCATATCACGATGGGCATCAGCATGGAACAGGATGTCGACTGACTGACTCTTGCGAATGTTCGACTTGCGAGATACTTCTTGCAGTTACGAACTAAAGTCAGGGATGTTTCATCAATACAAACGAGTCTCTCATCCGGCAAATGCCCGGAAGTAGTGTTGACAGAAACAGAAAGGGTCGCAGACATGACCACCAGGTCTATCTTGTGACTTCGACCACGCAGCTCTTCCCGCAACATCCCATGCAACAAGGATGCATCAAATACAAGACATCTATGTACATGAACAATGGAAATCAACAGCCGCTGACAAACTCGCTCCCCAAATGCATCCAAATGTCATAAGAAGAATGGTCGTGACGGTGTCGAGCCGGGTCTCAGGGCAGCTCAGCGGTGATCTCAACGTATGCCACATCTAAAGCCCAACCAGGATCATCTCAGATTCTTCGCATCGTCCAGCTCCTTCAACACCTTCTGCACCTCCACCACCAGCGCCTTCCTCACAGCTCTTGCACCCTCCTCAGTAGACGTCTCGATCGCATCAAGCTTCAGAATAACCTGCTGCATGACCGTCTCCGAGATCCTGCGGTGCTCCTCGCCGCGCTTCTTCGCGTCCTTGGGCGGCCGCGACGTGAACTCCCTGCACAGCGGCAGCAACTTGGTCTGGAAATCAGCAGCAATGCCGTTGAGCTTCTCAATCGGCCCTCCCGGCGCGCCGACGGGGGGTTGGGCGGCGGGCGCGCTGGCGGCCGAGACGGCCGACCCGGGGGAGTGGGTGCGCACGCGGGACGCGGCG